>CM031239.1:156632018-156991574 GCA_018340775.1 Taxus wallichiana var. yunnanensis
CTATATTAAGGGCAAGGAAAATAGAGTAAAGCAGATGCTCTGAGTCGAAGGAAGCATATCTCTGCTCTTATAACGTTAAGAACTCAGTTTAAGGATGAGGTAAAAGATGCCTTAGAATCAGATCCCTATTTTCAGCAAGTCAAATCAGCACTTGCCGCAGACCCGCAGGACAGCAGGTATAAGGGATTTCGTTTTGATAACGAAGGAGTTCTGAGATTTGAAAACCGGGTATATGTACCTGTGGCCAATGACTTAAGAGGGAAATTGCTCACTGAATTCCATAATTCACCTTTTTCTGGACACCCTGGCATCACAAAAATGCTTGCTGATCTTAAGCAGCAATATTTTTGGAAGGGAATGAAAAAGGATGTGGTAGAGTTTGTAACACACTGCTTGGAATGTCAGCGTGTTAAAGCGGAACATATGCACCCTTCTCGGATTATCAGATCCCCACAAAGATTCCGCAAAGATAAGTGGCAAGTGATAACGATGGATTTCGTTCAAGGATTGCCTATGTCAAGAAATAAACATGACATTATCCTGGTTGTAGTCGACAAATTGACCAAAGTGGCACACTTCATTGCTGGTAATTTAAAGGACGATGCACCAGTTTTAGCAAGAAGATTTGTACATGAAATCTTCAGGTTGCATGGAATACCGGAATTAATCATATCGACGAGATCCGAGGATGACATCAAGGTTTTGGCAAACGCTTAATGCAGCCTTGGGAACTAAATTAAACTTCGCTTCGCATATCATCCAAAAACGGATGGACAGACTGAGAGAGTTAATCAAGTTTTAGAGGACATGCTGAGGATGTATTGTATGGACCAGCAGTATAAATGGGAAGAATACCTTCCGCTGGTAGAATTTGCTTACAATAACACCTATCATGCCTCTTTAAAAATGGCGCCTTTGAAGCATTGATGGAAGAAAATGCGAACCCCCGTCACCTGGGACAGCGTTGAGGACAGAGAGGTAATTGGGCCGTAAATCCTTATGGAAATGGAACAGCAAATCAAAATGATTCGGGAACATCTAAAGGAGGCGCCAATAGGCAGTAAGAGCTATGCAGACTTGAAGCGGTCGACAGCATTATAAACTTGGAGAGAAGGTCTTTCTTCGGTGAAGCCAAAAAGAGCTCCATAACTTTTGGCAAGGTCGCTAAGTTATCACCACGTTACGTGGGACCTTTTGAAATTATTGAAATAATCAACCCCGTAGCTTATCGCCTAGCATTACCTCCGCTTTGTCTCAAATGCATGATGTTTTTCATATTTCTTTGCTTAAGAAATACGTGATGCATCTATCACATGTGCTAAATTGAATTCCTTGCAGTCCAAGACCCAGAATAATCATGGTTAAGCCCATTCGAGTGTTGGGAACTCGCCAAACAGTACTTGAGAAATCGCGAAGTGAACTAATGTAAGGTCCAAAGTGGGACCGGCCTTCAGCGAAGAAAGTGCAACTTGGGAGAATCTCAAGAAATGAGATCTACTTTTCCTCATCCGTTTAATTGAATATGAAATTCGAGAACTGAAAATTTTACCAAATTTAGACAATTATCACTATTTATACAGTTGTCTTAAAACGTTGTTTTTAAGAGAGAATCTGCTTTTGGTATGAACTTATGAACGAAAGGACAATAACTGAATTTTGTCCTATGAACTCCCCTGATTTGTAAAATCTGATCATCGGACGATGATTCTTTAAGGAGGGAAGAATGTAACACTCTGATTTTGTATGTTAACTTGGTGAATGTTTTACATACCGTTATAGTTTTGAATGGAAGCAAACATGTTAAGATATGTTTTGATCTTAAGAGAATGTGTTTATAATTTGGATTCTTATATTGTGATTTATTGCATGGAACAAAAATATTGTACTTGTGTGCTTGTTTGATGTGGCGGCATGATTGTCGATAATTGCTTGCTCTTGTGCTGATTGACAGCATACCCAGAATCAATTCCATTGATTCAAGTATGCTGAGGTCCTCTTGTGTTTCTATGTTGATTCACACTTGAAATGGACTAGGATTATTATGAGCGTGCAGCGCCTGATTACAGGTGTGAATAGCTAGCACGTAGATGCCAACGACAGGGGTTCGATTCTTGAACCCCGTGATCGTCGGGTCGGGACCTCAGGCGAGAAACGCCTGGACACGGGTGGCCTTGGCATGTAATCGGAAGGACTGAACGCCCTGCTTTGTGTTAACATGGATGTTAGTAGGGGCGGGATGGAAATTGTTAGTGTTAGTGGTTAGTGTGGATTAAACCTAAACTAATCCTAAGTCCTAACATGCATCCTACATTATTAATCCTAAATGGATTTTTAAATAAAAGAAAAAAAAAAAAAAAAAAAAGGGGAAAATAAAAACCTAAGACTAAACTAAGGCCTAGGTTGAACACACATGCCACCTAAACTAATCCTAATCTAAAAAGGGCGCGCAGACCCTTGGAAGGAGAGGATAAGGATGGAGGGGAGTATTCATTAGCATTTATTAAACCGCCCCTACGTGGACAGCGCCATTTTTGGCGGGACAGGTAAGGAACTAGAGGCATCCATTTAGGAATGGAGCCAAGTTCAGTTTTGCTTGGAAATTTTGAAATTAGGAATTCGCCAACTCAAGTGGCGGTGGCGCAGAAAGTAAGGAAAAAGGCAAAGCCTTTAATGCATTAATAGTTTTTGGTCCTCGCGACCAGCTCGCCTTGGAAACAGCATGAGGGAATTTGATCTTTCATTGTTTCGATTTGGTTTGGCCGAAGTTGCTCTGCATTTGGTTTCTTTGGTCTGGTTCAGTCGAACCAGCTCTTGCATTTGGCATTTTCTTGGAAGTTTTGAGGCTGTGGAAAAGCCAGAAGAAGGAAGGGAGTGCTGGGAATATTGTGTTGCCGTTGTGGAAGAAAAACGCGGCAAACAACGTTTTCTTCGCTCAAAAGATATCTCAGGCATGTTAAGCCCTTCTCTTTAAAATCTTTGCTTTGATTAAATGTTTCATTAAAACAACCCTGCTCTTGGGTTGGGATTGCATGATTGTTGTTGAGTTGATTTGGAAATGGATTTTTGTTGGTTCTTGCTTCTTTTCTTTGGAAAATGATAAGAAGGTTTGCTTCAGTCGCTCGCCTTGATCTGTTTCTTGCTCGAATCATGTTGGAAATGATTTTCAGTATTGATGGTAGATCTGTATAAATGGTTTGAAATGTGGATATTCCTTTCACTATTCGTGTTGTTCAAAATGGAATAGGTCAGGTAATCGCTTTTATGGGAAATTGTTTCTTTAATTGCAATCTTTTCTTGCTGTTATATGAGGAACTGATCTTGCATGAAAACAAAAGGAGACAAGTGGAGAAACAGCCGCATATATATATTTCTATGAAATGGGTTTCATTGAATCTTGCTGTCATTTTGGAAACAATATGGAAATATTGTTTTAGCTGCTGAGTTTTATTGTCTTGTAATTCTTGAATGATGTATCTTCCCGTGTGCTGGACGTTTGACAGTAATGGAAAATTTGTTGAATATATATATGTATATATATATTGTGACTGTAAACTTTCTTTTTATGAGTTGTTTCCACTTTTGAACAACCGTTTATTGTTAACAAACGGAAAGGAAGAGAATAATGATTGACGAAGTAGTTCTTATAGATTTTTCTTTAAAGAAAGTAGCTCCTTCTTCTTGTATTGTTTGGGTTTTGGATGGAAGTGGCATTCGAGTTTACTATGAGTAATTGAACTCGAACCATAGGGAGTATAATCAATAATATCATTTCTGTACCTTTTCTTGAGTAGGAACTAAGCGATTACGTATTGGGTATTCGTGAAATAGGGTAAAAGATAACTGTTTTCCTTCTTAAAGTTATCTCTGGAATTCGTTTCTCCTTGTTGAAAGAGTAAGGTGATTTCACTGTGATATATAAATGCTGTTTGGCCTTCTTATATGGACTGCTGACACAGTTTCCACTTGGTTGAATTTTATGCAAAGAATGGTTATATTTCTATTTACTATAATAGAAAAATGGATTTATATGCGTTTTAAGGTTGAGGTTTGTCATTCGGTTGAACTATCTGGAAAGTGCGAACTTGATTTGATCTTTGTGGAAATAAATGGAAAAAAATTTTGGGATCTAATTTGTTTTCTGAGTTTACTCTAGCTTTACTGAGCTCATGCAATTAACACCTGGTTCGGGTTTGCTCTTATAAAAGTATGGACAGTGAATATGAGTTGTTTGTGATATTGGATTGAACGGTACAGGCTTAGAGTTGTTTTCAATACGAACGACTGTTCTGTAATCCTTATAATAAGCTGTCTTGTTTGAGATGAACACGGATTAGGTGTTCGATTTCGTTTGAGCAAATGGTGTTTCATAGTGAAATGAAAAGAGAATGAATTCTTTGTTTTCTGCCTGCTGTTCTAACCTGATGAAATTCATCGTCATGAGAAAATGGATTGCTGTAGGTAACAGTAATGAATAAATGTTATTCTGAACGGGGTACGTTACTAAGAATTAGATCATTATGTGATTAAGTGATTGCATGATTGAAATACTGTTTCTGTTTAGTATGCAGCGAAAGAAATACGATTTTCTTTATTATGACAAATATATGGTATGTAACCTTATATTTTGATCTCGGATGTACCGAATGTTGTACTAATCTGTTTCGGATCTTTATATGAGCCTGATTCAAAAAAAAAAAATATGGATATGGATGATGAATTCTTCTTGATTTCATTTTAAAGCTGTTTATAAATGAAACTATTCTCACTGCCAGAAAGTGAATTCCGAGTGGATTTTGTAAGTTTCACTCTGAACTGTTATCTGGAATTGATTTTCGTTTGGATTCCACTGTTAGGACAGTCATGTGGGAAGAAATGGAGATATGAATGAATGTTTTAGAAAAATGATCTTTCTTCTTTCATTTAGTTGGAAATCTGGAATTCGTGAATGATGAATTTTATAGTGCTTAGATGGGAGCTACTATATGCATTGCTGTTCGCTTTCTTGTTGTACTTGAATGCCTTAAAATTAACATGCTTCATGAACGGAAAGGAAAGTAATGGATTTATTTTCAGTTAGTTTCATTCCTTGCAATTGTTATTAATGAAAGGCGTGGAAAAGATAACTGTATGCTATGTAGGCAGCAAGCTACTTGTATTCCTAACTTTGCAAATACTGTAAATTGATACTTGCAATGATTATGTGAAAACGGGACAGCAGTCCCTTGGCTGGTTGTGATGATATTTTGATGAATTAGTGGGTATGCTGATCTCTCTCTTTTGTGCTTTTCGAGATTGATGTTTTGCTGTTGTTTCATAAAAGCAGGGTTCTTTTATTGAAACAGTTAGTTGAAGCATCTTATTTTAAGGATAAGTGCTTAATGTGCTCTACCATCGAATCCCGGCCGACCTGCAATTCATTTTGCAGATGAAATTTGATTAGAATGAAGACTTGGCTGTTTTCTGATGTCTCTCGATTAAATGTAAATTAAATTGTAACTGTTGCTTTTATTCCTCTTTGAGGAATTGTGAACGAAGAAAATATATTCTTCTGTCCATGAGTTGTATGGAGGCTTTCAGAAGTTATACCCAATCACTGGATTGGCAAATGTACAAATTATGACTTGAAATATTGAATACAGTTATAAGTGTGATATTTTCAATAATTATATCAGTTTGATATTGTTATATAAATTGGGAATAAGGTGTTAATTCTTGATTTGGAATCGTTTCATAATCCTCGGATGGATGCTGAATTGAAACTGATATCTATTCTTACTTAAATACAACCTTTAAGTTGAACAATGCAATTAATTCATACTTGGGTAAAGATGAATTATGAATTGACATTAAAAAGGATTAAGAAGAATATGATTTTATAATCAGAGGGTATTCAGGATTAGCTTAGGAGCTAAGGAATATCAATTTAAATTGGGAGTATTCGAACTTCGTTTTCGAACCTCATTAATGATCCCGTTTGATAAAATTCAGAATAAAGGTTATTGGATGCATATGTTCATAACTAATGATCCTTAACTATATAATGTTGAAGGGAAATAAATGAATTCATTTCTCAAGGATTAGACCTCGTTTGAATGACGTCTAATAAGTTAATATTCTGAAATAAGTTGCAGTTGGAAACATCTTGGTTAAGTTTAGTAGGTAAACTTATTATGTCCGTCGGTACGGAATGCTTAATCTAATGATTAAGAAATGGACCAAGTAAGGAAATGTAACCCTTCGGTACGAAGGAGACGATACATAACGAACTAAAGGACAGTTTAGTCCTTCTTAGTTATATACAACTGCAACGGAAACGAGGATCAAGGGATCAGCGTGGATGTTGAAAATTGCTTAAACTATTAACTCGTGGCTAAGTCACTTGAGCAGGATGTGTATTCTCGTTGGGAGAATTCTGCAGGACATTGGTATACGCCAGCTACAGCAAGGTGTCTTCATGAAGACGGGGTCTTCATGACGACACATTGTCGCAGCTGACATATCGCAATGCCCTCCCGAATTAAAACATTTAGAATACATAGGCTGAATGTGTAGATCTTAGCTGGGGTGGGGATAGGGTATGATCTGGTATACGGAGTGACTCCGGAATACTAAAGGTAATCAGACACACGGAGTCGTGGGGTAACGACACCGTATGTCTGCGTATCTTTAGTTACAAGGAGTGCCTTCCTATACCCGCCATATTACTCGGGCTGGTATCGAAAGTTTAAAATAGAACTTAAACAATGAGGACTCGGGTAGAACCAGAAAGACCATTCTAGATAACAGTGAAGTGAAGTGAAGGACGTATTCGTAGATGTGTATCACATTCAGAATATGATCATGCAAAGCATGTGAAAATCTTTGGCCAAAGTATCGCAATTGCTTGGTCATGCGTTGTCCTTATCACTTAATTTAAGATGCAGATGTCGATGAATATCAAGAATGATATTCGATAGGCTTCTTAAATGGATCACTTCGATAACCGGGAAGGTTATGAGAACAAGTATATAAAATATACTATGCATAAATATACATGAAGGATCGGTTGTTGCCGAGTCATGTACATGAAGGATCGGTTGTTGCCGAGTCATGAAATGAAGGATCGTTGAAACTCCGAGCCATGAAAATGGAAGATCGGCAGTTCATCGAGTCATTTACAGCAGCATATAGAATCTGTTATGAGATTGAATGGCATTGAATGTGTGTTCCATATTGTAAATATGTGAACAGGGAACATTCGTTTTTGAAAGAAATTGTATGATCCAAACTGTGTGGTTTGGGCAGAGAACAATTACTAAATCTCGAACGTGTGTTTGAATTTTATAATTCATAACAGAGAACGTTATTTTTTTTTTTAAAAAAATTCCCTTGTTCTGGTGTTTTAAAATGGGGATGTTACAAAAGCCCTCGTGAAATTCACTTTGAGAGAGATATTTTGGCATGCGGGATGGATTTCTTCCCTACTTCAACCATGAACCTTGTCCAATACCTCAAGGTATGATTCTATCTTATACCACTCACCAAATGAAAACTCTTTTGTGATGATGTCCATGTTGTTCTAGGACGGAATTTACATATACTAGGAAATTACTTTAGGAGTGAGTACCACCAGAATCGAGTTATCATTTTCTCTTATGATTTGATTATACAGATCATAATGTCGGGAATATACTAATAACATATTTTTTCTCTAATGAATATGGGATGACCACCCACATTATATAATCCACTTGTGTATACTTTCTCTTCTACATGTTCCCTCGGTCCACCTAGCATCATGTTCTTGAGATCTTCCAGATCCATATGGGCAACATCATTATCACCCACACCTGAGTATTCTCGACACTAGGAAAAAAATTGGATCAATACCAAGAATTTAAACTTCATACTTGTGAAAATCAGCAAGATAATCTAAAATTAAGATGACATGAACTTTCTTCACCTAAAACATAGACTTTCTATTTTTAGCGCTTAGGTACTTGAGCCGCTATTTTTGAAATATTATTTTTATCTTGACTCAAGATTATGAAACCCCTAACATGCTAGGAAAAAATTCACAGATGTTTCTTTGATGTTCTTTGACACTTTTTATTTTTAGAAAGTTACTTTTTTATTTTTGCTTTTTTGTGCTTTTTTTTTATCCGAACTACCTAGTTGGCATCATCTTTGTTGTTTCTCGAGTGCACTATTCTCGAGAGGATTTGATTTTTAGGAAATTTTTAGTTATAGTATAAGGACACCATATACTTAATATTATAAAGTGAACTTCCTCACCTCCTATTGAAATGAAAAAATAGATTCATTGGAATATGATTGCCTCCAAGACTCCGTGCTCAAAATTTTAGTTCAATCCGCCTGTTGGAATACTTGGAAATTGAAAAAACAAGATATAGGGAAGAAAAATAGGGTTTTTCCATTAAAAAAATTAGGGCATATTTTATTTGGTAATTACTTGCTTCTTGAAGGCGCGTGGGATGAGGAATGACCGTGAAAATCTCGCTTTAGATTCGTCACCGATTGAGATGTATGAATTTTTTAGGTTTTAGAGAATCTAGTCAATCTAGAGAAAATTGGGCATGGTGTTTGGATAAATTTATTATTTATTGGGTGTTTTTTAGTATAAATCATGGATTCTTATATAAAATATGGAGTGGAAATGAGTTAAAATAAGTTTTATAACTTCCAGAAGAACTTTTCACACATGGGCAAGGAAGAAAGAAGAAGCGGTGAGTTAAAACACTTAGTGAAATTTTAAGTTTTCCACTAACATGGAATGGGGATATTTTTTTTCCCTCATATCCCCAAAGGATGGGACAGGCGGGGCATAAAAATTTTCCTTGATGTGATCATGACAAGTGGCAGGGTTTGATTGCTTGATGGGGGAGAGAGGAAAAGTTAGAAATTAGCACCCAGGGGCTGAGACTGGGTCACATGAAGAACCATGGAATGAGAAAGGGTGGAGTTAATTTTTGTTTCCAAACTCTCCCAAAGGAATGGGATATATAGGGAAGAAAAAAATTCCCTCACCTTGGGTTGATAAGTGGCAAGTTGTGATTTGACAGGGGGTTAAAAAATGCCTTGCGGAGCCTCTTTTATGTCACATGAAGAACCATGGTCCAAGAAAAACATGGAGCACATTTTATTGTTCCAATTATCCCAAAGGGATGGGACAAATGGTGCAAAAAAATGTGCCCTCACCCCGGGTTGATAAGTGGTAAGTTGTGATCGCACGATAAGAGGGCTGTAAACTAGGAAAAGTGTTTCATGGAGCTTGTTCAAGGTCATGTGGAGGTCCAAGGGGCGTAACTAGGGCTGGGAGAATTTTACTATCCCAAATTTACAAAAGGGATAGGACATATGTGATAGAAAAATTCTCCTTAATCTCAGGCTAACATGTGTCCACTAATGAAAATGGCTAAGTCCCGAAACTTACCTTGAGGAGATCCTTGAAGACGAAGTTTTTGGAGATTCGGGAGGAAGTTTTCAGAAATTATTTATGAAATTGAATCCAAAAAACCTTATGAGATGAATGGGATGGGTCTTATGATCCAATTATACCTGAAACCCTCTTTAAAATAGCCTTTTTTATCAAGACATCAAGATGTATCTCCTGAAAAATAGTTGTGGAAAGAAGTGCCTAGGTCTTGTGAAAAATATTAAAGTAACATAATATATAGGATTGAATTATATTTCTAATGATATATTATTTGTCCTATAACTCTTTATGGAGCTCCCAGAATCACCTTCCGAAGGTCATGCACTATTTTGAACTACAAGATCCATCACCTCCAAAACCCACTTTCACTGTTCTTGTTCCTAAACCTCTAAAACCTTTATAAATCTTCCTAAACCCCTTCAAATATGTTCTTAGCTACTCAATACCACTTCCTCATGAATTTTTCTCTCACACCTGCCTTAGAGTATGCACACCTATCCCGAAAAGGCTAGAAATAGCCTTTCTAGGCCTACTAAAGAATCTACCTTGAGAAGCACTGCACGGAAGAATTCCATGAAATTTTTTTCATGTTTCAAACACTTGGGAAAGGTTTTTACACCACATGTGATAAATTTCATTATTTGATTCAGCATGATATAAAGGGAGAACTGATCTAGAGAAGTGCTTAAGAGGGTTTTCAAACAAAATTTTGACACTAGGGTAAAGTTGTCATGTTTTCAACTTGAATTTTTCCCTTAAAAAAACACATGACAACAAATGGATATCACTTAGGAATTATTCTAGATCAAATAGAGTGAGGACATGATAAGGATGAACTCTAAAATATTAATATATAGTGTGGACCATTGTCTTATCCATCAAAGCTATACAGAGTCTTGATATAAGCATAAATAGAATGAATGAACAAACACACATGCACAACAAAAGGGAAACACACCACACAATGGGAAAGGGAAAAACAGATACTAGATTCACCTATGGTACATATGGGGGAAAAATAAATTTCAATTCTTATATGAATTCAATTATTTCCCACTACGAGGCAATTCCAAATATGTGCCATCCAGATATGAGAGGTAGAAATTTTTTTCTCCACAGATTCTCGAATCTGAATGGTCCTAGCCACAAGGAATCAAAATTTCCATGAATTCATTTTGGTTCTCTCCTTTTTCCCACAATAAGACAAGATCCCCAAATTTGAAATCTTACCTTTTATTTCTTATCAAAAATCTTCTTGAATTTCAATTGATGTTCTTTTATTCGATCAACCACCTTGAATTTGTCTTCACTCATCTTTTTAAGATACAATATCCTCTTTTCGAGAGATTCATGAAATTGTCCATCTTTAACTACTTTGACCAAATGAAGGGCTGGAAATTCAACGTTGACTGTAATATCACCATTGATACCATAAAAATTGGAATGGTAACATACCAATTCCCTTTTGGGGTAATCTTGTCTCCGCCCACAATGCATCATAGAGATTCTTATGCTAGTTTCTTTGATTCTCGATCCTATAAATTTTAGAAAATGATCACAATGTTCTTATTACTTGATTGGCTTGACCATTCCCTTGCAAATAGTAGTTTGATGCATGTGAAAGATAAATTCCATAGTCATAATAAAACTCAGTCAACTCCATAGATGAAAATTATTTTTCATTATCAACTACAATCTTCTGAGGAATTCCAAAGCGGATGGTAATATTTTCTTTGATGAACATTTCAGAATTTTCTTTTTTTACCGGAGTTTCCTCCACCCATTTAGTGAAGCAATATGTTTTCCCGAGCACATAGGTATGCCATGCAATTGAATTATAATTGAGAGCACCAATGTATTCTATACCCTCGCTACTTATTTTCAGAATGGTTCTTCAATAAGTACTAGCCGAGAGGGAGCGCAACAAGATGTAGTCTTTCAACAATTTGGAAACCCATTATTGAGCATCGGCAAACAAGATAGGCCAATAATACCTACCACATAGGATTTTTTGGGAAGTCAACATGACAGATAAATTCCCACTGTAAGACCGATCATGATAATCCTTGAGAAACTTTTCTCCTTGTTCTTTTTAACAACCCTCGTGAAGCATCCATTTAATCCTATTTTGTATGGCACATAATACCAAATGATATATCTAGTGATTTTTATCTTGAGATTCCTTTTTTTTAATATTTTAGATGAGTCATGAACTCTCCATAAGTGAGGAAGTATGAAATATCATAATACCACTCATTGGTGGTATTTACAAAAATCACTTGGGAAGATCCTTACTTACACATTCATAACACAAACACTCCTTTATTTCCCTTTAAGTCAAGAGGGCTTCATCCTCGACCATTAGCTGGTACATTCAACTTCCTCTAATAATATTCAAAAGTTAGATGTCTAATTCATACTCTTGGATCCTAGCCACCCAATTGCCTCTATTAGCTCCTAGATCTTGTGGATGATAATGTTTTCCAAAGAGGATGATAATGTTTTCTTTGATGAAGTTACATACCATTTCAGAATTTTTATATTTGACAGAATTTCCTCCACACATTTAGTGAAGCAATATGTTTCCGTGAGCACATAGGTATTCCCTACACTTGAATGAGAATTTTAAACACCAATGAAGTATAGACCCCACCGCCTGAATGGTTCTTCAATAACTATTGGCCAGAGAGGGAGCACAACAAGTTGCGATCTTTAACAAATTATTGAGAAGGTTCACATTTGGAAACCCATTGTTGAGCATCAAAAACAAGGTAGGACAATAATACTTACCATGGAGGATTTTTTGGGAAGTTACCATGGCAGAGAAATTCCCACCGTAAGCATGATCATGATAAGCCTGAAGCAACGTTTTTCTTGCTCTTTGTCAAAAACCTCAGAAGCATCCATCTAATCCTCTTTTGTATAACACATGATCCTAGATGACATATTTAGATGTTTTTTTCTTAAGATTCCTTATTTTCTTATAGTTTAGATGATTCAGACACTCTCCATAAGTGAGGAAGTATGAAATATCATAATACCACTCATTGGTGGTATTTACAAAAAGTTCTTAGGGCAGATCCTTACTTATACATTCATAGCACAAAAACTCATATGCATCTTTTTAATTCAATAGGGTTTCATCCTCACCATTAGCCGACACATTCCACTTCCTCTAATAAGATTCAAAGGTTGAATTTCCAAGTCATACTCTTGGATCCTAGCCACCCAATTTCCTCTCTTGGCTCCTAGATCTTGTTGAGTTAGAATTGATTTGATTATTGAGCCCGAAACCATCAGCATGGTATGAGAGTTGAGGATGTATAATATGTATTTCTTCACAACTTTTGCCACAATATGGGCATACTTATCCATTTGATTGTATCTCAACTCCTAGTTTTTCGGTAGGCAGCTAATAAAGCAATGGTTGTTTTAAAAACTTCTTTATCATTTTGGACTAAGATGGATGAAAGAGTATGTTATGAGGAATAACAATACAAAATGAAATATTTTTCAATGTTGGGACATACCAGAGTAAGATCCTTGGCTATTTCTTCTTTAATTTAATCAAAATTTCCATTCCTTCATTGTTCCACTTAAAACTTGATTGAGGCTTCATCATGCTAGTGATATGTTTGGTTAGTTCTACAAAATATGGGACAAAGCAATAGAGGAATTTTACCTTGCCAGAGAAATAATGAACTCCCTTCTTTCTTATGGGAAAGGAAAATGCTTGAATTCCCCTTATCCTCTCTGGATCAATTTTGGCCCCCTCTTTATTCACGATGTGTCCAAGGAGTTTCCCTTTAGTAACACCAAAGATGCACTTCTTGGGATTTAAAGAGATTTCATGATGTCAAAATTTGATCAAAACTTGTTCTAAATGTTTCATATGATCTCCTCTCTTTTTGAAAAATATGGTGAGGTCTTTGAAGGAAAAATCCCTTACCCATTGAAAATTTTCTCTAGCATTGATAAGATAAAATGTTATTCGTTATAAGAAAAAGTTCCCATGGAGTTGTGAAAGTTGGTTTGTGTCTATATTCTTCCACTAACTCAATTTGGTTATACCCTAAAATCCATCAAGCAGGAGAGCATATATAATCATTTGACTTCCTGTAGGATGTGATTCATGATAGGAAGTGGATATTTATCTTTCAAAGAGGCTTGGTTTAAATTATGGAAATCAACACATATCCGTATTTCTCTATTCTTCTTCCACACTTGGAAAATATTTGCCACCCACACACAAAGGGTGGTGGATAGGAAATATGATTCTTGTGTTCAATATTTTCAAGACCTCTTCCTTGATTTTATTTGTAATTTTTGGGTTATATTGCCTCTTTTTTCCTAAAAGGCTTGGCTTTGGGATTCAATGGGATTGAATGATGCATCTCTTTGGGCTAGAATGACTTGATCTCATCATAGGAGTATGCCAAAACATCATAATATTTTCTTAAAAATGAGACGAACATTTTATTCTCTTCTGGTGAAAACACTTACCAATGTTTACTATTCTTAGCTACTTTGTGGTACCAATGTTTTCTTCCTCAAATTCACCGTAACACCGAGATGACTCTTTTTCTTTCTCCTGATGAATCACCACGTTTATCAAACAATTCTTCAATAGAAACAAGACGCTTTGGAATATAGTTTTTCCTTCAACTGATGACCCTTCTTATTCAACTTCGTTATCCCTTATTTATATTCATATGCCACAAAATCATGGTTCAAGCTTTAATTCTCTCATAGAAAATATTTTTGAATTTATCTCTTTACTCCAAGAAAGAAAGATGTTGCTTGTTGTCGTTGAATACCTTCTAATGATTTACATTATCTGTCACACTCAAATTTAAACACCATCTCAACAGAACTTTGTATTTGACTTTATCAAGGATGAGTGTGGGGTCATAAGAAAATTTGAAATTGCAGGAGAATCAACTTTCTCATTTTTCTCGTAGGGAACAACTTGATCGAGAAAACATCAAAATATTTGATGCAATCCCATACTCGGATCTTATAATACTTAAGCCTCGGGTTCTTAACCCGATATTGATTTCTCACTTGTTTGATAATCACCTAAGCATCACCAAGACATTTCAACTTCTTGATGCCCATAGATTTAGTAACATCCATCCCTATAAGAAGGGCTTCATATTCTATGGTATTATTGGTATTTTTAAATTGTAATTTGTAAGTGAAAGGGAATATCTCACCTAAAGGAGATGTTAAACCAATATTTTCTTTGGAGCTAGCACTAGAATGACTTCCTTCAAACTCCATTGTCCATAGCTGATTTTCATCATCTTTCGTGAGGAAAGGAAAATTATCATCCCTTTCAAAATTTAACAAGTAGTTTTCATGTCCACTATCTTGATAAAGAATATCAGCTCTAGGATATTCTTATTTTTGCATTGTATGCTTCATTTTTCTCATTAGTAGCAATTTTTTATTTGGCCTTTGACTGGAATATTTTTGAGACCATTCCATCTAAATTTCCCATCCTAAATCTCTACAAAATCTTCTACTCAACAACATTATATATGAGGCTGGAATTTCCATGACCAAGATATTCAATAAGACTTTCTTCTCAAGAAAATCAGCTAAAAAAACTTGGGCATATTTTATTCTTCCCACAAGTGGGACTTCTTTAGTCTCCATAGAATAAAATTATCCTTTAGCTCATGTTATGGTGAGACCAAGGGAATTAGCTACTTTGATTGGAATCACATTGTCAGAAGCACTAAATTCTATGATACAATTGTTCAATTGGTAGCCTCCGATGAGAAGAGAAAGATAGAATGGTTCAATCTTTTTGATCTTGGATGTGCTTAATGCTAACATGTTTTGAGATGATGGGGAAGGAGGAGTTGGTAGTAACCCTTTGGAAGAGGGTGTGATAGCATTGGGCTTTGGGTTACTACCTTTGATAAACCAGACTAGTTTATCAAACTGTTTGGGATGGGTTTGCAAATATTCAGACTCCAAAATTTGGACCTTAGACCATTTGACATGATCTATTATATCAAATGAAGAGGAAGTAGATGTCTCTCGGAGTGAAGAAAGCTTTAGGAGGTGAGCAAGAACTATTTTTGGATAGTGGGTTAATTTAACAACAGAGTTAGGCTTGGAAGCTACAATGGGATTACTAGGTACCTCAGAAGTTTTGCTAGAAACATTCACCATTTTGGAAGTAGCATTAGAAGGCTTAGAAGAAGAAGCTTTAACAGAGGTAGAATTAGGAGAATTACTTGTTTCACTTGAGGTCTTCTTAGCTACTATGAGGTCTAGATTTTCTTTGCAGAGTCCATAGAAGGTGGAAGTGTAACTCCTCTATTGATTATTTTGTTAGGTAGAGTCATCATGGGAGGATATGCATATTTCTTTTTCTTGGGAGAAACAACGAGAGAACTTTACTTTTGGGTTGAGAATTGGTAAACACTACACTAGAGAATCTTGGTGTATCATCCTCTTCACTTTCATCTCCATATGAGTACTCAAAGTACCCAATTTCAACATCATCAACTTCTTCAATTTCAAGCCCATTCTCTTCTTCTTCATCATCATCTTGTTCAATGCGAGCTGCATTGACCAAGGGAGCCTCAAAATAAAGTCTTTGGGGAGGTGTTGCAATTATTCTCTTATTCTAAAAATTATTCTTCTTTGGAGCATCTCTCAAAGTACTTTGTGCAAAAAATTTTTTTGAGTGCAATAAGATCATTCACCAATTTATGAACGAGGGGGCTAGTGGAGGAGGAATTGAGCTTTAACCTTTTTATTTTCCACTTGAATTTTTTAAAATAATCAAATCATCCTCTAATTCAACAACATATTCTTGAGCTTCTCTAAGATTCCTAGGTAAATATCTTCAAAGGATGAATCCTACCTTAGGAAATTGAGCATTGATGAAGAATTTTTTCACGTTGTCGTTGGAAGGAAAATCTTCAATGGGTATCCTTTTGAGCAACATGTTATAATAAGCTATGAAGTCCCTCATAGTCTCATTGGGTTCCTTTTTCATTTGAACTAGTTGCACTAGGAGGTCTTGAAAATCTTCAATAGATTTAAACCTTTCTTCAAAACTAGTTTTGATGTCATCCCAACTAGTGATGGATCTAGATGGTAGGAGATAGAACCATCATATTGCCTTTTCTTGTAGAGATTCTACAAATAATCTCAGTGATACATCCTCGTGTTCTACTCCCAACACCCCACATGTTGTGATGAATGTTGTCACATGTTCCTCTAGGAGTTGTGTGTTGTCACCTATAAATTTAGGGAAACTCTTGCAAGATCCCTTTGGTAATTCATGGATAGGTGGAGGGAGGGAAATTAGACATGTGTTTCTACCCCATGAAACAATTTGTGGAGGCCTCTCTGTTTCATCTGCCATTCTTACTTCTTATTCTTATTATTCCTATTCTACTTCTACTTCGCAAAGTCTTCATCAAGATCTAGAAATTCTATGTCCAATGGATTTGAAGAAATTGAGAAATCATATCCAAAATTCACCCCCCAGGGTTAATTTGATAACATGCATCAGAATTCTCAAGTCCCAGGTAGATAAATTGATTCAGGGAAAAAATCATGTTTCTAGGGTCCCTTCAGAAATTTTTCTAACTTCCCTGTCCAGGTCGAAGAGAGCAAGCTCTGAGAAAATGCGAGAAGGTTGCAGAAAATAAACTTGGGCCAGGAAAAATCGTGAAAATTGGCTAAGTCCTAGTCCTTGCAACAGTAGGGACGTGTGGGACAGAAAGACGCGGATCGGCCGAAAGGCCTCTAGGCAGTCCGGAAGCGACAGGGACATCTGGGACAGAAGTACGCGGCGGGCGCGAAAAGCCGATCCGGCCGAAAGAGGAAGAAAATGACTAACTGCTGAGCGGACAGTTCAGGACAAGAGTACGCGAAGGACGCGAACCGGCCGGTTCGGCCGAAATGAGAACAGGCGGCCCGCTAAGCAAATGGGACATTTGGGCCTTGAAGACGCGAACCGCCCGGATCGGCCGAAATGGAGAACTTCAGTCCGAAACAATGTGGGACAAGTGGGACAAAAGGACGCGAATCGGCCGGATCGGGCGAACCGGAAGAATTTGTCCCACGAAGCACTGGGACATCTGGGACGAATGGACGCGAACCGGCCGGTTCGGCTGAAACGGGAATTTTCAGCACAAGGGCATCCGGGACGAAAAGACGCGGTGGACGCGAAAGAGCCGGCAGACCCGTGGACCAACCAGGAGATGACACGTGTCACAAGGGAAAAGTCCAAGGGTCAAAGGGGCAAGGTTTGAAGCGCTGGCCCGAGCCAATAGGAATTGGACACGTGTCCAATGGAGCAGGGAAGTGTAGAGTTCGGGGGGGGACTTAGAAATTTTGCAAAAAGTCTTGGGCCCAAAGTTTAAAAGACAAGGTTGACCCCGCGCCCTGTCCTCCAACCAGATCATGCCACGTGTCGTACAAGTGGCGGGGAAGCGGAAAAAAGTGAAAAATGTTCCAAAATCATCAAAAAGGTCAAAATTCAAAGAAAAACCCGCGGGTGAGTGAGGAGAGAGAATCACGCGACCAATCAATGCGTGCCACGTGTCATCCAGGTGGCAGAGCGCGGGAAAGATTTCAAACACGTTTTTGCCTGTTTTGTGCCCTAAAACTTCGCACTCCATAACTTTCGATCCAGAGCTCGGATTTGCACGTTCTTTATATCAACGGAAAGCTTATGAAATTCTCTGCATGATTCTGGGATCAATCTCGAATTTTGGTGTAGTCTAGAGAGAGAAAATTGAGAAACGGCTCTGACGCGTGGTAATGCCAGAAGTGACGTTTCAACAACCAGTTTTAATGCACATGGGTCGCATTCTTCTTCAAAGATGGCCGTAAGTGATGTCTCAACCACCAATTTTAATGAAGAATGTGTTTTGGTCAATGGTTGGGCTACTTACACGTTTTCCTATGTTTTCTGTCTCCTGGGCTCGACCCATGCATTGTATAAAGCCAGATTTGGCTCATTTTAAAAGAGAGATAACAAGTGGTTCATCTTTTCTGCTCTGCCCTCCCTTCTTTTCTTCTCTAGGGTTGAAAATGGAGCTCGAACCTCCTCCCTTGCTCTGTAATGGCGTTTTTGCCTTTTACTATTGAAATGATGTTCTGTGCAAACTTCTGGAGCAACAAAACGTGTTTTGTGATGCATCTGTCCATCCTTGCTCATTTTTGCTTGTTTCTCTTCTTGCCTCTCTTCATTGCAGGTATTTGTGCATGTTTGAATGTTCATTACAGTGTTTGGAGCCGTGTTCATGGAGTTTTGGGACATTTTCTCAGGTGAAATCTATCCTCGGGCCTCGTGATGCATCTCGTCCATCCTTCCCATTGCTCACCTCTCTTTTTGTCCCATGGCGCTTTGATAGATGTCCAACATTCTCCTTCTCTCGGTGTATCACCGTTTTAGTGTAGGCTTTTGTTCTTTTCCTTTCTCTCTCTCTCTCTCTCTCTCCTCGGCATTGTTAGATTAGGATTAGATTAGCTTGCCCGCACCGGAATAGCTTGTGGCAGTAGTTTAGGAGCAGGAACCACCTTCTCTGGAGATTCCTCTCTCGCCACAAGTCCCACACTTGGAGAGGGTTTCCATGTTGTGCAATCACACTGGATGCCCGAGTGATCAACCTAGAAGCCCGATCTCGCATCCAGTGGGTGCCGTGATTTTGCACTAACGTAAACCTAGGATGAAACTAGAGGAGTGCGATTACAATTTTCAACATCACTTGAGCTTCCAATGTGAGAAGTCACGAGAGGAGGGGTGATGAAAATTGTTGATTTTATCTTGTTGCCTTTGGATTTATTCAAATATAGGATCAAGGTTTCATTTTTACCTCCCGCACATCGTGTATCTATGATCATCCATTTTACATACTTTAAATCAACTCAAGCTCTCCTTTGTTCAATTTGAACTTGTATTTCTCTTTCCAAATATTCCACGCATTCCTCCTCGTAATTGAGAACTCTTGTAGCAAGGAAGTAATGGGAAAAGATTTCTCTGTTATTCCAAATAGCCTCCCTCAAGTCTGATGCAATGTCTTATTGGATATGGAAAATAAGTTTAGGTCTAAGGACCGGGGATTACCATGAATAGCCATCGTGGAAAATATAAGTCTCATTGGAATTTCAAATTTCATTTTTTGTTTTTTTAATATTTGATTTTTTGTATTTTTTGAATATATACGGTGCAAAATAGAGAAATATTCCCCACAATGGGTGCCAAAATTGTTGGTGAAATAATTTGTCACTAGGAAAATTAGTTAATTTTCACCAATGGTCCGGGAATATGTACCTCCTATTTAAAAGGGGATGCCCCCTTATTGTATGTGAAATAAAAACAATTGTGTGGTTTACCTATAGGTTGGGGATCTAATAGGCACACTCCACTACACCTGCAACAAAAAGCTTGAAATTTTGTGTAAGGGAGGAATTCACAAAGAAGTTGGAAATTTGGGAGCGGGAAATTAGGAGAGGGAGTTAATGTTGTAACTAAGATAAATTAGATTGTTACAAATATTAACCAAAAATATCAACATACGCACTTTGGAAAGAATAAAAATTTTGCTAATTATATCAAGACAAGATGATGCCATGCACATAAAACATCACTTATTAACTCATCCATAAAAGATGAAACTCCTTTGTTTATTTACATGTTCATAAAGTTATACAATGAGAGAGATAAAGGAAACATATGGAAATAAAAATAGAATAATTTTTTATCTTTTTCTTATTCTTGGTAGTTATCTACTCATTAACTTACAAAATTGACAAACCGTTGGAATGAGGAAGTCATTACAATATATAGTTTTCAAAAAAACTCTTCACCTACCCCCCAAATGACCTTTCGTTTTTCTTTTACAACTTGTGACTCTTCATATTCCTAAGAAGGAAATTAAGTCCCCTTTTTATTAATTAAGGAAAACTTATTACAATTTCAACCATAGTCACATTTAAATGAATAAGAAAAAAATGAAAAGTGTAACCCTTAATGAAGAAATAGAACATGAAAGGAGAGAGGAATGGGGAAGGGAAGAGAGAAAGGAAAATAGATAACTACTCAGATTAGAACAATTCCCTTATTGATTCTGCTTCACTCTCATATGGAATTTTGGTGAGTACCTCTAGGAGATATCAACTCCTTTGAATTATTTACTATATCAATTCATTGCAGGTGTAACTTTCTCAACTTGGGGAATGTGAATAAAGCTCAAATACTTGAGCCAATTCTTAGAGATGGCATTGATGTTATTACACTTTATGAACCATTATTGATGTTCCTTCACGGTGTTTGATATTACAACCCTTATCTCAATGATAGACTTCAATGTGTCTTTGTTGAAGGAAAAGGGATCTCTGACCTCTTTATTGACAAGTTCTTCAAATGGATTCAATAATTCATCCACTGATGTATTTTCATCTATTGCGGGAACTCCAAGATTTTGTATCTCAACATTGACATCATCATGCATCTTAAAATCACATTCCTCATGTGAATCCAATTCATCCAAAACATGGTTCAACATCTTGTACCATGTGACAAGAATTATAGCCCACACTTGAGACAAATCTTTGGATGGGGAACTGAATACCTTCATGTCCAAAAATATAGAGAATGGAATTTCCCAATTCTACCACCAATGGAAACACTTGATCCCAGTGTTCCTTTTCTTTCTCAATTTCATCTCTTGTCATTCTAACCTTTGTGGTTGTTGCACTCATGTACTTGAACAATGAAAGCATCTCAAGAAGCAATGTTTTCCTTTTTCCACAATATTTCCTACCCATTTATCATTTTCACTACTACATGGTGAAACCTGATGTATTTCGAATGTATTTTTGATCAAAACTACTAATGGGAGTAACTTATTTGACTAGAAGAGATGGAGTAGAGTTCAGATCCATGAAATTTTGAACATACGAGGTGAGTGTTCTCACATGATCTTCCAACTGATAAATTATCTCCTTATACTCTTGATTCCTCGCAAGAAGGTGAGTGGAATATTCCTTGAATAAATGTGCATCTCCCTCATGATTTTTTGGGCCTAGGGGAATGGTGCTCATTTTGTAGTCATTCGGGGTCATTTCTTCAATGGGTTTAGTTACCTTTTCCTGAACTAATTATACATATTGGTTTCCCGAAGTTCCACTAAGCAAACTTGAGCTAACCTTCCCTTCTTCACTTTGACCATTGAGGCTATGGCTAGGAATTCCGATACCACCACTTGTTGAAGTGTGCAGGGCTTCTTTCGTGATCATTTCCTGCACCCATGTAAACATATCATTCATTTTAGGCTCGACATTTGGCATGATTGATGTTTCTTGTTCTAAATAAGAAGGAACATATTTTTCTAGAGGGGTTGGTGTAATAACAGAGAGGATGAGAGACTTTGAGATTGTTGAGGGACCGAAAGATGAACTGGATCAATTTCCCTTGTTCCAAATCTACCACAAGGTCTTATGTTGTCTTTACCTTTTTGTGCAACCTTTTATAGTGAGGAGCTTCCAATTTCACTGAATTTATTTTTGAGTGTTCTCTTGAATGAACAAAACCCGAAGGTTTCTCTATTGATTTTGAAGAGGAAAGATGGTATGTTTGCATTTGGAGAGTTGGGAAACCTCTTGATGTAATGAGTGCATATTTATTCTTTTTTTAACCATTATTTGATCTTCTGATTCGCTTTAGTCTGCTCATTTATACCCCTTGATTCATGATGCTCCAAGACACTTGCGGTAAGGGGTGGGGCTTTCACTGTTTGATGTTCTGGATCATACATCTTAGTGTTATCATCTTTTATGCCATCCTCATACCAATCAAACTTAAATCTCCTAAAATTTCCTAATTATCATATTCATATGATCTTGTTCCCTGACCTCAAAATCATCTACACAATTCACCCAATAGTATTCAATCTACAAAACATGATGTAAGTCAGGGAGGTGAAATGTTTCCATATTGCACCAAATATCAAATTATTCTCTTGGAGTGTATGAATATAGGTTCATGGGAGAGAAGGAATCTTCCACGTTAGCATCCTCATGAAAATTTTGTAGGATAAGATCTCGAGAGAGATAGGAAAGAAACACCTTTCTTATTTTGGTTCTTAAGCTTACCATTGACATGAATAAGCTACCTACATAGCTCAAACATCACGATCTTGTTATTGAGATACCATGGCAGCTTACATGGAGAAAGATCAAAACTAGACACTCGATGTAGGAAAATTTTGAGAATTGTGTGAAGAAATACCCATACCTTTTGATTAAAGAATCAACTTGTGAAGATAACCTTGATTGAGGATTTCCTTCCAATAATTTGATGACAAACATAGTGAATGCATCATTCACTCTTGCAAAATGATGGTTTCTTTCTTTCAGGGTCAACTATGGATATTTCTCATATGCAGGATCCTTCTAGGAAATGTTTTGAGTGAGTGTCAAACCTCTAAACGGTCTTGTGCTTGCAAGGGCGTAGACCAAGTATGAAGTCATTGAAAACTTTTTAGTAGTTGACACTTGAAGCAATTGGTGATGCAGTTGTCACTGATTATTTTCCCCCAATCTATCATTTGTCTTCCCTTGATGATGGTAAGGATGAACAATGTCATCCAATCCTAGAAATACTTTGTAGTTTCTTCTCCCATTATTCTTCTTAGGAGGATGATCGCATCTGAAAATCCCTCATGAAATTCACTTCAGAGAGAGATTTTGGCATGCGAGATGGATTTATTCCCTGCTTCAACCATGAACCCAAAGTGCAAGACCTTGAAGGTATGATTATGTCTTAGACCACTCACCCAATGCAAACTCTTTTGTGATGACGACCATGTTGTTCCAAACCGGAATTTGCATATACTGAGAAATTACTTTAGGAGTGAGTACCACCAGAATCGAGTTATCATCTTCTCTTATGATTTAAGTATCCAACTCATAATGGTGGGAACATGCTAATACCATATCCATGATCTAAATGGATATGGGATGACCACCCAAAATATACAATCCACTTGTGTATACTTTCTCTTCTACATGTTCCTTGGTCCACCTAGCATCCTGTTCTTGAGATCTTCCAGATCCATATGGGCAACATCGTTGTCACCCACACCTGAGTATTCCAACATTAGGGCTAAAACAGGCTCAAGACCAAAAATTTGAACTTCATACTTGTGAAAAATCAGCAAGATGATCCAAAATGAAGATGACAACAACTTTCTACACTTAAATAGAGACTTTCTATTTTTTTCATGCAGCTTAGGGTACATGAGCCGCTATTTTGGGAAATATTACTTTTTCCTGGACTTAGTACACTAAAACCCCTAACATGCTAGGAACATTTTCACTAATGTTTTTTTGACACTTTCTATTTTTATAAAGTTTCTTTTTTCTTTTTTTTTTATGTTTTTTTGCTTTTTGATCCAAACTGCCTAGTTTGTCATCTTTGTTGTTTCTTCTGAGTGCACTGTTCTAAGAGGATTTTATTTTTTAGGAAAGTTTCTATTTATAGTAAGTGAGGGCACCAGATACTTATTATTTTTATAAAGTGCACTTTCCCACCTTGGATTGAAATGAAAACAACTTCACTGGAATAGGCTCACTTCTAGGACTCCATGCTCAAAATTCAATTCAATCAACCCACCGGCATGCTTGGAAATCAAAAATCCAAGAGCTAGGGCAGAATACTAGGGTTTGTTGCCATTAAAAAATTAGGGAACCTTTTTAGTTTTCTACTAATTTCTTCCTTAATCCACCTGGGATGAGGAATGATTGTGAAAATCTCATTCATATTCATTCACCGGATTGAGAGATATGCTTTTTTAAGGTTCTGGAACATTTAGTCAATCTTAAGAAATTTGGGCATGTTGTTTGGATAAATTTCAGGTTTTTGGATGTTTTACAGTAGTATTAATGGATTAATCTATAAAATATGAATTGGAAATGAGTTAAAACAAGTTCTATAACTTCCAAAGATCACTTTTCACGCATGGGCAAGGAAGAAATAAGAAGCGGTCAGTTAAAACACTTAGTGAAATTTTAGGTTTTCCACCAACTTGGAATGGAGTGCATTTTTTCCCAACTTTCCACAAGGGATGGGAGAGATATGACACAAAAATCACCTTGATGTGATCATGACAAGTGGTGGGTTTGATTGCTCAATGGGTGAGAGAGGAAAAGCTAGTAATTAGTAGGGGTTGAGACTAGGTCACATGAAGAACCATGGCATGAGCATGGGTGGCACACATTTTGTTTCCCAAATGTCCCAATGGGATGGGATAGATGGGGCATACAAATATGCCCTCACCTTAAGTTGACAAGTGGTAAGTTGTGATTTGATGAGGTGGAGGGGAGAAAGGGCCAAATATTGCCTCAGCAGAGCCTTTTTCAAGTCACATGAAGAACCATGGGACAAGACAAGCATAGGGTGAATTTTCTTGTCCCAATTTTTTCAATTGGATGAGACACATGGGGTATAAAAATGTGCCCTCACCCTAGGTTGACAAGTTGCAAGATATGATTACATGACAGAGGGCTAGAAACTAGGCAAAAGTGATTATGGAGCTTGTTGAAGGTCATATGGAGATCCTAAAAGCTTACCTTGAGGAGAGCCTTGAACAAGAAATTTTTAGAGCTTCAAGAGGAATTTTTCAGCTATTATTTATATTAATATGACTTCAAAAAACCTTCTAAGATGAATGGGATGGGTCCCATGATCCAACTATGCCTGCAACCCCCTTAAAATAGCCTTTTTCTTGGGATAATAGGGTGTGTCTGCTGAAAATGAGTTGTGGAAAGAAGCAATTAGGTCTTGTGAAAAATATAAAAGTACCATCATTTATAAGATTGAATTATATTTCTAATGATATATTTTTTTGCATCTAAATCTTTATGGGGCTCCCGTAATCACTTTCTAAATCTCAGAACTATTTTGAACTCGCAAGCTCCTTTACCTCAAAAAACCCACTTTCATTGTTCTTATTCCTAAACCTTCCTAAATATTCATAAACCACTTGTAATATGTTCTTATCTCCTCAATACCACTTCCTAATTAATTTTATCTCTCACACCTACCTCAAAGTATGCACACCTATCCCTAAAGGATAGAAATAGCCTTTTATGCCTATCAAGAATCTACCTTTAGAAGCACTCGCACTGGAAGAATTACATGAATTTATTTTCATGTTTTTAAACACTTGGGAAAGGTTTTACAACACATGGAAGAAATTTTAAGACTGGGATAGGCATGACACGAGGGAGAATTGGTCCTGAGAAGTGCTTATGAGGGTTTTCAAACAAAATTTTGACACTAGGGTAAAGTTCTCATGTTTTCAACTTGAATTTTGCCCTTGCAAAAAAACATGAAAACATAATGTTGGTTAAACAATTTCCATCTTTGTCACTTGTATATTGTATATGCACCCGAAATCTTTGTATTCTTCCACATTTTCCACATATGGTGCACTTTTTTAGGGTCCATTGGGAAGATGATGCGGTGGCCTCCATTCTCAAAGCTTACATATCACTTTTTGAATCATAATTTAAAATTATTGGCATAATATCATGGCCTTCTAAGTAATTTTGGAAAATTATCCACTTTTTCCAATGGTATTACTCCAAAATCACCATTAAATTTTACCCCATAATACTGGTTATGACATTCTTTAGGACTCCTATCGTTACTACCTATGTTTTGTTAGCCATAAATAATACATATGGGATGGATGCAATGTTCTTCACCCCATTTTATTTCTCGCATACATTATAAGTATGTTAACTAATATGTCATTAATTTTCCAACCATCTATACACGCACCAACTAGGATTTCTCTATTAAAGCCTTCCATTTTTTATCTTAAATGTTTATTTTGTGTCTTTCCCTTATGTTTCTTTAGTCCCACGTTGGTAATGGTAAGGTGGCCCACAATTGGAACAAGTACTAAGTTGAAATATTCGACTTGCATGAACATCGTGTTCTCAACCATTTTTTCCTCATAAAATCCCATAATTTCCTTCGCTATAATTTTCTATTGTATCCTAATGAATCCCTAGTGACTTGGATTCATGAATTTCATCAATGATGTGAAAGTTGGCGCTTTATGTGTATTTGCATCACATATCTTACAATAATTATAAACTTTTCCTGTTTGGTGCAATGTATGAGGGGGCATTTTCAAGAATCATTTCCTCCTAATATTTCACATGCTAGAAGCATAGCTTTCAATATTATTCGCATACATGTCTTTCTAGTGTGGCCTTCCACTTCACAATCAGTAAACCATATCCCGCTTTAGGATTCTCTTGCATTGTTTGCCATCATCTTATCTAATTTAGTAGTCATGGATACAATTTATACCTCCCCGAATGGAATTATTCCCGTATAAATATTGGCATCCACTTCAGCACGTAATTTTGTTTCTAAAGCTTGTGGGGGTCGATTAAAGTCTCATGCGTGAGAGTGTGTTCTGAAGGGCATGAAAAATCCCCTACGAACCATTTTTCATGTTGTGTGGGATTTATTTCATATGAGAGTTTAGAAATGAGGGTTTTGAAGTGTGCATCATAAGCGCATACACTCTCAATGAGTTCTTGCTTGATCTCCTTGAGTGCTGAAATACTTTGTTGCTCAAACTTGGGAATGTCAAACTCTTTCATAAAAATTCCTTTAGTTGATCATAATCTATTGTATCCTACAATGGATCATGCTTCCTATACCACGTAAGGATGCAATCAAGAAATTTTGTCATGAATTGGTGCGCTCATCATTCTAATGAAGGTATCCCCTTTGCTCACCATATAATTTCACACTTATGGAAATGTTTTTTTGCATTTTGACACCGTGATACTCTGGTAAGTGCAAAGACATTTCATAAAATTTATTTGGCACAACTAATTGTTGTGTAGTATTCACAACTCTACCATGGACTAGAATACCTATTGCTAGAGTGAGGTAAGGCATTATTTCCAATGGATTTGTGTGTCAATGTGCTCCTCGCACACCTGTTCTTTCCGATTGTCATTGTTGTATTGGCACTCATCATGCCAAATCTCTACACTTTTGGAAGATGGGGGTTAAGTTATATTTTCTTTGATATTGGTTATAATGATTGTAGGATGTGTAGGAGGATACTACTAAAGTATCTTTCTTCTTAGCTATTTTAACCACTTCGTCACTATCACTTTCAATTAAAACTTGTTTTGTATTATTTGACCCAATTGTGTGCCTTATTATAGGATGTGTGGGAGGCTAATACTCAAAGTCTCTTTCTCCTCAACTCTTTTAACCTCTTCATCACTATCACTTTCAATTAAAAAAAAATTGTATTATTTGACCCAATTATGTGAGCATACACAGTAGGTTAGATTAGGATACTATTGACATTATACAACCATTCCTCATCCTCCGATCTTGTATCATCTCTTTGCACTTGTTGCCTCTATTTGGAGCTCCTTTTCATTACTTTCTTCTCATTTCCTTAACCAATATAGTAGGTCGTCCCTTGTAGTTTCGGAGTTGAATCACGTAGGTGTAATAGCTCCTTCTCCATTTCCTTATGCCTTTGCTCTTAAAATCGCATCCTCCTAAGGGTGTGTTCATGCAAGAAATCCTTGGCTTGATCCTAATATATTTTTTTATTCTTATTTCCTACACCTCCCACCTTTTGGAGCACTTATCCTTCCATTGGGAAAGTTTATATTCCCACGTCAACCATCATTTTCTTAATCTCCAAAGGAAAATGCTTAAGGTATGATCCCCACTACTCCCTAAATAAGTTGAATTGTGCTTCATCTCAGGCAAGAGAACGTGTAAACTTAATACTCAATGATATAACTCCAAGTTTTCCTTCCACCAATAGTCTACTATGTTTTTTCAGGTTGCATTATGTCTCATAAGTATCCTTGTGCATTCAGAAATCCACCGATGTTTTTGTCCCAAATTTCATATTTTTCCTAGGTCGTAGGCAAATAACCATGCATGCAGATGTACCAAAATTTCATATAAAAATGTCTCATATAGAAAATCATAAAGGTTGGCTTTGACCCACAAAGCTAATAATTTGTGCGGCTCGGATGTTATTCAACGAATGCTTCTTCAATAGTGTGTATCCAAAGCCTCAATGCTCTCCTCGCGTTAATCGAAGAATCTTCTATCCACTTCATCCTTACATTTTTATGAAGGTCCCAACAATGGAAATAAAATGTTGAGAGTTCAATGTACTCTACCTATGTACTCATGCATATGAGAATATGGTAACCTATGCACGGAATTTTACACCCATCGATCGTGTTTCCTATCACGTTGTAGTTTGGTCTAAGGCACGCCACCGAAGCGCAAACTATTTCCATGTCCCATACAGTTAGCAAGATTGAAGTGGATATATTAGTGAGTAACTAGTTTGAGAGCATGAATGAATATCAAATTCATTTATTAACCAAGCCAAATAGTTCTCATATATTAATCACCGATATCCCAATTGCAATCATAATATTTCAAAGTGTCCTTCATACTCAAATATAAATAGTTCATAAAATACAAGGTCATGTCGTCTAACTCTCGGACTACCTACCTCTATGTATACTTGTCCCTATGTATATCTTTACAATGGTTTCCTCATGGGTATTTATACTAGTGGGTACTTTCCCTTCACTAGTCTTCCAAGAGATAATAATAGCCTCTGAGTTACAACTGTAAGTCTAACTAGTACATTTAGGTAATGGATAAAAATAGCCACTCATTGCCTCTCCCCTTCTCTCGCACGCACGGTAACACTTTGAAAGGATCACCGCTTATCCTTACTCTAGTTATAATTTTAACCAATCTTTTTTCGGATCCATGCAAGTGATTCAACCACAATTTTAGGTTTATCTTTGGACTCATGTTTATCTTTATCCTCTTTCACCTTACATGCCTTCATCCTAGCTTATCCTTCTACATGTTCCTCCATCTTTTTCAGTGTTTTCCTTTCTTGGTGTAGCCTTTAGTACCTTTCCTTTGTGCTTTCCCCTTATCTTTCATCCTTTTGCACCCACTCCTTTTCTTGGCATGTGCGCTTCAACGCTTTCTACCGCATATGTCCTCTCAAAAGTTGTGTGTGTCCCTTTAAAGAATACTGGAACATGAATAAATAATGTTTAGACCCGTAAGGTCTTAAAATAAACAATAAAAAATCATGGGCCCAATAAGAATTATGGATTGTACAAGACTTTCCAATCTTGGATTGATTATTTTGATAATTTGACAATTCCAAAATCTTTAGAGGAAGGCATGAAGGGTCAATCCTTTGAGTGTTATTCTACTACTTTCCAGAATGGAATTCTTTGAATGTGTTTTTTCATGAGACTTGGATCTATCTAGCTTAGAATTGATCTTGAATTTTTCTTTGAATTTATAGGTAAAGATGTAGGCTTCCCCAAAGAGATCTATAGTAAGTCCATGTAAGGCTAAATGTATGGTCTCAAGCCTAACCTATACTTCAAGATGATATTTTGTTCAAATTATTTAATATTCAATTTTACAGCAAGGGTGTGAAAGGCGAGTGTGTTTCCTGTAAAATTGATCACACTCTTGGTGTAACTATGCAAACTAGATGTACAAGTCATCATAGTTCCCATCTAGACAACAAACAAAAATTGAGTGCTTCAACAAAACCATTCCATGTGTCTATGGGATATTTTAAGTTACCATCATCTCATATGAAATACAATAGTTATGCCACCATTTCTTTATGAATAAATAAACTTAAGAAGAGAAAATATAATATTTAATATATCATAGAATCGATTTACCATGTAGTATGCACAAACAAGGTTAACCCAGTTATCAATTAATTCTACATCTTTTTTTCCTACAACCATAGGAATGTCTAGATTGACTAGTACCTTATAATGGGTTTAACCACCAAAGGTCATTGTGAAGGATTAGGATTGGGAGTAACATTTACATTTTTGAAAAGTTGATATAAATGATCAATAATACTCATTTTTCCCATTCTTGTCATTCTTCCAATTCATCTTGTTTGTTTTGCAAATCATCCTCTAAAATTTTCTTGAACGTATATGAAGTTGGAGCCTTTTGAATTGTTTGGTCTCCATCTAAGGATGTGAAGGAAGGTATGAGGAATAATCGTGAAATTCAATTCCTAACTACCTATACTCACACATCATATGAGTGGGAATAAAAACAAAGAGAGAGTTTAGATGAAGCTTCAAGACCACTAGAATTTTATTTAATGTGTTTGAGTTGTGATACCACTAATCCAATGCCTAGGAGCAGATCTCGATGGATAACACTCTCCTTAAGAATCAAGATGTGTTTGTTATATGTGGAAAATATATTGTGAATGATAGAGGCCAAAGTATATATTAGAATTCTTATGCAACCAAAAATATAGTAAAGAAAATAATTGACACCAAATATGGAACCATAATACAAATTTATATTATAAATAGTTATGTATAAGATCTAAGATGTCGATGTAGTATGGATATGAAGTCCTTATTCTCTATTTACTAATCCACAAACTATCAAGAATGGAAAAATGTATTAGTATAAAAGGAATAAGATGAAGTTTTGGCTAAACTATTACAACCACTTCATAACTAATCATCAATCCACCATCTTCACCGACAATATTGCATAGTTTTATGGTAAAATGTTGACATTGTAGGATTGTGTGGTGTCGAACGAGATTTTTCACCTCACGGTATACACACCCATGTGGTATGATATTCAATCCATTAGTCAAGTAATTTCATGACATACAAAATGCCATGATGCCAAAAATTATTTGAGGTCTCAAATCCTCCTTTATCATGTGTATTACTATGAAAAAAATTCTCCAATAGCTAATATGGATTCAATCCAACTCATAATTTTTTTGGTTGTAACATAGGGATGTAAATTCCATTAAATGCACATTAAAATTACCTTCTTCTATAGTGATTTATAAGAAGAAATCTACATATTCCAACCTCTATGGTATGTGAATAGTGAAAGTTTCAACTATGTATATAGATTGAACAAGCCCATGTTTAGCTTAAAATAGGTGCCTAAGTCTTGGTATAAAAAAGAACAAAGTGTTTCTTATCAATTCTAGTTTTGCATGAACTCATTTGGAACCCAAAGTATACAATAAAAAATTGATGAGAAGCACCTAATGATGGTCCTCTATGTGGATGATGTCGTCATTGCATGTAAATTAAATAATCAAATCCATGATGTGAAGGAAAGGTTGATGAAATAATATTAAAAACTGATTTGATCTTGTTGCATTTTCCCTTGGTTTTCAGATCTAAAAATATTAGAAATAATATTTTTCACTCAATCCAAGTATGCTTAAGACATACTTTCTCATGTCAACATGGAAGAATGTAAGCCCATCTTGAATCCTTATAAATATGGGGTCAAACTTTCCACCAAATATTCTTCTTTGGTTGATGGCACACTTTACAAGAAATTTGACACATGAGCATTTGTGTTCACTTGAAATTTAGATTCAGCCAAATTTATGTTATAGTAGGAATATAAGAAAAGTCTAACAATGAGCAATCTTGTTAAATGCAATGTGTTTTTTTATACTCTATCTCAACTTACGAGCATGCATGTGTTATGTTTTATTCTACTTATGTCTATTTACAAGATTATCATAATTATGTAGATAACTTTGCATTACTTCAATGATCACAAAGTAATCTTCAAAAGTTGTAGCAAATTTATCAAAGATTAGAAAATGTGATTTCATGGTTGAAGAATCTTGCGCAAGAATAATAATCAAAGGACATTGTAGCACCTTTGTGTTATGCCTACATATCTCAAGGGATGGCATAAATCTTATAAACCTTGGCATGAAACCAAATCATGGAACAAACAATTGAAAGATGTCATAGAATCGAGAACCCTTCAAAACATGTGCGAAAACACATAAGGAATCTTCAAAGTCTCGTGTTAGGAGGGAGACGTGAATTTATACCTTGCATGTAGATGTCAAACCACGAAGTCATAGTAATACCAAGTAGAGATCTTAAATAGGGTGTGGGTGTGGGTCTCACTACCGTGTAATAACACACAAGATTATTTGATGGCACAAATAACGAGATCATATTTTTACTAGACTTGAGCTCACAAGTGGGAGATGGTGATGAGTCACTACATATAAATTGTGTTCATTAGGACAAATTATGTTTACATTTAGTTTAGCTATGATATGGGTCTTTTGGGTCTGAACCTCCATTTAATAGTTGTAACACATTTACTTATTTATGCGTCAAATGTAACTAACTTGATTGATTGAATGTAGAAGATTGTGTCTATATAAACACATCACTAAATTTGTGGAAGGCATTCGATTTTGGTTGGGAGATTCAAATTCTAGGTTGTGATTGCAAAGAGTGTTGCATGTAGAGACTTGTGCGTAGCTCTAGGATGGATTGAATTATCTAGGCAACATTGTAGTGTTCATATGTTTGTAGGCTTGTGGATAGTGTGTTGTAATAAGCTAGATATTGAAAGTCTATGAGGATTGAAACTTTCCATTGTTGATGAAGATAAATATTTAAAAGTGTTATTTCTAAGTTCCACTATGTATTCTAAACAATGCACGATCTAAGGCCTCTCATCATAGGGACTCCTAATGGTGGTTGCATCATTTGGTATAAGAGTGGGGAACAACTCTAGTATTGAAAGAGTGACGTTATCCATCTTGCAAGTGAGTAGAGAATGCAAAAAATTAAGTGAGAAAAATGTGATATGTGTAGGTTTCCAAGTTGCACAACAATAGATCTTGAAGTGCAAAAATAGACAAACCGCATAGGATTGTAAGATGTGTAGCAATCAGTTAGATGTGTGTGCAAAGAAGGTGTGCAAGAGATGGGTGAAGAGTATATAGCCTTGTTTACTAAGCTAGATATTATGATGTGTTCAATTATAGAAGAGGAAGACAAAGAGTGAAAGAAGTGCATGTTATACAATTGAGGATAAAAGTGATGAGAATTTCTTAGAAAAAGGGAACTAATGAGAAAAATCAAACCATCAATTTAATCCAATGTAGAAAATTCTCTCCTACAACCCGACATAGTCAACTATGGAGCAAGTTGTTTGACTTATGGATATTGTTACTTCACTAATTGTCAACCCATGGAAATACAACCTTGCGAAAGACAACAATGTATATGTTGTAGTAAAATGCTTGAAGAAATGAGTGAAATAAATCTAACCTAGTTACACATAAGGAATTGAAACTAAACTAACTTACACCCGCATTGAAATCAAATGCACTTGTTACAAGAAAATTATTAAAAATTAAATGCTAAAGTTGATATAATAATCCATATTTGGAATCTACCAACATAATGAAATTGAAAGTATGCACATAAAATTAAATTGTTGTAAACGAAATTAACTATAGAAATGGAAGTACGACATTGCAAAAATGGAAAGTAATTAGTATACTCATACAACATGAAATAAAATAACATATGAGGATCTTCTCCACAGCTTCTCACAAGTGGGCCTTGTCTCGGTTGGACTTGAGCTTTTGTGACACCCCAAAAATTTTACTCACAAAACAACTATTTAAGAGGTAGAAAATTATGGAATAATTTTTTTGTTAAGTTTAGAAATAATTAATGGGAAAAAATTTCAATTTTACATTATTAATCATGGATTAAGTGTTACCGCATAATACTTACTAAGTTTCTTTATCTTTCAAGTTAGTCGCATTGTGCTTCCGATCGATTTAACGGTTGAATTGGCTAATCCAATAACCGTGTGAGAGTACGCCAGTCGCGATTGGACCAAAAGCGACACAAGACTATCCCACTATGGCACTAACTATAATTCGTAAGAGCACTACTAAGTTATCTTATACAAATAAATACTTTGATTCTTATTAATACACTTGACTTTCTAACAATAGCCCAATATTAGACGATACATTAGTTACTTGATATAACTTTTCTATTATTTGGCTTCAAGGTCAACGTATGTTTATCCCTTATTTCATTAAATCTCAGAAGGGTTAAGATGATTTATTAATTTTAAAATGGGTTAATTATTTCATGGGTCCCTCGATACCTTGACCTTGTGTTATAAGGTATGGTTTATTTCACATTATATTCAAGACACTACTTATCCCTCCAGTGGTAAAACACATTCCCCTACACACAACACCACTTGCATGCCCATAGTGGAATCATGAAAGCTTCTACACAACACTTATTCAACAAACTAACACGTACCCAAGTGGGTAATAAAAATCACGATTCTAAAATAAGTTCAAGGAGTAGAAATTACATTACAAATAGAGAAATCAAATGGGTTAGGCATACCTAAAAATCACTTGTCCCAAAATGATCTTGAAGCAAACATTCCCAAGCACTCCAATAATCCCACAATCCTTCTAAACAATCCTCAAAGCAACAACACCTCCCTAAGACCAAGTGAACTCCCCCAAAACAAAGCACAAGAATCCAATTTATAGGAAAAAAACTAAAGTAGAGGGGCCCTTAGGATCATGCCATGTGGCATGCCTTATCCAAAAATAACTCTAATCCCCAAGCATGACATGAAATCCCTTACACATCACATGGGTCTCCCTTATAAACAATCAATTCACCTTTAACATGACTTAACCCATACTCAACCCATTTCCCAAAATCCTCACACAAAAACAAATTAAAAAATTGGAAAATAAAATAAATGGTGCACATCCATAAAACTTGATTTTCAAGAACCCAAAATGTCACTTCATCAAATCATCATAAATAATCTCAAATCTCAAAAGTCAAAAAGGTAAGAAAAGTACTTACAAGATCTCATCTTGAAAAGAGAGAAAGATCACAAGCCATAAATGATGTACAAAAGAGTCTTTAAGTGGCCAAAGTGTCATAAAAAGGTACACCTACCCTATGGGTAGGTGTATGGGGAGTTTTTGGAGTGTGGGACAAGGTTTACTTGTCCCACACACCTTCCAAAATTTCCCTCAAAGGTCAAATTCGAGTTTTCCATAAATGGAAAACTTTTCAATCCACAAAACATGGGTCTAACATCCCAAAAATAGAAAGGGGGTTAATTAACAATCCAACTTACAAATTATCAAAGATAAACAACTATTTAATCAAAATGTTAACATGAAAAGGAAAATAAATTTAAAAGAAGGAATAAAGGAAAACATTAAAACTAAGGTCACATTACACAATTACATTCCCCAACCAATTTTCTCGAGCCCGAGTGACCCATTGTTGGCCAATGAGCCCCGTGTGAGTTAGTCCCCCTTCATCCTCTTTTGTTTGTTTTATTTTTTTGTTTATTTTGGTACTAAATCTTATGAACGCTTGTTCGATATCTGCACACTCAACAAACACATCATACATGCCCGAAATGATATATGAAATTAAATTCTAACCATTGCACAACAAACAAACACACACACACACACACACACACACACACACACACACACACACACACACACACACACCAATTTTCACATGGTTTATATATATCATTTTCAAGATCAAATTATCAACAACAATTAAGTTTACCAGAATTTTCATGACTATGCATTTTCAATAAAAACATGAAACTAACTTATTTACATCAATTATTCATCTACTAGTTAGTCATTATTCATCACTCAAGCCTATAAAGATACACATTCATACTAAATTCTAACAATTAACTTTTGTCAATAAGATTTCATAAGTCTAAAATTAATTACTTCTATAATTACCATGTTTCCATAATATAACAACTACAAATCTAATTCATTCTTGCAAACTAAATTAAAATATATGCAAATCATAATCCAACAACATCAATCATGTATATTATATTAAAATTTCATTTCGTATTTGTAGACACCTATAATTTAGATCAAGCAATTTAAATACTTAAATTGCGCTAATTATCCCCTTTCCCGCAAATTAACGACATATCGTCAATAACGCACATTTTCTCTTCTATCACCATTGATTAATTACATTACACTAATTAATTAACCCTTATATTGCTCAAGACGTCGATTAACGACCTTCTCGTTAATTAGTGTTCCTTTATATCTAGATTAATTAATTATTCTTAATTAATTAACTTCCCCTTTTGTTAAATCAATAAATCATCATTTATTGGATTAAACTCCTCTCATAACCCAGATCATGCTAACTTTCCTCTAAAAATCTTTTATAAGCTTACACCTACCTATTAGTTAATCACTCTTGATTAATTAATACACCCCCTCAACTCCCATGAATCACTAATGATAAATTAAACTCTCCTAAAGCAAACTTAACCATTCTAAAGTATGTTTATCCCTAACTAACATTTATTTGTTAATCCCACATATAATAGGATGCAAAGATTCTTCAAATCAAATGGTTATATAAAGAACCCTCTTCATATATTTCTTCTTACACCTTTGCATGCATATAACATAAACTATAAGCATTTTCATCTTTGAGCATCCTCCATTAGTGTTGAGCTTGCATTTTATCCATCCAAGCTTTGAGTAATATGGAGAGAATCAAAATGGCCTTATTCAAGGAAGAGCTTGAAAAGTTGCTAGCCGCAGGGTTTATCGAGACCAATTGACTACTCATAGTGGATATCTAACATAGTTCCAGTTCAAAAGAAACCTATTGGAATCAAAATTTGCACTGACTTTCAAGATATCAACAAGGCATGTCCTAAAGATGATTTTCCCCTACCCAACATCGACATGATTGTCAATTCGACTGCAGGATATGAAATGTTATCTCTTATGGATGGATTTTCTGGCTACAACCAAATCAAAATAGTAGAGGAAGATCAGCATAAGACAACCTTTACAACCCCCCCTGGGGACATTCTCATTATCGAGTAATTTCCTTCACCTTAAAACTATCGGCGTAACTTATCAAAGGGAAATGACCGTAATATTCCATGACATGCTTAATGACATCATGGAGGACTATGTGGATGATATCCTAGAAAATTCAAGGACAAGAGAAGACCATCCCGAGGTTTTGAGGTGCATTTTTGAACGTCTTCGAGAATATAAAGTCGTGGTAAATCTAAGGAAGTGTGTCTTTGGAGTGTTATCAGGGAAGCTACCAGGCTTCATTGTATCAAGAAGAGGGATCGAGGCGACCCTCTGCTAAAGTAAGCTGCTATTACTAAAATGCCTCCTCATAAGAACATCAAGTAGTTGCATAGCTTGTAAGGAAAAATACAAGACATGCACTTTGCTTTATCTTGCAGCTTGGTGACAAATGTCACTCCTTCACCCATTTTCTTAAAAAGGGCATTGACTTTATTTGGGGACCGAGAGCAACAACAGCCTTTGCTTTGCTCAAGCGGTATTTGGTGAATCTACTAGTCCTCATGCAACCAACCCTAGGAAAGTCACTTTATATGTGTGTGTGTGTGTGTAACCCAATTTGTTATTAGCGCCTTGCTTGATCAGTATGACCTAATCCAAAAGAAAAGCAATTATACTATCTCATTCGTACCCTAATTGTATATGAGCTCAATTATCCCCAAATAAAAAAATCTCATTTGGATGTTGTTTTTATCTTCCAAAAACTTCTCCATTATCTGTTGAATAACAAAACCAAGCTTATATCCAAAGTTGACCCGCTCAAGTACCTGTTATCAAAACCCGCCCTTACTGGTAGGATGGTTTATTGGATCATCCTACTTAGTGAATTTGACATTGATTATGTACACCAAAATTCAGTAAAAGGATAGGTGTTTTCAAACCAATTAGCAGAGGCACCCTTACCTAGAACAGAGCCGGTGTGTTTGGACTGCACGATGCAAGATTAATGTACAAGAAGAATATTTCATATGGTGAGTACATTTTAACGGATCATTTACTTTCCATGGTTTAGGGGAAGGTGTAGTGCTAATCACTCTTGCGAGGCCCCATACCCCAATCCTTTCGTCTCGGATTTCTATGCAAAAATAACATTACAAAATATGAATTTCTCATCACTAGGATGAAGTGGCTATAAATGGAATATCCACCACCTTAAATTCAAGGATGACAAACTCATCCTGTATAAAAGGTTGGTAGAAACTCTAAAATAATATTTTTGTGCATCACCTTTAAACAAATTCTAAGGAAACAAAACAGATCTGCAGATGTAATGGCAAGAGTGGGTTCTATGCTAAGGATTCCACCAGAGAAAAATGATATGCCATTTTTTTTTTTCAAAATATATGTCAACCCACATATGACATTTCGAATAGTTCTGACATGTGAAGTTGTTGGCCCCTTTTCCCCATGGTATGAATCCATCTTTAACTACCTCCAAAGTAGTACCTTTCCTCCGAACATCACCCATTCTGAAAAAAAAAAGCCTTATCCACAAAATAGCTCATTACACCCTCCTATGAGGCACCCTCTATTGTTGTGGCTATGATAGGAATATGTTGCATTGTTTAGATATGGCAGAGTCAATATGAGAAATCAAGGAGGTACACGAAGGAGTGTGTAGAGCCCATACAAATGGGATGGTTTTAGAAACAAGTTATTAAGGTTAAACTATTACTGGCCCACCATGGAGACAGATTGTTGAAATTATGTAAAGAAGTGTGTGTTATGCCGAAATACAAGAACTTCATCCATGCACCGTCGCAACCTTTACAACCAATCACAACACCATGGTCATTCTCTAAATGGGGATTAGACCTAATAGGGAAGCTTACCCCTACTTCATCCAATGGTCATACACACATTATAACGGCCACATAATACTTCACCAAGTGGGTGGAGGTTGTTCCACTGACATATGTTACAGGGCTCAAATATCAAAGTTCATCATGAACCATCTCATATGTCATTATGGAATTCCTTCCACCATTATCATTGATAATGGAAAATATTTCAAGAACAAGACGGTGAAAGCTCTATGTCAATGCTTTCAGATACAATTAAAGTGGTCCATGCCATATTACCCTCAAGGTAATGGGAAATCAGAGGCCTCTAATAAAACACTTGTTCGATCATGGAGAAGATGGTGAGTAAAATAGGTTGCAATTGGCATTTACAAATTCACCCTACCCTTTAGGCTTATAGGACCTCCATTCGCACCCCTACTAGTGTGACACCTTATTCCCTAGTGTTTGGAATTGAATCCATCATCCCCCTAGAAATAGAGCTTCCTCCTTGAGAATATATCTTAGGGACTATCTAGATAAAGATGAGGATTACAGAGTGGCTAGACTGGAAGAACTGGAGCTACTAGATGAAAGATGCATCCATGCACTCAACCACCTTAAAGTGTATCAGAACAAAGTATCATGGAGCTACAAAAAAAGAATCATACCTCATCAGTTTGAGGTAGGAGATTTGGTGTTGAAGGAAAACCAATTCAACACAGTGAAGGAGAGAGAAAAGAAAGGAAAGTTCAAACCTAATTGGTTAGGACCTATGTAATTGTGTCCAAATTTGGGTCAATAGAATACAAGCTTGCCTATCCTGATGGATATGAGCTACGAGAGCCCATGAACACCATGCACCTCAAGTGGTTCTATGCTTGAAACTTGGAGAAAACATTGGAAAACAAACAAAAAGTTAAAAAAAAAAAGAAAAACAAAAAAAAAAGTAAAAGAGAAAAGCGGGTCGTCCAAATGTCAAAACCACGTAATTGTGGCACTTTGGATAGATCCTCAGTGAAAACCAATTTTGGCGCCTTAGGAAGATTCGTTGTTCACAAGAATCTCGCATCCAAAAGGGTACATTTTCTTAGTTTAGAGCTAGTTATGCACCTACGGATGAGATTCTTTGTGAGCCTATCCTGTCAAAGCCTTGATCCAGTTGATTCTCCTCTTGTAAATATGTGAAGAGATTTCCTTTGTATATTCCCATCTAATGTTGGGGGCATCTTCACATCTTCACCTTCTTTTTATAACAAATGGAATCTACCTTTATATATTCCCATCTAATATTGGGGCATCCACATTTCTTGGTTTCCTGTACATAGCTTCGGAAAACTGTTAGAAAATCCAAAAACATTCGCATATTGTTAGAAAAACCCAAAAAAATAGAAAACCAAAAATACAAAAACAATAGAAAATTGTTTCACAAAACTCCCAAAAAAACACAAAACACATTGAAAATAGTCTTACAAAAACATAGTAGTAGTTTACTTGCTTTTTTTTTTGTTTGTTTCTTTCTTTATTTGTGTGTACATTATTTGTATAGTTTTTCTTGCTTGTACATTTGTATAGTGTGTTGCTTAAACATACCTTTTAGATTGATCTTTTCTTGCTTAGATTAGATTCATTCTTATTTGTACATATGGAGTGTGTTTTTGCATGCTTGTGAATGATTGTACATAGTTGTGTTGTTATGTTGTTTAGTGTGTATATTTGGTAGATTTGTTAACTTTTGCTTGTGCTTTAGCTTTGTGACATGTACATTGTTTGTTCTCACATCATCATCTAAATCATCACATCTAGCATCATATACAACATATATCAATAAAATTCCAAGTCTACATCATACATGTATGCTAAGCTAATCATCACATATCGTATCATCAATGGGCTAAGAGGGGTTGCAAATATCAAAATCTATCATCCCACACCAATGTCATAAAATTCATCAAGTGGACAAAACCATACAACATCTCATGTACAATACAAATGATATCATCTAAGGATATGTCATAAATGAAAAACATGTGATACATATATAACAACATCATAATATAGAGTCTAATCATCACAATCATCATACATGTCAAAATCAAGTGTCCATATACAATATGTGTCTCAAGGTATACATCATCAGGATACAAAATGAGCCTTCATCATGAGGCGTAATAAAAAATGATACATCATATACATTGATCAAAATTGAGCCTTCATACCGAGGCATACATACATATATGTGTACAAATAAAAATGAGTCATGTCTGACTCGATCCCTCATGGGGACTATGTGGCTTAGAGCTAGTGGGGGTCCCGTCCGCCTATGGACTCTGCTTTGGCCCGACATCTACCCCCGTCGGCTGCCCTCACAGCTACTCAACTAATCTAGCTAACACCGATGGTATATGTTATCTCACATACATCATCTACTAACTGTATCCGGTGCTGCTCTCGGCCCTCTCGGGATAGCCTCGTAGTACAATGATATATAATAAGATGTCCTCCCATTAGTTGTCACCAATTCCATGTGCATACGTGGTGTCACCATGACTCCATTAGTTTTTTAGAATGAGGAAACCTCTACAGAGAGTCTAGCAATCTCATCCTATCCCATTGCACGCTTAGCCCAGAGCTGATCTTGATTTGCTATCACTTCCTAAGCTTGTGCCCCTACGGCACTCGGCTAATCCCTCTCTACATAAAAATTTATACCTATGCCCTAGCATGATATCTCTTTATAGTCAATTGTTGTACAGGTCGTAGCCTACTACGGTGGCCCGTAACCTGCAACGTCCGAGTTGTCATCTATTGAATATGTGCTAAGTGTATGGATCTATCACCTCCATCATCCCCACCCCCTCCACCTCTCAGCAGACTATGTGGAGGGCTACCAACCGGCCCCTATTGTGGTACTACTCTCTATGGTGAACCATGTGGTGATAATCTCCGAGGAGGCACTTGCTATAACGGTGCTTGTATCCCAACTAGTATGCCCACTTGGGGCATATGTATCTGTGGAGAAACTAAGATCTATCTCTATTTAGTCATCTACCTCGACCATAAAATCCATCATCATCATCGAGTCCTCATCGCCCACGAATCGCTCTGTTGGTGTCATAACCCCTACATCCCATGCACCACCTGCGGAATGGTAAGACGACGAGGAAAAACTATCATGTACCACTCGCCCATACTCTTTTGTCACTCCAATATCTTTCATATGTCTCAATGGAGCTCAAATCTATGGTACCATCGATCAAAGATGAATAGAGTCCTACCTTTACGGATCGACCTCATACCAAATATCTCTACGGCTCAAAGCATGTATACCACATCTCAGGGACCGGATACATCCTACACTACCCCAAACTATCTCTAGCATTGATCAACTTTGTAATATTTTGTGATGTATCCCAAACCGCAAATAAAAAAATTCTCGACCATGCATATACTCAGCTCATGTACATCCTTTGCCCACATATACTGCTGGTAGGGCCTCCACACTATCATATGGTGTTGAATGTTGTCAAAAAATTGTGGTAATGGTAGGTATCCCCCATGTGTCCATGGATGTCATCCCTAATCTGGGACCCATCCCATCACTGATGGCTCATCTGGAGCCCGAACTCGTAGAATTCCTGCAGGGTGACCAAAAGCTATGTGATCCCACGCCCATATTTGTAGTAGCATGGCAAGACCCACGGTCTTCTGACCATGGTATGTAATTTGGTGCAAATCTCAATATAGATGTGCCAACATGCACTGGCCCCAACAAAGTATCTCTCACCTCATAGAAATCCTCATATAACACTAATGAGGCTTAGTGGAAAAGAAGTACCTGTCTTGTCAATAAGTAGAAAGCCATTGACAAGAGCCATCAAGTACATGGGCATGTGATGTAGCCTTGGATCTGTAATACATTGGTGCAAATGCACTGTCATACCTCGGCAAGGTATCTCATCATGGCCAAAAACCTTGATCAGGTAGTCATAATTTCATCTCTCGTCACTAATATACTCAATCAAATACCCCTAGATAGGCACACGCAATATGCGTCAGACATCCTCTAATGTGATGGTCATCTCTCCAATAGGGAGTCGAAGCACTTTGGATCTCATTATTCCATCTCTCCGCTTAGGATTTGAGTAGGCCGTAGTCTAGCTTAATATGTGGCATCAGCCCCACATGAGCTAACCATGTGACCTCTAACAGGATATCCATCATCCGCCTATCTCATTGATGGAAACTCACCTCCAAGGTAGCTAGATGGTCATGTTGCTCTCTAGTCTGTGCGCCCGACCTTCTCTCTAAAGTATGTAGCAAACTCATTTTTTATCAATATAATATATGATATTTTGAGGATATGTTTGGGTTAAGAGTCTCAATCCCAAAGTAGAGCAAGGGCCCACTTGACTAAGAAGATTGGAGGACTGGTACTTCATGAAAAATATTTACATTTACTAAGTTCCAGTTTTAATATCTTGACTTGGTGATTATCTAAATACAATCTTATATCTTTTTATTTTAGTGAATTTCCTTTACTTTTCATTTCCTTTAAACAAGCATTTCATTTTAGCAAAGCATTTCCTTTAACAAGCATTTCATTCAGTAACTTTGTTTTAGTAGAATAGATGTATTTTATATACTTTGTTTTCCATTTGATAGTTTAGAAGCTTTTGATATTCAATAGTTTAGAAATTTACCCTCTTTCAACATATAAGTAATATAGAATAAGAGAATCGATACCAAATGAACCCCCATTGAAAGAACCACCATAGTGACTGAGTTGCATATCAAATTCTATGCATACAGCCTTGAACACAACCCTGGTCTATAATGACATCAACACTTGAATAGTTTGATTAAATGATTGGAAGTTATAACGACCCATCAATTTTGGTTTCATTTCTAGGGACTACCATAAGCAAAACACGTCATTCTATTCACCTTTTATGCTATGGGTGTTATTGAAGTTGAGTCATACAACCAATAGAGATTTTGATCTTTGCGTTAAAGATAAATATTGATGCATAGGACAAGGGATGCTAGAGGGAGATATATACCTCGCAACATTCAAATAATATCCCCAACAGGAGAACGTATAGTAAACACTGATAATATTACACCCGAGAATGATGACTTGAATTGGAATCAACTTACATTGAATTTGAATTAAATTGTCCGAACCTGAGCAGTTTGCAGAAATGAAAGACAAAGGAAGCAATCAAAACAATTATGATAGACCCTTGGGTAGAACCTTTACCTACCCTATTGTCTTAAATGATGAAGAGGAAGAACCTATGAAAAACATTTCCCCATCCATTCTACCTACCTTTCGAGGAATGCCCACAAAAGATCCAAACCAATTCTTGTTTGAATTCAAAGTTCTATGCCAAACATATGACTACAAAATAGATAACCAGAAACTCAAGCTCTTTCCTTCCACCCTCAAGGACTCTGCCATGAGGTGGTTTATGGGATTTCCCTCTAACTCCATTCATTCATGGGAATAGATGGAGACTTCCTTTTTGGACAAATACCAAGACTATTACAGGGGAAGAGATAGGAGGGAAGAATTCTTTTAGATGAGACAAAAGGAAGATGAAAATCTGGAGGATTACTTGGAAAAAAATCCATAGGAGAAGTGGTTATGAGTTGAATGCAGAAATAAGCAAGACAATATTCCTTAAAGGACTTGATGATGAAGCCAAAGAATCCCTCCATCTCATGGGAGGAGGTGATGTACACAAACTCACCCTAGAACAGATCGTTGAGTTATGTAGGAGCTACTCTAGAACAAGGGGAGGCATTAGAAGAAAGAAAACATCAAAACATGCCTTTGGTACCTCATAAATTCTATAGGAGCTAGCCAATATGAAAACAAACATTTTGACATAGTTAACTTCAACCATGGATGGGCTGAAAGCTAAGGACAATGCTGTAAAAGAACCTTTAGACATATATTGTCCCAGATGCAAGAAAAGACATCCTTTGAAATAGTGTCCTCTAGATATCACAAAAATATGTTTGATCTGTGATGTCCCTGAACATGACACTAACCATTGTACTCTCCCACCTCAGCTTGAGAGAAATATTAAACACTATGACTCAAACAAATGGATAAGTAAACTTTGTTCAAAGATCAAATAATCAGTCTTCTTATACCCTTAGAACTTATCATAACCCTTGGATGATGTCATGGCCCAATCAGACCCCTCCACTAACTTGGGGACAACTTGATTGGACACCACCAAACTAGATGGCCTACCAAAATCCAAAACCATGGATGCCTCCATATAATCAGCAAGGCTAGACACCATCAGCCAATGCACATCCATGGCCAAACCAACAATGGTCACCCCAAAAAACTATAATCAACCAAGGAGGTTTACACAACAACAAGCTTTAATGCCACCACCACAAAAAAATCACCAAGGGCAAGGCAAGCAAAAACTCAACTTCTAGCCCAACCTATCTCAAACCCCAAAAATCAACAAACAACTTCAATTAGCGAAGTAGGACAAGGTGAGACAATGCAAGTTAATGCCATTAATAACTTGCAGTTGAGATCTGGAAAAATAGTGAACAATCCTCCAATAGTTATTACTGAGGTACCTGAGGAAAGGGAGAGAACCGAACATGTTCCAAAAACACAAGAAACTAGGGATGACCGAGAGAAAGAAAAGAATGTGCATGTAGCTCCTTTCCTAGAGAGATTAAAATAAATGCAGAATGGGGAAGAGACAACACTAGGTTAAGGAGCTGAAAAAGTTGAATATAGAGGTCCCACTCTTAAGATAAATAAGGGACATTCTTGAATTAAACCAAACCATTAGGAACCATTGCATAAAGACACCAGGAAGGAAGAAGAAATACCCAAAAATAGTCAAAGTATACAAGGAAATCTAGCTAACCTTGTAGCTAGAAAACTTATTTCACCAAAATATGGGGACCCTAGGGAGTCCAGTCATTACTATTTTTGTAAATGGTTAGTCAATATCTAACGTTTTGGTGGATCTTGGTGCTTCCATCAATGTCATAACAACATATACATTCAATTTTTTGTCTTTGACAAGATTACAACCAACCAAGTACTATCCTCCAATTAGCAGATCAATCTATTGTTGTACCAAGATGGAATAATTGAGGACGTAATGGTTACGGTTGAATCCTGGGAGTATCCAGTAGATTTTATGGTCTTACAGCCTAAAACTCAAAAGATGGGATATCCAATTATCTTAGGAAGACCCTGGATAGCTACTTTGTTGTTGCATACATTGACTATAGGTCAGGAAAAATGACTATTTCAAATGGGAAAAAAGCAAAAAATATTTCTCTTTATCCTCTTGCCCAGCCATATGTGGATGTTTGTGAACGTGTGTGGGTGGATTTTTTAGATAATAACAATATGAGTCCTACTTATCTGGCCACCATTGCAGTAAAAAATCATATGGAAGAAATTACAGAGACATACCCAGTGTTAGATAAAGAAGATATTGTAGCTATGGAAACCAAAACTATGGCTACGAAAACTGAAACGAAGGCTACGAAAATGACTACTTTGAACTCAAAAAAGATATTAGTGAGTGAAATTTCTATAGAAGGTTGTGAAGAGACCTATGATTACCATGAAGGCCAAACATTAACTCCTTTTCATTTCCTTTAGCCAATATTATATCTTTTGAGAACATGACTATTCTTCACATGCTATAACCTCATGTTTGTCCCTTAAACTCTCTGATTGTTGAGACAAAACTAGCTATTTTGAAAGACACTAAACAAGTAACTATTGAGATAGGAAAAGAATTGACTATTGGTAACAACTTAGAAGACAACCAAGAGACTAGGGTCATAGACATCCTGAGAAATCATTCAAAAGATTTTTCTTGGGATTATACTTGACATGAAAGGGATTCATCCAAGCATCTGCACTCATCATATTTATACTGAGGATGTCAAACCAGTCAGATAACCATAACGAAGGATTAACCCAACACTAAGAGACATTGTCAAAGATGAAATAGAGAAACTGTTGAGGGTAGGATTTATCTATCCAATATCTGATAGTCAGTGGGTATCACCTCTTGTTATAGTTCCCAAGAAAAATGGTAAGTGGAGAATCATATAGATTATAGGGAGCTTAATAAAGCCACCAAGAAAGATTACTTTCCCTGTTGCCCTTTATAGATCAGGTTTTAGACAATCTGACAGTAAGAAATATTTCTCCTTCTTGGATGGGTTTAGTGGATACAACCAAATTAGTATAGCACCTGCTGATCAAGATAAGACCACTTTCACTTGTCCCTGGGGTACATTTTCATACAGAGTTCTACCATTTGGACTTTGTAATGCACCTACCACCTTTCAGAGAGCATTTTTAGCTATTTTTATAGACCTTACCAATGACTGTGTTGAATTTTATATGGATGATTTCACTATCCATGGGTCTACCTTTGAGGAGTCTTTGTGCAATCTTGAAAAATTGTTAGCAAGATGTGAGCAACACCAACTCTCCTTAATTCATGAAAAATGCTTGATGATGGTTGATCAAGGGTTGTTTTGGGTCATCATATCTCTACTAAGGGTATCCAAGTTGATCCTAAAAATATAGAAGTCATTACTAAGTTGCCTACACCAACAAATCAAACAGACATCAAAAGTTTCCTTAGACATGTAGGTTATTACAGACATGGTTCATAAAATATTTTAGTAAGATTGTTGCACCAATGTTCTCTCTGCTGAAAAAAGATTGTGTTTTTGAATGGACTCCTCAATGTCAACAAGATTTTGAAGTTATAAAGGAGAAATTGACCACTACCCCAGTCTTGAGAGGACCCAATTGGGGCCAACCTTTTCATATTCACACTAATGCTTCCAACAATGCAATGGGAGTTGTTCTTGGATAGAAAGATGAGGAAGAACAAATGTATGCCATCTATTTCATCAACAAAAACCTGACCCCTACGGAGAGAAACTACACCACTATAGAAAAGGAATTTCTAGTTGTTGTTTACTCTCTAAAAAAATTTAGACACTACATTACTAGTTATAAGATTTTTGTGTATACAGACCATTCAGCCATAAGATACTTAATGAACAAACCAATAGTAGGGAAGAATTATCAGGTGGTTGCTTCTTTTGCAAGAGTTTAACTTGACCATTATTGATAAGCCTAGAAAGGCTAATGTTGTTGTTGACTTTCTTTCAAGATTGAATGTTTCGGAGAAGGTGAGGCAGTTCAAGATCACTTCCCAAGATGAGCACTTGTTTGCAATATCAACACGTCCTCCATGGTTTGTTGACCTTGCCAATTATCTAACTACAGGGAATTTTCTAGCTTATTTCACTAGTAAAGAAAGAAAAGATTAGTCAGAAATAGTGCTACATATAAGTGGTGCAATGGAATTTTGTTTAAATGTTGTCCTAACATGATTCTTCACAGGTGTGTTTAAGAAGATGAAGTATATGACATATTGAGAGCATGTCATGATGAACTTGGAGGAGGGACTACTCAGTAAAGAGGAAAATTCATAAGGTCCTTGGAGCTAGGTACTACTAGCCCTCTCTCCACAAAGTTGTTAAGAAATATGTATGGCAATGTGATGCATGTCAAAGAATGGGGAAGCCTACTCTATCTTCTAAATGCCCCTCAATCCTCAACTGGTCTTAGGACCATTTGAGAAATGGGGGATTGATTTCGTTGGACCTATAGACCCCCATCTTATGGAAAAGAGTACCTGTTGGTGTGCACTAACTATGTTACCAAATGGGTCGAGGTTCAAGCACTGACATCTGCAATGAAGAAGTTGTAGTTGACTTTCTATACCACAAGATCATGCTAAGGTTTAGAGCTCCCAGAGCCATAGTATCTGATCAAGGACCTTAGTTCGTGTCCAACATGATTGAGGCCTTTTTGAAAGATTTACCAGATCAAGCATAGGAAATCATCACCATACCACCCCCAATCCAATGGGCAGGTGGAAGTCACAAATAGAGAACTGGAAAACATCTTGACTAAAGTTGTAAATGCAGATAGAAAGAATTGGGTGCCAAGACTGCTGAAGCAATCTGGGCATACAACACAACTTGGAAAACCACCACTTGGTTTCTCCCCATATGAACTAGTATATGGAAAGAATCCATTGCTCCTAGTGGAATTTGAATTGCAGACCTGGAGAACAATACTGAAGATAGGAATTGACTTGGATGAAGCTCAACAAGATAGGGTGATGTAGCTAAATGAACTGGATGAGATGTGGATGGAAGCACAACAACAAGTTGAGATCCTTCAACATCATAGGAAGGTCTAGCATGATTCTCATATCAAGACCAAAATATTCAGAGAAGGAGACTAGGCCTTGCTATTTGACTCAAAATACCAACACTTCAAAGGGAAATTGAGGACAAGATGTCAGAACTTACCAAATTAAAAGGATATGTGATAATGGATATGTGATATTGTTGTCAATTGATGGTGACAAAGAACTTTGTTAGTGAATGGCCATAGACTGAGGTTGTATCAATAACCCCAGGATAAAGAAACCTTCACTAAGGACATGCTATGTATGAGGAATTCAATTCAGTGGAATATTTCAACTCTTCTAGCCATGAGTATTTTTTAGGATCTACAAATAAAGAAAGAAGACCATAATTCTCTTATAGTCTTCTTCCCCCTATATCTAAAAAAAAAAATATATTTTCTTTTATGCATGCAAATAAAGGCTAAAAGTGTAAATTATCAAAATGTATATTAACCATGATTGGTTTCCAAACGTAGGAGGTGGAGCACCAATGGTCAAAAGGATGTTGAGTTGGTAAGGTGATGTGTATTTAATTTTTGCCAAAGGTCTTAACTATATTTGAACTTCCCAATGCACTTGATTAAAAATAAAAAAAAATAAAGGAGTAATTGGAGAGATAAGAGGTAATGACAAATGAATAAGGCATGATGTCACTCTTTTCAAAGGATGACATATGGCATGAGTGACAAGGCTAGAAGTGTGGGAACCATGTGAATGAATTAAAATCTCACCACCTTCAACAATCACATCAGTCATCTCCATCGTCATTCTCTGCCACCATGATGCTATTATAAATTCATGGGTAGTTCAAATTCAAGCTATTGACATTACACAAAACTACTCTACCTCTTCCAAGAAACATCAACCATTGTTATAAAAATCTACCTCCTCACTACCTTTTCCATTCCTATTACAAACTAGCCTATTCGATGGGGAAGAAGAAGAAGTCAGAGCCAGAATCTGTAGAACCACTACTAAGGAATGTCTTCATCTCTCAGGTCTTTCACAACGTAGGTTGGTTGAATTTCATTCAAAAAATTGAAGGGTTTGATGAAGATTTGAATTTAAAAATTTGTCAAATTTTGAAGCAACTTGTTCTAGAGTAGGAGGGAAAAGGATTGAAATAGATAGCCAAATTGTTAGCACAATCTTTGGTCTTCTAGATTTTGGACTCAAGGTTGTCACTAACTCCCTCAAAGATTTGATGGCCCTTTTTCATGAGGGTGAACCTCTTCCTGAGATAATATTTAATCCCCAGGGGATCCAGAAGGGTATTAAAAGAGAAAGCTTGCCAGGACATTGGAAGGAGGTAGCTTCTTGGGTAAATAGGTATTTCATTTGTGACGGACAAAAATCAATATTAGGAGGAGATACCCTAAATATTTTGACCCATTTGAAGAAAGGAGGGGAAACCATGCGTTCAAAGTCAATCTCCCGAATATCTAGAAATTTTTGTCATAAAATTGTAAGGGCAAGTATATAAAAATGGAGGTGGTGACGCTGCAATTAAGCACTCATGGCTTATTTAGTTGATTTGCGCACACTGGACCTCGAGGAAACCCAAGAGGAAAATAGAAAGCATGTGATTTTCGAGCATGAAAGATATTAGTTTGAAAGCATGGGATGATTTATCATCTAGATGGACTCAACTCACTCTTAAAAACAAGGAGTTGATAGAAGAAAATAAGAAACTCAAGGAAGAGGCTAAATCCAGCTAAATCCACTCTAATACACAATGATGAAAAAAAAGCGAAAGCATTGCTTCTAAAATGAAAAATTCAAAACTCATTTATCCTTTGAGCTTGTAAACTCTTAGCTTAGAGAAATAGATGTTTTGAGAATGGAAAACCATCTTAAAGATATATATTGGTCTATTTATCTTCAAAAGCAATTTTATTCATGGCGTCAAAGTTGCATAAAATTTGTTGTGGAGAAAAACCATATTCAATCTTCACGGCTCTCATGGATGGAAAACTCTGTTTACATATTTATCAGAGTTGTACTCCAGAGGTACAAAACTTATTATGTGAATTCTATCTCCATAAAATCTTGGTTCCAAATGTTCCTGATTTTTTGATAAATCTGTCATTAGGAATATTTAAGTTAAAAGTTTTTTATTCATTGATAAGAAATCAAATTATGTGGGAAGAGCAAACTGATATCTTTACACATCATGCCAAAATTGTTGGTTTTACATTTGACCTCAACATCATAATGATATTTCGATGAAGAAAGATTTTAGGTCTTTGTATTACCATGCCGGAATTGGTAAACACACTTTCTAAGACCTTGGAAAAATGTTTCCAAGAGTTTGAAGCTTACTGTCAGAAAAAATTTGGTTAGGCTATGATAGCCTGTGACAAAAGATGGGACACCTTGAATCTTCCACTGAAGAAGAGAAGTGATTTCTCCTCAGAATCTCAACTGGAGAATGAGAAGGGGAGATGCACTTGTGGAAATTATTCAACAGTTGGCATAATAAGGGAACAATGAGTATAATGACGAATGGGTTGGAATGTAGGTTAGGCCTCCTCTACTTATCAGCCCAATGACTACTTGGAAAAATAATGCTCCTCAATCAAATGAAAGCTTTACGGCATGGGCAGAAACTATGTTTGCAACCCAAGGATGTAAGGGCACCAAGAAACAATATGCAGATCAATTTGAAGAGTATGACATGGCACAAAAACTTGAACAACAATCAGGTCGAAGATAGTTTGCAAGAGGACTTGCAAAAGGTAAAGTGCAAGGGAGATGATGAGTCCATAAAACGACTTATAACATCTATATAACTATAAACTTTACTCCAAAAACACTAATAAATGCATGGGAATGTTCTAAATAGTTATATCTAAAGTAGAAAGTAATGCATTTCCATTTATTCTATCTTAAGCGAAGTAATGACCAATGAAACTTCAACTAACTACTTTGTTGAGTAATTTGGCGACATATCCAAGATGATGAGGTGCATTCTCTGCCATTTTGATTAGTTACAGTCAAAGGAGACCAAGTCTATCCATCATTTTGAAGACTGAACCATAACAAGCTACAAACTAGGACCCCTGTTTCCAGTAGAGTTATGGGGTGTTATGGGACTTTTATGAATTTCTAATCGATTGCCTATAGTTTTGGCATATGTTGTAACTAGTTGTGTCTATAAGACACCTTCTCATGATTGTTTCTTAGTTAGTTCTTTTCAGTATTACAACAGTTAATAGATAGAAGTTATTTTCAGTTTCTCTCTGAAGTATGTAACAGACTCATTTTTTATCAATACAATATATGATATTTTGAGGATATGTTTGTGTTAAGAGTCTCAATCCCAAAGTAGAGCAAGGGCCCACTCGACTGAGGAGATTGGAGGATTGGTACTTCATGCAAAATCTTTACATTTACTAAGTTCCAGTTTTAATATCTTGACTTGGTGATTATCTAAATACAATCTTATATCTTTTTATTTCAGCGAATTTCCTTTACTTGTCATTTCCTTTAAACAAGCATTTCATTTCAACAAAGCATTTCCTTTAACAAGCATTTCATTCAGTAACTCTATTTCAGTAGAATAGATGCATTTTATATACTCTATTTTCCATTCAATAGTTTAGAAGCTTTTGATATTCAGTAGCTTAGACATTTACTCGCTTTCAATAGATAAGTAATATAGAACAAGAGAATCAATACCAAATGAACCCCACCCCTCCCCCCTCCCCCCCCTCCCCATTGAAAGAACCACCATAGTGACTGAGTTGCATATCAACTTCTCTGCATACAACCTTGAACACAACCCTAGTCTATAATGACATCAACACTTGAATAGGTTGATTAAATGATTGGAAGTTACAACGACCCATCATGTGTGTGTGTGAGGGGGTGGTGGTGCATGCATGCACTCACATGTTATGTACATGCGTGCATGAATACATAAAACAATCTCCTACTTACATATGAGGTGAAGACGATTGAGTGGATGTTTAAGTACTTGGATGCAAATAGTGGAAGGAATGTAACAACGGACAAATAAAGTAAAGAGATGCATGAGCTTTTTGAAGTTACCTTGCAAGCTAAAACAATAGAAAAGGAGACTATTGCAATAGAAGTGTTGGAGTTATTTCATGTTGCCATGACAATGTCGAAAGACATTGACATGAAAGCCATTTTAGAAGTGGTAGAGAAGATGGGTAACATTTGTGATGCCTATAGATGCATAAATCATTTAGTTTGGGAGCTAAGAAGGAAGGGGCGATTACTGAATGGGAGTTATTGTTGTAGAGCACACGTGAGGCGAACATCAAACTTGATGCGGTTCATGTAAAAGGGAAAATGATTTTGTTATTTGTCAAGTATTGATGGGTAGTGGAAAAATCATAGAGGAAGATTTGGCATATAAAAGCATCTTGAGAAATATAGAGGAGTAGTGACACAAGTCAAAAATTCCAACAAGGGACTAGAAGAAGAGAGATACAATTGTGAGAGTTGGATGGATTTTACCTAAACAACGGGAACATGGCTGATGTATGAAGAAGAGTGTGTGGTAGAATGCAAGGGAGTGATCTTTGCCACGCAGACCGAACATCAAACTTGATGCGAGTTCATGTAAAAGGGGAAAATGATTTTGTTTCTGTCAAGTATTGAATGGTAGTGGAAAAATCATAGAGGAAGATTTGGCATATAAAAACATCATGAGAAAGAGAGAGTGGTGACCTTAAGTCAAAAATTCCAACAAAGGACTAGAAGAAGAGAGATACATTTGTTAGAGTTGGATGGATTTTACCTGCAATAGGAACATGGTTGATGTGCAAAGAAGAGTGTGTGGTAAAATGCAAGGGAGTGATGGTGCAAAGATGAAGAGTGATGGAAGAGAGGGATGGTGCAAATATGAAGAGTGATACCATCGAAAGGAGAGTAAGACAAGTTACCGCAAAAACAAATAGGAGAATGTGATGCATAGATGTTGCACAAGAGGAGAGGAGGTCGAGAAGAAAATAGATACCTCTAAGTCATCCCGCTTTGAGAGGAAAAGCCGGCGTATGCATAAACATATTCTTATTTGGAGGTGGTGAGTCACACATACCCAACCGCTACATACAATTGGAAGATGGGGAGTTTGTGCAAGCATGCCAGGACCTTCTAAATAGGTCAAAAGTGTGTTTCTACCACCAAACCATGTGTGTGAGCACTTAACTTATACATTTTCTTACCTAGAGTATATGATGCACAAGAGAAGAGGAGGTCGAGAAGAAAAGAGATACCTCCAAGCCATCTTGTGGAGAGGAAAAGCTAGGCATGCATAAACATATTCACATTTGCATGTGGTCAGTCACATACCCAACTACTACATACACTTGGAAGATGGGGAGTTGGTGCAAGCATGCAAGGACCTTATCAATAGGTCGAAAGTGTGTTTCTACCAATCAAACCATGTGTGCGAGTACTTAACTTAGACATTTTCTTACCTAGAGTATATGATGCAAGAGCATTCGAGTTCACGTACAATTTTGCATCAACCAAAAATAAGTTGAATCTTGCAATGTACAATCTCATTAGATGCAAAATGTTTACGCATAGTCTTGTGCAACTTGCGAGCATGCACGTGCTATGTTTTCTTTTGTAGTTGTCTGTTAAGGATGCTTATGTTTGTGTCTATAAATATTTGTTTTACATTGTCAAAATGCTCTAGACAAGACCATGGTACTTCATCAATCATAAAGCGGCCTTCAAAAGTTGGTGCAAGCTTATAGCTTATGGTGCACATTATAATAGGTGATTTCATGGTTGAATGGTCTTATGCAAAAAAAAAGAGCATTCAAAGAGCATCACAATACATTCATGCTATGTCCACACATCTTTAGGAATGGCACAAAGCTTGTAAACCTTGGCTTATAACCAAAGCATGGTGCAAACAATTGAAAGACAACACAAATTTGAGAATCCTTCAAAATATGTGTCAATACAAAAAGCATCTTCATAGGCTTGCATTAGGGAAGGTTACATATCCTAATACCGCACATACACATGTGAAATTGCTAAGTCATTAGACTAGTGTGCAAAGAGTTCTTGAATTTGGTGTGTGGGGATTTGCTTCACAATAATGCAAAAGTTCTTTGATGGCACAAACAACAAGATCATTTGATCAACAACCTCAAAATAAAAAACAAGAGAAGATGATGAGTCACCTTCTTTCAATTGTGTTTGTTAGGCTAACTTGTGTTTAAATTGAGTTCAACTATGAATGGTTCCTTTGGGCCTTTACATCCATTTAATATTTGTAACATATTTAATTGTCTTTAAACCAAATGTAGTTAAGCCACTTAATTATAAATAAATTATTATGTCTATGTAAACACATCACTACATATATAGAAGTCATTTAATTCTAGGTGGAGGATTCGAGTTTAGAGGGTTATAAGGAGCACTACATAGAGAAATTTGTGCAATGGTGCTCGAGAGGGATTAAATCATCTGGGTAACATTGCGGAGAGGTGATATGTTTATAAACCTACAACCTATGTATTGTAACAACCTAGATATTAACAAATGTGTGATGATTGTAGCTTTTTGTTGTTGATGAATATAAAGTGATGTTTGCTAAGGTATCTCGTCACGGGGATGCAAAACTATGGTTACATCATAACAGTAAAAAGTCTTCTCTATTTACTCATCTTAATTTGTCTTTGTTAGTTGTGCCATGCTAGTATCGAGACTCGAAGGAAAACCCAAGAAGCCAAGCACATTTCAAGTTGTCTTCATAATACTACTCTTTAAGGATTTTAGTATTTGGTAGGTTGCAAAACTTCAATTTTCAACTACATCATAGGAGGCAAAACAAAAGTTGTAAAGTACAATGATAGTGATTAGGCAAGTGGTCCATACGATCGCAAATCCATTATAGGATACATTTATCACACTATGGCATGTCCCATGACTACATCTTGCATGACACAATCCACCATTTTTACTACTACAAAGGGTGGGTATTGTGGAGTTGTCGTCATTAGACATGAGTCAATTTGAATGCACACATGCTTTCGAGTTTGAATTTTGTAGCCTCAACCCATGAAATTTTGGTGTGATAAGCAAAGTGTAATCCACATTTCTCCAAACCCGTTGCAACAACAACGCACCAAACATATTGAGATACATTTGCATTACATTTAGCATCTCATTCAAGGCAATGTCATTGACAAGGAATTTTGACAGTAGAAAATTGGATTGTTAACATCTTTGCAAAGCCCTTGCTTGAGAAATGCTTTGTTTCACTCGAACAACTTCGACAAAGTGAATGAAGTAGTCATCAAGAGGATTTAGTGCTTATTCCATTCTTCACTCTACCAAGTACATCTTTTGGGGAATGTTAGCGTATTTAAGAATGCATACACATGTGTATGGTTTTAAGATGCATTTTGTAATATTAATTGTAATTATGCATTGGCAAAAAATTGTGCATACTTATCAATTCTCTATTATTAGTCAAAGGGCCCTTGTCCTATTGGTGATGGTGTATGGCTTTCAATGAGCCCACCAGGGATCAAGTCTTACGAGATGGCAAGACCTAGAGACACTGTCACGGAGATTCAAACGGTTGAGGCCAGAATCATGCCCAGGTGATTTTGACATCTTAGATGTCTCTTACATGCGATTGCTTAGCTAAAGGTGATCATTGATTTAGTTTCTTTGCTTACTTTGCATTGTTGAATCTATATGTTCCCTCCGGAGCATAGGCAGAGATGCCATTAAACTATGTAATCCAATGCCCAATTGTACGACACCCCTAGAGGTGCTTAATCAAAAACAAATTCTATTATTAAATAAGATTATTAATTAAATTTATCTCAATAGAATAGTCTTATCTCATAAAAAGTATTGTATTTAAGAAGACTTGTTATGCAAGTAGCTACTCTCTTAAACTCAAAACCTAACCCTAACCCTAACCTCCTCTTCTTATCAATATAAGAGCACAAAGGGCTAGTGGTAATGGTGCACTTTATATGAGTTAGTCATAATGTTGGAATTCGACCAAAGATCATTTAATATAATGTGACAATATCTCTACTTAGATAAATCTATATATTGTTTTTTTTTGTTAAGATCATTGATTTATAATATTCATGTACCTAGGTTTATCTTATGTGTCACAACAATCATGGAGCCTTTTTTTAAAAATTTACTACTTGCCTGTATTCAATGATAGGTCCAAGTACCAACATTAGACCATCACTTTGTTTATCTACAACATATTATGGATCATTTTTAAATAGCGAAGATCATCACTAAATCAAAGTTGTTGATTTGTATAAGCCTACCAAGTCTTGCACTCAAATAAGACATCAAATGAATTCCCTTACGGATCAAAATGCACCAACTTCAAAAGAAAAAAATCATTTGTTGGTGTGTTTCTCCAAACACCCAACACATGCATCATCATCATCGAATATTGATAGAGCTTCTTCATCACAATCTTCATCTTCAACTTGTACAATGTCATTCATTTCACATCATTTGCATGATGGCGAATTTTTACACTTATGTCTTCCATGATCACCATGACCACCAATTTGGAAGATTATTCCTTAAACATTACCAACTCTCCTTCTCCCATGCTAGCTTGAACTAGTAATGAAAACACTCTTTTTCGAAACATGTTAGTCATAATTGCATCCAATGGTCTTAACACAAAGAAGAATACAAAACTGAAGAGCAACAAAATACTATATCATCACATTCCAAATGTCAAATACCAAATGTTACGAGTCTATCTTTAAAACATTTTGGCCATAGTTTGGTTTCTCTTTTCATAAGCAAAACACTCACCAAGATGGGTTGATGAAATCTCCCCAAAGACCAATGATTTTCAAATGTGAGTATGTTGCTGAAGTTCAAGGACTTCAGAAATTTTTCAATAAGAAACTTAATCACATTTTTCTCATCTACAAAACATACTACACATGACAAAGAGGTTTCTTGTCTAATGCAAACAACATCCAGATGACTTGACATTTCATCCAACAAAAAAATTGCACAACTTTTCTATGATTTTACAAATCCCTTATACACTTCCTTGTTGATTCAAATGCTTCCTGCTCAAATCTGGAAGAAATTTTATTTTTAGCATAAACTTGCCACTTCAGTATTCTCCCATTCCTAGACATTGAAAATAACCTTAAAATCTGTAATTTCAATGCAAAAACTACAACTTACCCATAGAGGTTCTAGGGCATGTCTGACACATTGGTAAGCTTAAAAATCAACAAAAGAGCAGAATTTATGAGTCGTATAAATTAGCATCCATCCTAAACACAATTCTCAAAAAAACAAATACCTTGAGCTTTACTCAATTTCACTCTTCACTTCTCCATGTTACTCTTCAACAAGAGTGGCATCCCGCCCTTGATACTCACAATTCTCCCAACACAATTCTTGAACCATGAACCAATTTTACGGACTAGTTCGTGTGATACCACTGATATATTATGCCAGATTACAACCAAAAGATAAAGCTTTTATTACAATGCAATACTAACAATTCGTTTTAATGACCTATTTTAGATACACATAGATACCAAGTTAAGGATTTAACCAACACACTAAGCTTATATATTTTAATATAGTCTGTGTATATGACTGCATAAATATACAATCATTCACTCATGCATCTTATGACAAAATGTGTATGGATATGATACTTCAATGTTGAAGACTTTGGATCAGAAGTGTGCTCCTTAATTCAAATTTACATTATGTCTATCCATTCCAAAAATGTAGGAACTCGTAAAATAACAAGCAACAAAGAGAGGATTAGATGGGAAACCTTAAATTCCCATAGAAAAATTGACCCATGGAGATTCTTGCCTTCATGGAAAGAATGGATTCCCTGCAAATAAAAATATTAATATGAATGGTTATTGTACAATACTTGTTATCCGGACCTTAAATTTATGCCAAATGACCTTAAGAATCTTTCAACATTTATTAGCCAAGCAACAACTTGTAGGACAAGAAGATGAATTTCCACTTCCAGCCTCATTAAAAAAAAAGCTCAAGCTTGACCAAATGGAAGTCTTTTGGGATAGTTGCATCTCTGCAACTGCGGCTGATGACACCCTCCCAATGATGATATATGTTTTCACAGATGCTCCCTGCGTGCCCAAAAACCGATGTTAACAACCTTTAAAGAAAAAGAATCCATAGATGAAGAAGATAAACAGATAAAAGTTAAATTTTCTACAAGTCAGGAAGCTTTCCTGTAATGACACTTAATGGGACAGGCACCTTATAATCTTCTCCTAGTGTTCACATTCCATGTATGCCTTTCTAATCCCCTTGCACAGTTCCCATAATTTAAACATGATTTCAAACAAGATAAAAAAGATTCTAAGACAGCAACTTCTTTCATATATTCATGCAAGAGAGTTCTGTTTACAAGAAATCTGATTGTTCCTTTTGAAAGCTGGAAAACATTTTTAGCGAATAATCAAACACATCCAATTCTATAGCAGTCCATCAAACTCTTTATCTTCATACCTTTGGAATCACTCAAAAAAGGAAAAAACATAAGCAGCATATGTGGGTGATGCTTCAGATATACATGGTAAGCAATGGATAAATAAGCATTCCGTTCAAATATGATATAATACTCTTATGTGCATACAAATGCAAGGCAATTTTTGTTTTATTTACAAATAGAAAAGAAGATATACCAAGGCATGATCTACAGCACGTAAGCAATCGTTTGTCTTCAAAAGCAATAGAATTACACGAGGAAGTCTCTTCAGAAGCTCTGAAATCTGGACAAAATATTGTAATGCATACATCTGCCAATACCAGCAAAAGAAACTACCTTCAGCCTTGTAGACCAAACCACAATATCAAATATTAATATCTAGTAACACATTGAATCCATTAGTTCTTATGATCTTGTACTAGTTTAGATGAAAAGCTTATGATCTTGTACTAGTTTAGATGAAAAGAAAGCTAGAAAACACATATTCACGAACATAAGAATCCTAACTGGTCAAAAGAGAACTAATCTCAGAAATTGAGTAAATCATAGAAGTCCATCCATAAATTATTTCCCTAGTTGAACTTGAGGTGTGAATCTCACTGTGTTGTACCAGGTGCGAGCGATTATAGTCTTTTGGGAGGGTAATCTCCCAATTTGTAGTAAGGATATTATGTAAAGTTCTTAATCTCCTCTTTTATGTAGCATAAGTATAACACAAAAGATTGTGTATTAATTAAATTTTAGACTGCATTCTCCTAACTGACGGAAGTAATGTACTGCATTTATATTGTGATACAACAGCCCTACAAACACTACGAAAAGTTCTTAATCTCCTCCTTTATGTAGCATAAGTATAGCACACAAGATTGTGTATTATTTACATTTAAGACTGCATTCTCCTAAGTGACATAACTAATGTACAACATTTATATTGTGATACAGAAGCCCTACAAACATTGTATAGAATATTTTAAGTACATGAAGGATAGAGGGTAGCTCAAGCCTACACGTTTTCTACCTATGGAAAGTCCACATTTAATATGTAAGCATGTTGTCAACCATAGAAAGAAGTGCACTACTTAGTATTAGATCTTGAAGGGAACCTCACAAATCCTAAAGCTACCTTGTTCTAAAATATTTTGTCTTAGAGGGTCTACCAAAAATTCTCAGTGTTTGAAAAAGTAGCAAAATGACAGAATGTTTAGGGTTCATGTCTTATAGATGATGCAAAGATTAAAGCATCCCATGAGGCTGCTTTGAAGAGGAAACCAAAAAGCCAATTAGGAGCATGGGCCACAACATGGAAATTCACTGCTACTTTATGTAATTTAGGAAAGCATAAGATCAGGAAGTAAAGGAATAGCATCATCTCTTGATCCCAAGTATGATATGGTAAACCACAACAAATTGAGGGGTTCAATGTGCTACAAGTGGACATAGTATATAATGCTGCTTGCGAACAATAATCAGAGTACCAGGACAAAGAGAACAGAAAACACACTAGTTAAGGAAACATCAAAACAACATACAGATTATATTAATTCATAATATATGTATCTGCTGTACATGGTCCAAGAAGTTAGACGTATAATTAAACAAAAAACTCAAGGCCGACTACAAACTGAAGGCCAACCCATGTTGGATAGCTATATTATATATTTATACAAATGTGTATAAGGAAGACAAGGCTAAACAGTTACACAAGTATGTGGCATCATTCTTCAGTCATCTTCCAGGATGAGTTATTATTTTCAATGTCAACTTGATCTTGCTAAGATAATTGACATCCAACATCAAGCCGGAATGTGAAATAGGGCGTGAACCAATTTCCACAAGTGGTTGATCATGTGGCAAAGCTAATGGTGGTTACCACACATCATTGAGTGTTATAATCAGTTGGTGAACTACAATCAGATTCTTAGATCCTCCTAAATCAGGTTGCCCCACCAATAGAAGAGTGGACACCATTGCATTAAGTTTGGAAAACAAGAGTTGGAAGTGTTTCACAACTTATACTTTTGCATACCATTTCCCATGGTATCTGGCCATGTTCAATGATTTTGTAATGTCTGATATCCTCACTTCTTGTTTGGTTGATCTGTGCATCTATAACTTGAACAATTTCTACTGCCATAATGCATTTAGAATTTAACTTTGTTGGTTGGAGTTCTTTTGTTGCATTTAGTGTATCCAGCAAAGGTGGAAAGTATGGATGAATGGGTCTTGCCTTAAAAAGTGGATGTAGACGAGGGTAATATGGAAGGTTTAGCTCAAACATGTTGTTGTCTAGTGTTTTGACATAGACACAATCAAGGGTTACATATCCTCCCGTTTTAGACTAAAATACAGGATCTACATATGGTGCGTGTTACCCACACCCGTATAGGGCACTAAAATACTCAAAAACACAACAACAAACAAAACTTAGTGAAAATTTAACCTACGTTGCTAATTCGGAAGAGAAGGGGATGAAGGATGAATTTGATTTGCTTCTAATTGATACTTGGAGACAAAAAATAACGAATATTTTGGGAGCATAGGTTTCCCTGCATAGATAAACTATCCACAAGAAAAACAATATAAATCCAAATTTAGTGCAAACGGTGCAAGACTTGGGATGTGTTGTCCAAAATAACCACCTTGGTTATTTTGATAACTTGTAGTTCCATCCTTGCTAACAGTTCAAGTTTTTAGGTTGCTTACACCGTTGGATTCTTTCATTGGCATATTTGTTTGGCTGCAGTTCTTACCGCGCACCCTTCTTGACTCTTCCTTATGCTTTCTCCCTCCTTCACCTCCTCCCATTCATGCTTTCGCGCTCCCTTCCTCCGAATTTTGTTACCTTCCTTCCATTCCCTTTCACGTGCAAATCCTTGCGCACCCGCCTTCATTCCAACAATTTGCACACCTTTTCACGCGCGTCTATGAACTTCCCTTCCATTTTGGCTACGTCCTTGGCATGCTCTTCTGCGCATGCGCTCCTTCCCGAGTCCCGCACATTTCATCGTGCGCACTCTTTTCCCTTCCGCATTCTTTCTTTGCGCATTATAAATCTGCGCTTGCCTTTCCAAACACTCATGTTTCTTTTGCGTGCTTCTTCCTTCTTGTTGTTTTGTGCGCTTTGATCGATGCTGCGCCCCATTTTGCACACTTGCACACTTTGGCAAATATGCACCTTTTCTTTCCCACTCCCCACACGCCCTTTTGCGCACGCACTCGTAGAATTCTGCATTCTTCTTTATCGCCCTTCTTGCTCTTGCGCGCGCGCCAAGTGCAATCCTCCGTGCAAGTCATGCGAAGTGCCACATGTCAACATGTCGATGAAGTGTATAACACACAACCTATCGAAAATGCCAACTACGCGTCAAATCCTCACATCAAATAAACACCGACACATGGTAGAAAAGAAAAAAAAAAGCAATCAACCGAATCCTTAAGCCGATCAAAGCGCGCCCATGCGTGTCTTACGTGTTCAGCTTTGTACTGCAGATCTTTTGAAATCATCATAACTTTTGTTGTAGAGAGCTCGATTCCCGCATATGCTAGTCTTGATTGAAAGTTGCTTGATGTGGCTACACTGATCTAGGTTATTCAAATCAGATTTTGGCGGGATTTGGTAGGTGGAAAATAAGGAAACATCAATCGAGCCATTAATACACAAATCCAGTCATTGACTCAACCACCCAGATTTCTTCAGATTTGGTCTCCTTTCTTCTTCCACAAGCAAAACAGACATGGGAGGCGGATCTCGATGTTGACGCAGCGCATTTGCAGGCATTTATTACTTGTTGGTGGTTGGAAGTTTGAATCCGAGTTTCCCTTTCTTTCTCCTCTTCTTCTCTCCTTCTTCTTATAAATAGTTGAGCATTGCTCATTGTAAAGGTTGGACTCCCTTAGTTTTCTTGAGTATTGTTCAAAGCATTGCTCTTTTGCATTTTGAGTTGCAGCCTCAAATCTAAGCCATTTGCATGTAGATCCTTGCCTCTCTCACCATTGTAATCAATTGTGCATCATTTTGGAAGCAATAAAAGTTTATTTTGTGGCTATTCTCTACTTCTAGTTCATTTTTATTGCATCTTCTTGCCTTCTTTTGCATTGATTGATTTGTTGTGCATATTTTATATCTCTTGCAGGGCTTTGTTTGTTGTGCTCCATGAAAATGCAAGAGCGTGAATGTTATTTCAGACTATGGCACGTTTGTCTGCCCTCCTTGTGCACACTTTTTCCTCATTTTCACTCATCTTAAGTGTTCATCCCCCTCTTTTTGGTGCTTATCACCTCCCCTTAGCTTAGGTTTCCCTTTCATGCATCTCCTTCTCACCCTGGTCCCTTGGAATCATAGAGTAGTGATAGGTAGTTGCATTTCCTTCGTAGGAGTAGTTTTAGCAGTAGAAATAGGTAGAGGAAGTCGGCCTTCTCTGGAGGTCTGTCTCAAGCGCAAGTCCCACAACTTGGAGATAGTCCCATGTTGCCTCAAAACCCCAATTCATCCTGATCTAGGATGGGTGCAATTTTGAGCTCCAACAGTTTTTGGCATGCCTGTGGGACAACATTAAAAGCTTAAATTTCATCATTGCTAAGTTTTGGTGTGTGACTTAGTGATTTCCAACCTTTGAGGCTTGTTTCAACACATCTGGTGACTCCCAACATCCTAGATCTACTGATTTCAAAAGTCCACATGCCTATTCATGAGAAGAATACACACGAGACAAAGCGCAGCAAAAGAAAAATCCTTTGAATATCTTGATTGTCTCCCCAAGAAGAAGTAGTAGCGAAAACCGTCGTGTGCGCACATCTCCATCTTTTGTGCGCGAGAGCAATCTATCTACCCCTCCTCTTGTTAGACCTTTCCACGCTCTACTCAGAGGTATTCAAACCCTTTCTAACCATGGCACAGAGAAATCTGCCTTTGTCAATTTCAATGGTGGTAGTCCTTTGGCTCTTTCCATGCACAACATGATATACTAGTGGTTGCACTCAAAAGTATTCCATTTTTCACTGGTGAGAATCAAGTTACCCCTATTGAGCACATTCAAGATATTGCAAATGTATGCTTTGTTCATCTAGTTATTGAAGATGATGTAGTTGTAAGGTTGCTTACTTCTTCACTCAAAGGAAAAGCGCTTCAGTGGTACAAAAGCTTAAGACCTGCCTCTATTACTAACTAGGATGGACTTGGCACTTGCACTTATAATCAGTTTGAGGAGAAAGCTAATAACATCTCCTTATTAGAACAACTCACAATGATCAAGAGAGCTCCCAATGAGCTCATGGCTGATTTCAACTTCAGATTTCAAAAGACATGGGATAGAATTCCAGCCCTCTTAAGACCAACTCCTCAAGGTGTTTTCCTTTACTTCTTAAGAGCTTTGAATTCTGATATTGCAGTGATGATACAGTCTATGGGTGGCGTGCAACTTCCTGATGCCTATCTATAGCCATTAGGGCAGAAAATTGTCTAATCAAGCTGGAAAGATTATCCCCTAGACCACCTACGCCCTTGTTTCTTGAAATCCCTCAAGTGCCTCAACCTTCCATTGCTCCCATTCTGAGCAGAGTTCCCAACCCACTACCCTCCACATCCTATTCTCCCCCAAAAAAAAAAGGAGGATGAAGAAATGAAGGCCTTGATTAGAAATTTTCCAATAAAGTCATATCTTTAGAAAAACAACAGCAAGCACAAGCCTTCAAAATAACTCTAATCAAGGATTTAATCAAAGCCATCAGCCCTTTAGAAATCAATATCCAAATCAAAGATATGGGCAAAATCAACAAAATGATAGATGGCATGCTAATGCGCACCTTCCACTTTAAACAATTCCTCTGTGCACAACCCTTCTAGCGCCTAGCACAAGTAAAAAAGCACTAGTTCCAATAAAACAACATGGTCCAAGAGACAAAATGGTGTTTTCCTTGCAATTTGCCTCATAACCATTCAGTACAACATGCAAAAATGCCTTGTGCACACAAGCCTATGATGATTCATAATGCAAGTTATGAGCCTTCCACTAGCGCACGTGAACTGGAAAAATGAAGAAGTGCCAGAAGTTGTTCCTGAAACCAACCTTATGTTCTTTGGGGTTGAGGACTTCTTCTGTGCAAGTGCAAATAAACCAAGTTATGGATAGTCAAATAGATGCACGCACATAGTTGTTGATAAACACAGGTACAAGAAGAGAATGTGAAGCCAATGTACAACCTTTCACTTCTACCAATCCATCATCAATCCTCAAAAAAAAGAGATGATATTAATGCCCCAAATAGTTTTTTCTGTGCACAAATGTTTTCATGTGTGAGGTTCCATGCAATGTTTCAACAAAGTGTGGTGCGCACCCCTCCTTTGGTAGGTCAAGCCTCTAATGCAAGCTAAGGCCCCTACCTCTACACCTAAACAATCAAGAAAATGTTGTTGTGCCTCAAATGCACAAGTCCATGGGCCTTCCATTCAACATTGTGGACCAGATGAAGAAGAAAAATGTGAATGTCACAATGTGGGATGCCCTGGCCATTCCATCTCAGTAACGACCTATTACATGAAGCTCTAGCGCAACTCCCGCATTGATCCAGTTATCCAAAGACCTCAAGTTGTTGTCAATTTTCAAGCAAAGGAGAAGCAAGTAAGAAAAGTTGTCAAAACCCCACCCTTTTATATGTCCTTGATAGTAGGAAAACATCTTGTTCCATAATTGTATGATTGACTCAGGGGCTAGTACTTTTACTGTCATGCCTAAGAAAATTGTTGATGTCCTAGGTCTTAAGTACACCCCATGTCTAAAGGAGTCTTGCAACTTGATGGCTCAACTATTTTCACCACTCTAGGAGTCATCAAGGATCTTGAGTTAACCCTCCATGCATGTCCAAGTCTAAACAATAACTCAAGATGTGTCAATCATTGATTTGCCTCCATTGTTTTCCATTTGCTTATCAAGAGATTTCACTTTGCCAAGGTGGGTGGCTACTTGTCTTCTTTGATTGGTCTCATATGTTACTAAGAACAAGGTATGGTACCCGGTTTACCATACAAGTTGAGCCTATATTTTCCTATCATGTTGAGTCATATGACCATTCCCTCTCTCAAGCCAATTGCCTAATCCAAGAAGGCCAAGAACAAGATTTAGTTTCAGAAGAGCAACCTATTCCTCCCTCCATACCTGATCTATTATTAGATGAATGGGCGAAAAAGAGCATATGAATTTGATCCTTATGATACAGCTATTGAAACTGGTCTTGGTACTACTACATCCTTGAAGAAGAAGTGCATGTTTCCTACTACCACGCTCAAGAAAAATGATGAAAATTTTGGACTATGGAAGATGTATTTTGATGGTCTAGAAGCAAAAATGGCGCAAGCGCAGTGTTGTTCTCATTTCTCCCAAGGATGAGAAGTTCTTCTTCACACATAGGTTGTAGTTTTCATGCTCCAACAACGTAGCAGAATATGAAGCATTGGTGCATGGTCTTCTTATTGTTGAGAAAGAGAGATCAAGGCATTGCAGATCTTTGGGGACACTGAATTGGTCATCCACTAGGTCACAAACAAGTGTGCACAAAAAAGAATAAGCTTTTTAAAGCTTATAAACATAGAGTTTGGGACCTCTTGAGAGCTTTGAAGCTCTCAATCTGCAAGTGGTGCCAAGGAAATTAAACAAAGAAGCGGATCAAATGGCAGCCCTTGGTTCACAATTCTCACCTATTGAGGATTTTGTCCAAGGCAATGCATAACACATCAAAATGGTGGTTAGGCCATCCATTCCGAGATAATGAAACCAGTTGGAAAGTGTTTGACAATGATGCACAAGATTGTCCAGTTCATTCAAATGAAGTTGAGTTCTCTTCAAACATGCAAGTTGATTTGCATGATAGCTATGGTGACCAAGTGATTCAACTCAAGACAAACAAGTTTCCTAAAGGGCTGGTCACCTTAGAGCATATTTCAGCCTTGATGATGAGTTCAAGGGTGAAGAAAAGTATATGTGCGCAGTACAAGAAGACTACCTCCCAGTCATTATTGTGTGAAAAGAGTTGTTGCTTTGGAAAAGAATGTGCAAGATGAAAAACATGGCCTTCATCTCTCTATGTCAAAAATATAGTGACATCTTCTTCTCATGGGAGTATGAAGACCTAAAAGGATTTGATCCAAGTGTTTCTCAACACTCCATTGACCTTGATCCTAGTATCAAGCCCATCAAAAAAAAGAAAAGGCTTGTCAATCCTAAGATAGAGCCCCTCATGAGGAAGGAGTTATCCAAACTCATTGAGGCAAAGATAATATTTCCCATCAAATACTCTACTTGGGGTAAATCTTGTTCCAGTGTCAAAAAAAATGGTGAAATCAGACTTTGTGTTGATTTCAAAGATTTGAATAAGGCATCATTGAAGGATCATTATCCTTTTCCTTCTATGGAGCAGATTTTATAGACTGGCTGGCGGCACGCAAAGATTTTCTATGTTGGATGGGTATTCTGGTTTCAATCAGATCATGGTCAAGGAAGAGGATCAATTCAAAACAACATTTACAACCAAATGGGGAACATATGCATATCAAAAATGCCTTTTGGTTTGTCAAATGCAAGTGCACAACATTCCAGAGAGCCATGGACATTGCCTTCAAAGGATATATCAATGAGTTCATCCTAGTTTACTTATGACATAACTTGTCTTCTCAAAGCAAAGCGCAGATCACATGATGCATCTAGAGAAAGTCTTTGAGAGATGCAAAGAATTTGGGTATCTCTCAACCCCAAGAAATGCAACTTTGTTGTTGCAAGGGCAAGATTTTGGGCCATGTGGTCTCAAAGAATGGTATTGCCATTGATCCTGAGCACGTCTCTGCCATCCTTGCTCTCTCATTACCGGCACACAATAAGGCCTTACAATCATTCCTAGGCAAAATTAAATTTGTTAGGAGATTCATTCCTAACTTTGCAAGATTGGTCAGGCCTATCACCCTCATGCTCAAGAAGGACACTTTGTCTTCAAGTGGACAGCAGAAGGAAAAGAAAGTTTCAACAAAATCAAGCAAGAAATTGCTTGCACCCCAACACTCATCAATCTGGATTACTCTAAGGATTTCACCCTTTATGCTTATGGCGTTGATGCTAGTGTTGTTGTTTGACCCAAGAAAATGAACAAGGACTTTGGAATAGCTAGTGGCTTTCTTCAGTCAAAAACTGAAGGATTATGAATTGAAATACAGTCACACAGAGTAAAACAAGTCTTCGCCATCATGCGCACACTAAAGTTGTTCAAAAGTATGCTCGCCACAAATCATGTCAAGATATTAGCTTCACACTCTAGTGTGAGAGACTTCATCATGGGAGTAAAAATCAATGAAAAAAGAGCAAGATGGGTGACCAAATCATGGAGTACGATGTGACTATCAAAGCCCCCAAGTTTGCTTAGAGCAATGCGCTCTTATGTAAGAACTTGTCGAGGACGCGCAAAGTGAACCTAAGACTTTATTGTTTTTGGATGATGAGCCTCCGCGCGCTAAACCTAAGCATAATGAAGATCCAAGTGCGCGCACCTGGATGGAGAACATGGTAACATTTCTCTCTTCTAGAGGATACCCTCACCGGTGCATCTCTAACAAGGCAAAGAGACGACATCTCCAAGGCTGCAATTTGTTCCATATGTGTTGATTGATGGTTTCTCTTCAAATGAAACATTGATGGCGTGCTACTGAGATGTATTGAGGGCGCACAAGTTGACAAAGTGTTAGCAGAATTTCACGATGGACTCTTTGGTGGACACTTCTCTGCCAAAGCAACAATGATGAAGATCATTAAGGCAAGATACTTTTGGCCTACCTTGTTTTCAAGAGATGAATAAAAGTGGGTCAAAAAAAATGCAAAGAATGCGTTTTCTTTACAAGTAATAAAAAATTGACAATGCTTCCCCTCCGACCAATCCAAGCGGATCAGCCTTTTTGCACATGGGCTATTATCTTCATAGGTATGATCAACCCTCCTTCAAACATTGGTCACAAATGGGTGTTAACAACACATTACTTCACCAAGTGGATAGAAGGCTTTCAGCGCTCAAGTAATCAACCGAGTCGGTCATCCTTGACTTTCTCGGAGGCATTGTAACAGAAAAAGGTTTGGTGTTCCTTAGACCATTATCTCTGATAATGCAAGAGCCTTCCTTAGTACCAAAATTTCTGATTGGGCTCTTGGTCTTGGTTCATATTTGAAGACTACTTCCAATTATTACACTCAAGGTAATGCTCGGATGAGTCTACTAACAAGAACCTAATCGAATCTTGCTAGGTAGCCATGCACTGGGTACGGTTCGGATGCACGGGATCCTGACGTCTGCACGGCAATTTTTTTTTGGAGGCCCGGGTACGGCACTTGGGTACGGCAGTACAAAAACTATATAAAAATTAAAAAATATATAAATCTCAACCTTCTAAATAGGAATTTAATTATAAACCACATATTATGTATATGAAAAACAAGATAAAAGACAAGTTATACTATTAACTATAAATTTATAATAATGTACAATATATACAAAACAAATAAAATTAAATTCAGAAGATTGCAAGAAGTTGCTTGGTCCAAAAAGGTGCAAAAATGGATTTTATGAAAATAAGAAAAATATTGCCATCAATGCGTAGAGCTCGAGAAAATATACACTTTTAGAAAACGACACAAAAAGCGAGAGCCACGAAATGAAAGTTATGGCTCATCCAAGTTTTTGCTGCTACATCTTCCCGGACCCTTTCCAAAAATGGCAAATTTTTTTCCATACTTGCGTTTTTTTCACCGAAAATCCAAAAACGGAAAAAATTGCCAAAAAAGGAAAAAAACTAAATCGCAGGCCTGCAGGGAGAACACTGCCCGTACCCGCGCCGAACCGGACCCAAACCTTCTGAATTTAAAACGCGTTTGACCTTTGTTTGACCAAAAAACAAAAAAATAAAAAACGCGTCAAAAAAGGGGTTCGGCGAGTTTGGCAGGAGTTCTCCTGCGAGCAGCCTCTGGCCGGCACGTCCACGCACGCCGTGCACGGCCGTTTCCACCCTCGGCCTGCAGGAGAACCACGCCAAACCCACGCCGAACCGGACCGGACCCGTGCTCTTAGAACCGGACCCGAACTCGCCGCCTTAGGGGCCGAACCGCTACCTAGGAATCTTGAAACGGACAGAATCATGAATGATGAACATCAACTAGCAGCAATGGCATACAAAGGTCTCGCGAGCGCTACGAGTAGACGAGAATCACGGTGAAGAAGGCAATTGGTACTTCACCTTACAAACTGGTTTATGGTAAAGAAGCTATGCTTCCTTTATCGCTTGAGTTGCCTTCATTAGAACTAGCCTAGCAGCTGGAGTTTGAAGGCGCGAATAAGAGGGAAATTAGAAGCGAGCTAGTTGAACTTGAAGAAATGAGAAACTCTGTCGTGATCAAGTTAGAACAACATCAAATATCAACCAAGCAGTGGTTTGACAGAAAGGCTAGACCTCAAGCTTTCAAAGTGGTGATTTAGTCCTAAAGTGGGATCTTGTGAGCTAAATCGGGCGTCATTCAAAGTTTGATGCACTTTGGAGTTGCCCATACATCATAAGTGGTTGTAAGGAGGCTAACTCTTTTGAGTTGTCTCACCTTAATGGAGATGCACTATCAATCCCATTCAATGGGATTTATCTAAAACATTTCCATTAAGTCTTTTGCATCATTGACATCTTAGAATAGTTTACAATCCTCCAAGTGTGCGTTGCGCACATTGCCTTGTTTGTACATAGTTCTTTCCTCTCGCACGCTCATTTGTCGCTTCCAAGATGGCGATTCGGTTTGGCATCTTCCAACAGCTTTAGGCAAGATTCAAGCAAAATCCACTCTCATAAAATTCAAATTAGAAAATCTTCATATGAGAGCAACTGCTTTTATCCATAGTTCGAGATAGTGTTTTCAAGTGACTTCAGAGGATGTTCTTGAAGATGCGGATCAAAAATTCATGTTTTCAAGAAGACTCCATGCCCAATGGATGCTTCAAGGCCACTGGTCTCCTTCATCTAGTAGGCGGATGGCCAAGAAAGTCACCAAATCTGTTGTTCAAAATAACCACACTGGTTATTTTGACAACTTGCAATCCCGTCCTATCTCTCGAGTTTAAGTTTTCAAGTTATGCGCACCTCTGGATTCTTTCCTTGGCATATTTGCTTGGCTGCAACTCTTCGCGCGCCCTTCTTGATTCTTCCTTGTGCTTTCTCCTTCCTTCGCCTCCTCCCGCACATGCTTTGCACGCTCCCACTTTCCTTTGAATTTTGCTACCTTCCTTCCATTCCCTTTCGCGAGAAAATCCTAGCGCACTCGCCTTCTTTCCAACAATCTGCGAACCTTTTTGCGTGCGTCTGTGGACTTGTCTTCCATTTTGGCTAAGTCCTTGGCATGCTCTTCCCAATGCGCACACTCCTTCCCAAGTCTCGCGCATTTCATCGTGTGCACTCTTTTCCCTTCCGCATTCTTTCTTTGCGCATTATAAATTTGCGTTTGCCTTTATGCACGCTCGTGTTTCTTCTCGCTTTCTTGTTTTCGTGCTCCTTTGATCGATGCCCGCGCCTACTTGCATACTTGCACACTTTGGCAGAGATATGCACCTTTTCATCCCACTCCTCGCGCACACTCACAAACTTCTGCATTCTTCTTTCTCGCGCTCCTACTCTGCTTGTACACGCGCCAAGTGCAATCCTCCATGGCGAGGTCATGCGGTGCCACATGTCAACATGTCGATGAAGTGTATAACACGCAACCTATCAAAACATGCCAACTGTGCACTCGAATCCTCACATCAAATAAGCGCGACACATGGCGAGAAAAAACAACAAAAAAGCAATCGGCCAATCATTCACCTAATCAAAGCACGCCACGTGTCTTACGTGTTCAGCTTGTATTGCAGATCTTTTGATCATCATAACTTTTGCTCGCGAACTCAATTCTTGTGCGTCCTAGGCTTGATTGAAAGTTGTTTGACAAATGCTACACTCTAGGTTATTCAAAATCAGATTTTAGCGGGATTTGGTAGGCCGAAAACAGGGAAACGTCAATCGGGCCATTAATGCACCCATCCAGTCGACTCAACCACCCGTTTCTTCGATTTGGTCTCCTTCTTCTCCACAAGCAAAACAAACGTGGGGAGGCAGATCTAACAGATGCATGCGCATTTTGCGGCATTTAATGTTTGTTGTTGGTGGTTGGAAGTTTGAATCCGAGTTTCCCTCTCTTCTCTCCTTCTATAAATAGTTGAGCATTGCTCATTGTAAAAGGTTAGACTCCCTTAGTTTGCTTAGATTATTGTTCAGAGCATTGCTCTATTGCATTTTGAGTTGTAGGCCTCAGATCTGAGCCATTTGCATGTAGATCCTTGCCTCTCTCATCATTGTAATCGATTGTGCATCACTTGGAAGCAATAAAAGTTGTATTTTGTGGCTATTCTTTGCCCTAGTTCGAGTTTTATTGCATCTTCTTGCCTTCTTTTGTATTAATTGATCTATTGTGCATACCTAATATCTCTTGCAGGGCTCTTGTTTGTTGTGCTCCATGAAAGCAAGTGCGTGAATACTATTTCAGACTGTGGCATGTTTGTGGCATGTGACTAGTGTGACCACACCTTGCGGTGTCTCATAGCAGCTCGCAACATCTACGAAATCCATGCAACATGAGCAGTATTGCGTCATGCACCAAATTTATTCACACCATCTAAATGGCTCAGCCTGGATTAGTGACATCACAATCAACTTTGCTTGTTCTAAGCTCCACTAGAATGGCACACCCAACGTAGCAAAGGACACCATAGACTTATACATAGGTAGATCTTCACCAAACTCCACATCATCACCCTAGCATATTTATGATTTCTCGTAGGCACCGCTCATCTTGATTGGAACACACCATGTTGAAGCAAAGCACTAAGAGAACATTGTGCATATCATACAATTCCGTGCATGTTTACATGCCCCTGTACAACTTGTGCATTACTACATTAGTGTGCACTGTGCACCACCCGTGCAACTTTTGCGCTTTGTTACATGCTTCTGCAATGCCAAGAGGCATTTTGCACAGCACTCAAGCTCTACATAGAACGTTCAACACTTTCTGGCGTCCACAGAGTTTCTAGCATCCTTGTAGCATCTTGCACCATGCACATGGCATCACAGTACTTTGCAGCACCTTGCAGTTCCATCACGACTCACAGAATCTCCTTCATGATGCACCTTGTGTGCAGCCCCAGGAAACAGTTGCACACTGCACCTCACAATAGCATGCACACCACACAAAACCTCATAGCTTTTCGCAGTACTGCACCTCACCTCGCAGCACTTCGCAGCTATGCAGGGCCTTCAAAACTCAGCATCCACATCTCAAAATCATGTTGTCACGGAGCACACCATGTGGTACTCTCCATGTGCATGCAATGTCAAAGCACCAATCATCATAGTGTGAACCTAGAAGTCCAACTGTTAAACCTGCAAGGAGGCCAATCGTCACTTCGGAAAAAGATAAACCATTTCTTGTAAGTGTTCTCTGTTGTAATTGCTTTCTTATAATGATATATTGTAACCCATTCGAACCTAAGGGGATGATCATCATTAGAAAAGATAGACCGTCCACGAAGGATAGCACTCACCAAGTATCTAGCATCAAATGGACAGCTCCCAAATTAGCAAAATCATATTGGATGTGTTACCCCTTCTAATCATGGGTTTCCTCATTATCAGCCTTTCTAGCCACTCAAAGTCTGGACAGATCGGATAGGAAGTGTAATCCTCGATGATCATGAGGATCCTCATTGTAAATTTTATTTTGCATTGTAAGCATATGTACTTTACCCTATCCTTTCCATTGTGCTAATCTCAGATTATCATGCATTTGTATGTGTAATGTGTTGTGAGCAGCACACCCCGTTACTCTTTTGACAAGAAATGGAGACCCCCCTTTATTCATCGGTGATAAAATTGTGTTTTATAGTCTATTGGACGTGATTGAAAGTCTCTGGTTTTGCATTCAGATTAAACCATGATAATGACAGAGTTAAACAGTTTTACAATTTTCTCATACCTCCAAAAGTTTAATTCTGGCTTTAAAAATGCTTTCAAGTAATTTCACAGTTTAAGTGGGTTTGCTTTTGATTTAATCATCATTTTATGTCTTTAACAGATGCTTTCATGGTTGGTTCTACAGCTAAACATTTGTGCAGGATTAAAACAGAGCTAAATCCAAGACTTGAGACATTTTTGGAGTGAAAAAGGGCCTGAAACTTTCAGTTGGTACTCTATTTTACATTTTTCTAGTAAGTTAAAACTGTCAAATTTAATCTAACTCACTCAACTTTGTGGCAGGTACAGGTGCTCGCCGATGTAACCCAACCGGCAAGGTGGACACGCGTCCTTCATCAGTTTGCAACAAAATTTTGGGGTGATTTAAAAGTTTCACAGTATTGAAACATACAAGGATGTCAACGGGCGACAAGTGACACGAGGAGAAAGCCAAGAAGAGGGGCAATGCATCGAGGCCTATCAAATGGCATCGATCGGTGGCCACAATATACAATAGTCAAGCTACCTAAAGACGGAGGGCACAAATGATTGCCAAGTGGCATTGATCGTTACACCCAACATACGAAGTCTTAGGCCCAAATTTGGAGACCCTACAAAGAACAGTGGCACCAATGGAGGCCACATGTCATCCATCGTCGCCTCCCTTGTACGAAGACCAAGCAAAACTTGAAGGCTTGCAGGATGCGGTAAAGTCGATGCTTTACACATGTCATAAATCGGTGGCTCCTAGTACAAACCAAAGGTCGATTGCCAAAGGTTTAAAGCTCAAGTAACTTGTGAATAGCAAGTGAGACCAATGGTCTCCACGTGGCATATCTCGGCAAAGGCTACAACTTCAAAGGAAGACAACAGTCAAGCAAGAAACGTGGAATTTAATCATTGGCCCAACCACCAAATAAAGCTTAGGTGTCTTTTAATAAAGGCGAGAGACATGTGGAAAGATAGTCGAGTCAAAAGAGCTAAGTGGAGGAGTTTAATTAAAGGCTGGTTCAGCTTTACAAGGCATACTTGAAAGGATTAGTCGGCTAAGTGTTTTTAATAGACTGAATTAAAACAAAGGCACAACTCAGGCCTGATTTTTCGCTCATATCTTTTGACAGATGCTCCAAATGACCTGAAAAATGGTACTGTTGTCACCCAAAAGTGCACCCTGATTAGAGAATGATGAGCACTCTCTTTTGTTGACAAAATTGGAACACCTCAAGGTTGTGGGAACCTATAACTGAGGTGAACCTCCAGAGTGGGCTGGTTCCCCTGTGAATCACCTGAAAAACTAAAAATTGACAAGGAAAAGGGAGAAGGAATGTGGGAAATATAAAATTGAGGTGATACACCAATGATTTGACACACACACGTACTACTACATACAGAAAAATATAGAGATCCACACACATGCACAACTCTAGGCTAATTTGCAAAATAATTCAAAGGTTTAGGCAAGGTACAACAGTGTAGGGAAGAAATTCCACAACAAAGCAATACAATACCCTAATAAACACAAGGAATACTCAGAAAACCAGCAATATGAGAAGGCAAAATGGAGTTTTTCTATTCAGAGATGCAAGTACAAGCTAGGATTGCCAGAGCAAAACAACTGGAAGAGTGTGTATGTATTTTTCTTTACAAGAATAAAGCCTTTAAAGGCTGCTGCCCTCTGTACCTGCCTTGAATTTTGTGCATGCAACACTTCTATTGATAGAATAATCACCCTCTTTGACTCCCTGAAGCATGCAACTGCTTGGGAATAATAAATAAAATATTTATTACCCTACTGTGATTTAAATCAGACCCTGCTGTGTTGAAGAAGGGCATGCAAGTGTGTTGAAAAAGAACTAAAACTGCCCCTCTGACCTGCTGCATGGAAATTAGAGCCTGCTGCAATTAATTGGATATTTTAATACCCCAAAACTTCTCCTTTCCTGACTGCTGCGTCAAACTGTGCATGCAAAAATAAAATAAATATTTTATTCACCCTTTGACACCCTTTGGAAGCATGCAAGTGTGTCTAAAAACAAGTCAAAATTAATTTACCCCTGCTGCATTGATAATAGCCCCTGCGGAGTGTATTGATTAAGGCATGCAAAGGTATCTAAAATAGTTAACTGCCCTTCCAACTAACCTGCGTTGAAAATAGGGCATACTGATTTTACTTTTATTGTTTTGTCCTCTTGTGCTTTGTCTTATTTGCACTTGTTTTTGTCCTTTTGTCTTTTCCCATTTCTACGGTGGACTTCTTTGATTGGGACTGCTTTTCTTTTATTTTATATTAATTCTTATATGAACTGCTGTGCATGGGCAGACTGCAGTCTCTTTTAATATTTATTTATTTTCTTCTTCCAAACTTAACTGAAACAGCAGTTGGCTTTAATTAATAAAGCATGCTAATTTTACTCCCCTTTGGAGCAGCTTTTGCTAATTTTAGCAAAAGAAAACTATCTTTAGCCAAGCGCTATTTTAGGCATTTGTTATTTTTAGCAAACACTAAAAACAGTCAATCTTCTCCACCCATGCCAATTTATTTTTTTAGCACACGCTATTTTTAGCAAATGCTAAAAATATCCAATCTTCCAAAAATAGTCACTTTTCCAAAAATAGCCACTTGCTAATTTTGGCAATCCTTTGTGTAAAAATACGGTAACAGGTACCATTAGAAAAGTCTTGGGGAGGGCTACACACTGAGATAAGTTTGAGAAAGAAGGGTGAAGAGATCTGGGATATTTTCATGACAGGGTTTTTGGCATATTTTGCTCACTTTTATGACTCTAATGGCGCCTAAATCATTCTTAGATGCTTTTAGGATAATCCGTGCACTCATAAAGATGCCTTCTGGTCGTATACTCCATCCTTGACCCCATTAAAACACAAAGGAGGAGTTAAACAAGTTGTGGATGAAAGTTTAGTTGTTACATTGACAATCATTATCTGATAAGACAAGCAGCAACTCAAATTTCATCCATTCTCCTGACCTCATGGGATAACCTCGAGTATCTCACAAACAAATATCTGCCTGTTTTGGGAGGAATCATTATAATTCATGGGAGCATGTTCCCAGAATATCTTATTTCAGCTGTAGTTTTGGTTTGATTTTAGTTTTTCCCGCTTTTTAGATTAATTTTCTTGCTTGGAGGCTCCAAAAGGCATACAGAGGATGTGGCAGTGCCCATTACTCTATAAATATATCAAGAGCTTATTGTAAAATTAATGGAGTTAGGTCCAGTAGTCTTTGGGTTTGAATTCAATTGAAAAGAAGAATTTTGGAGTTTCATATTTGTGTTGTGGGCTACCTAATTGTTTCCAATTGAGAATTTATGGTTTTACTCCTAGATGACAAACCTCTTTCAACTATTAAGTAAAATTTGCACTTCTAGTTTTAGTTATGTCTGCAGGGTAAGAGATTGAGCCTAGCTAGTCTCATTTTTATGACTTGATGCTTCTTACATTTGATTTCTAGGATGTGCTATGCAATCATGGTTATTAGATGGTTTAGAGATGTTTGCTCATGGATAATTGCTTTGTTTTGTGTTGAATCTGGTTAGCTTGAGCCAATGCTATGGTAACTAACCTCTGTCATGATCTTGGTGAATGCACAACAGTTATTTACTTGGGTTTATGCAGGGTTGTGATTCTTTGTGTCTTGTTTCCTTTGACTGATTGCCTAGAGTTTATGCAGAGATGTGGCAATGTTATTCTTAGTTTTCTCTGGTTTTATATGTGATTTGATTGAGATCATGGTGTTGCTATGTTTGAGAAATTGAGAGAGAGCCTAGTATTCTTTTTTACCCTCCCATTCTCCCTTTTTTAAGTGTTTTGATGAGATCCAAATCACCTTAGAACCATTGTAGATACCAGTAGGCTGAGCTTCATACAAATCAAGATAATTCAGATCCACAACCCAAAATCTAATAGGCCGTTTGCCTAGATACATTGGTCCCTCCACAGGTTAACACTTGGCCATATAGTCTCACAATTGAAGTTATACGTGCAGAGTATTCCATACCTTGAACCAAATTTCCAGCAAGGTTCTAAAACATGTGGGGTGAAAGAAGTAAAACGCCTTTTCCCCTTTTTGTAATGTTTTCTTTTGGTGTGTACAAAACACCAGTAAACATATGGTTATTCTACATCTTGTTATTAGATTCCATTGTATGTCCTACAATATGCAACTTGAGTGATCTTTTTGGCATAACTAAGTTGTAGTTTGTCCTCTACACACCTCCTCGGCACCGTGCGAATGAGAATCACTCAAAGGAATGTGGTCCCGAATTTGTCTAATTGAGACGTGTTGGCAATAATGTGTGTTATCTAATTTTTTGATAGGGTCGTCTAATTCTTTTCTTCTACAAAACAATCCACATTTGATCACCAATCTTGAAGTCATGCAATATTCAGAGCTGATCATGAAGTTGCTTATGATTAGCATTGGTCTTCTACAGGATTGTTTCCGCCTGTAGCTAAATCCATAGAATGTGTTCCATGAACTTGGTTACTTTGTCAACTTCTTTTCAGATTGAAGACGCTTTTGTTGTTGGCAGAATAGATGAGCTACACCAATTAGTAACCGAGGTATGAAATCCAAACACACTTGAAAAGGGTCCTCTTGTACAAGGTTGTGAATATCCCTGTTGTAAACTTCTACTCCAAGTTTCATTATGCTTGGGATTGTACATTTTGAGGTGTACAATCATCCTAATCAACACTTCAGTGTATCCATCAATCTAAGGATTGAATGTAGAAGAATTTGGTAGCTTTGTCTCAATTATTGAACAAATTGATTTCCAATAAGTACGCAAGAACCCGATATCTCTCCGATACATTGATTGATGAAAGTCCAAAATGAACCGATACATTTCAAAAGAATAGGTTGCTTGTAACTTGAGCTGAAATAGGCTTTTCACAACGTGCAAGAGATTCCATCTTAGAAATCTATCTACTACAAAACAATATCATTACCATGCTTGGTTGTAGGAAAACTTGATAGTAAATCTATAAACATTCGCTTTCAAACTCTATTTTGTACTCATGAAAGGAGAATACAATCCTTGTGTTCCGTTGATTGGCTTGGATACGGCACATGCAGGATTAGAACAGATATATTTGTAACATCAGATCTAAGATGTGGCCAAGAGAAATACTTTCTTAACGTGAATAGTCTTTTCAACACCAAAATGACTTGTAAACTTGCTCAAAGTTGGTTATTATATCAACTTTTCATGCTAGGCTTCGGATGACACAAGTTTTCCAAGCAATACAATAGTCCATTTCACAAGTAATGACATAAACTTAACTTGCCAAGGCTCAATCTTTGATAGATTTTTTCAAAGTCTAAATTTATGTGATACAATTATGGCCAAGTGTTGGTCTCATGTCAACATGTATCAATCACAAAGAGATCTTTGAATGAAGGCCTATTCAAAATTTTAAACTATCAGCTACTAGAATGGCACATCCTTTCTTATGCTTCAATTTCAGTATAAGTGTTTACAGGGATATTGGACATTTAGATGCCGCTCTTGTTGCAATTTGTTACGAGTCTACAAGAACGGCAATTGTTTATAGTTGTTGTTTCTGTTCCAGATATGTACTACTTCCATGGTTTTTGTGCATAGATGATGGCATAAAGCACTCGGTCATATTTGCATTCCCAATTCATTTTTCATTTACTAATTTTTAATGTTTTCTCTAGTGTTTTCTTTATTTAGGCAGGTCGGCTGGTTTGGAAAAGTTTTAAAAACAAATTAAAAGCCCCAAAGAAGCTTTATGAGGTCGGTCCTTCTATTTTGGCATTTGGTGCTCAAGGAGGAGGGATATAAAAGGAGATCAAAGACTTCATTTTCATCATCAATCTTGACATTTTACTCTACACTTGATCTTTGGGCTGATTGCTCATTGTCATTCCACTTTTGGGCAAAAATCCAATTGTGTGGCTTTTCCAAGGAAGACGAAAACTTCCTTGTGGCTGGTTGGAGGATGAAAACCCTCCATTTTTGGGTGAAGTGAAGACAACTTGAAGATCTCTTGCAGATTTGGACATTAGAAGATCAAAGAAGACATCTACAAGGGTTTGCATGCATTGTTGAGCTCTTCCTAGTTGGAGTGACTAGGGTTTGATAGCACTTGGGTGCCTTCTAGGGCACAAAATTCAGATTTTATGTGATATTTTAATTCAGCATAATTTATAAGGCCGAAATCTATGTTTTTGTGATTTTTGGTGGAGTATATCTATCATTTTCAGCCTTGGTTTGTCTGTCCTACTTTGTTCCAAATTTAATTACAGTTGTGTTATCTTGGATTTTCTCCATTTGTTTATTGCAAATTGAATGGATAAGTGTTGCCGTTGAAATAATTATTTAGAAGTGTTTTCAGCTATTGTGCATGGTTTTATGGTGCATTTAAGCCCCTTTACAGTTCGCTGCTAGGGTTTATATTATTGTTGGAACTGCTGTATAAAAATCAGATTATTTTCATTTGTTGGTGTTGGTATATTTTAGATCTGATTCTCAGGTGTTTGTGGCCAAACCCTTATTTTTGGTTTTTTCTAGAAAGGGACATTACAGTGGTATCAGAGCTCTGATCTTCCCATCCTAGGGTTTTCATGGAAGAGGGCAACAAGGGTTTTCTATACTATCAAAGGAGAAGGAAAGCAGACCAGCCAAGAGAGGAGGATAATATGGCTAACCAGGATCCTCAGGAAGCCAAGATCGATAAGCTTATTGCGGGACAAGAGCGATTGGCGGATACCATGGATTTCCTAGCCCTATCACTTCGTAGAGGATTAATGAACCTAGGGTTCATAAGGGAGATGGTAGCTCATCCGGAGCTAATAACGCACGATGACCTTTGGGATCAGCCACGGATCAGCCACAAGAGCCTACTTTTCTTCCAAGGAAGAAGCTATTCCGGATGTGGGAGCAAGGCCCTCTATGGGGCAAAGCATTGCCACAAGCTATGAAGAGTATATGGCTCTTCCAAGAGAGATAAGGAGGCAATTTCACTTGCCGAGTTCATAGAGTGAACAAAGGAAGAGCTAGGCATGGACCAAGGTCTCAGGCACCACAAAAGGGTTTTCAACATGTCGGGAGAAAGGAAGAGGAGAAGAGCTTCCAAATTGCATTGGTGGAGCAAGAAGAAGAAATCAAAGAACAAGAACAAGAGAAGACCAATATGCAGCGTGAAGGTAAAGATTCTTTGACATAAATGATGTTTTTGTGGTTTCCAATGATTGCATGTGGTGGCAAGTTGGTGAAGGAAAATCAGATCTACAAGAGGTTCTTGAGGCTAAGATTCAAGATGACCTAGTTGAGAGGCATGCCCTTCAAAAGGAGGACTCACCTTGATACTCATGAGGGTTTTCAGTCTGCTGGAATTTACATATTAGCAACAAATGGTAAGCAATTTAATTTATTGCATCACCCTCACACTATGTATTTGCAAGGGTTTGATCATCATGAGAATTATTCTAACAAAGATGAGAGGATGAAGGGTCCTAAAGGGAAAAATAATCTTTTCCAAGAAGCCTATATCCATCTTCCGAGCATTCCAAAGATGGGATCAAGGAAAGAAGAATTTGATTTGCATAGTTATGATAATGAACAACTTGCTGGAATTTTCAGAACAGTCAATAAGAGGCAAATTGATGGTGTACATGACTTTGGCAAGGACCATGAAGATGTCCCATGCAGTACCAACAAAATATTGTTGAAGCCAAGGCGGAAAGAGCTTCATTTGTTGAATCTAAGGTGAAGGAGAAGGCTGATCCTAATTCAGAAATTTGAGTCACAAGGTCGGAAGTGTAGAGGATATCTCAATCATTCCTCATCCGGCAAGGGAAGGTGAACATGTTGAGGGCAGCCCAAGGTATGATCAGATTTCATATTTGTTAACTCCCCTATGTCACTGCAATATATTTCTTGTCTTGAGCAGCGTGTTGAAATTGATGGGAAGATGAATGGTAAGCAAGCTAGGTGTTATTTTCAAGATTATATGAATCAACTTGCTATGGTTTTATGGGACTCAAGTTACTTTAAAGATTGCCACTTTTGGATGTATGTGAAGGTTATGGATAATTCATCCAATGAACATACAAATTCAACTTCATGGGAGATAAATTCAGCTTGCTACAAGGTATGCAACAATTCAGTTTTCATAAACCAAGGTGAAGTAATGTGCCATGCCATTGTTTGGGATTGGTTCTCTAAAACATGCCTAGCAAGAATGCCTAATGAGACACGGATTCAATGGGAGTTTTGCGGTATAAGTCATCCTTGTAACACGATTGAGAGGAGCTTGGAAAATATGAATCATGAAACACAAATCATTGTGGAAGTTGTCTCAAATCTTGTGGCTGTTATGACCAACATATTCAGCTGGTTTCACATTCTTTTTGCAGCCACCAAGTGGATTTCGATCACAAGGAAGGGGTGCCCTTCTTCTAGCAACATGGACAAGGTAAGAGTAACTTTCACAAGATGTTTGTTGGCCACTACGATTCTGAATCTGAGTAATGAAATGCAATGCTACAACCGTGATGAGATGTTCTTCCCAATTTTATTTGTTGGGCTGTGCATATCTTCTTGGGACAGCAATAGAAGGGCAGGTTTGAAGACATTCTTTTCATTCAAATTGTGTATAAGAGGATTCACTCATGGAGAACAATTAAGGCCAATGTTCCAACCTATTTGGGATTGTTTGGGACAAAATTTTGGGCAAAGTATGGCTGTTATACTTGCATACCAGCACTCATAAATTCTGATCCGAGCCAAATTTTGAAGAGATTAGTTTGGGGCAGCTTGGAAGCATCTTTTGGGAGCCAAGGTAATCATTATTACAGCTGTTGTATTTTTGTTTCACTCGCTGTCCGCATCAATTTTAGCTCCCTATCTATTCTTTTGACAACTAGAGATGAGTCTCTCACCATGAGGTTAAAAGGTTTGCATCTACTATCATTGTTGATGTGTTTTCAGCTGAAGATAGTGAGTTTGCAGTCCTTGTATGGGTACCTAATACCTTTACATCAATCATATTACTGAAGCTTACATGGGTTTGTCATATTTGCATCATTTTTATACTGCTGGTCACAATATTTTCAGTCACGAACAACTGTATCCAAGTGCAAATTAAGAAGGTTTCCTTGCATGGTGTTGATAGTGGTGAAGCTCCACTAGTGAGGACACTCCTAGCCATCCTAGTGTTGAATCGGATGGAATCCCAGGTGATTTATTGCTGTTATGACTTATTTTCAGCCTACATGCAAAGTGTGTTGAAAAATGTCATCATGTTCCAGATAGAAGGTTCCATTGAGGGAGGGCATATAGGTATGGGTGATGGAATAAGTAGACACCGTGATCATTGTGGGTGGAAGTTGTTTCCCTTGCCAACTATGGGATTCAGTTGTTTGGGTATGATGGTATCTAGGCATATAAGCTTGTGTCGGCAAGAGCTCTTTCATTTGACAGGTACATGATCTAGATTATTGGAGCAGCCAGTTTGCAATTGCTTGGGGACAAACAATTTTGGGAAGGGAGGACTATAATGTCCCCTTTTTCACTTGAGAGCCTAATTAAGGACTTATTGCCATTCCCTTTCCGTGGCAATAAAGTTGAATGAGCTAGGAAGGAATTGCATTCCCAATTCATTTTTCTTTTACTAATTTTTAATGTTTTCTCTAGTGTTTTCTTTATTTAGGCAGGTCGGTTGGGTTGGAAGAGTTTTAAAAACAAATTAAAAGCCCCAAAGAAGCTTTATGAGGTTGGTCCTTCTATTTTGGCTTTTGGCGCCAAAGGAGGGATATAAAAGGAGATCAAAGACTTCATTTTCATCATCAATCTTGGCGCATTTACTCTACACTTGATCTTTGGGTTGATTGCTCATTGTCATTCCACTTTTGGGTGAAAATCCAATTGTGTGGCTTTTCCAAGGAAGACAAAAACCTTCCTTGTGGCTGGTTGGAGGACGAAAAACCCTCCATTTTTGGGTGAAGTGAAGACAACTTGAAGACCTCTTGCAGATTTGGACATTAGAAGATCAAAGAAGACATCTACAAGGGTTTGCATGCATTGTTGAGCTCTTCCTAGTTGGAGCGACTAGGGTTTGATAGCATTTGGGTGCCTTCTAGGGCACGAAATTCAGATTTTATGTGATATTCTGATTCGGCATAATTTATAAGGCCGGAATCTATGTTTTTGTGATTTTTGGTGGAGTATATCTATCATTTTCAGCCTTGGTTTGTGGTTGTCCTACTGCTGTTCCAAATTTAATTACAGCAGTGTGTTATCTTGGGTTTTCTCCATTTGTTTATTGCAAATTGAATGGATAAGTGTGTCCTACATGAAATAATTATTTAGAAGTGTTTTCAGCTATTGTGCATGGTTTTATGGTGCATTTAAGCCCCTTTACAGTTCGCTGCTAGGGTTTATATTATTGTTATAGTTGTCATAAAATCAGATTATTTTCATTTGTTGGTGTTGGTATATTTTCAGATCTGATTCTCGGGGTTTGTGGCCAAACCCTTATTTTTGGTTTTTGTCCTAGAAAGGGACATTGCATAATGGCAATAGAACACTTCTATAAGTTGGGATATAGCTTGTACTTCCACAGTGTGGAGAACTGTTGAGTACGGTTTAGGTGTTCTTCGCATCTTAATGAAGGTGAATATGTCATCCGGTGAAGAGCGAAAACAAACATATTTGTTATGGGGCATGGGTTGTCATTTGCCATTCTCATGAATTTAGTATGGGCATATTGGTTAAGCAAAAGGATATCACCAACCAATCAAACAAGCCTTGCTTTAAATACAATTTTCCATAGATTGTCCAAGTTCATTGAGAATCTAATGATAGCTTGAATCGTGGATCTTAGAAAATAACATCGTAGTCAAAGTTGGTCTAAAAGGTCATCTATCCTCATAAGTGTATATCAATTTTTCATCGTGATCTTGTTCAATGCTTTGTAGTCAATGCACAAACTCCATGTGCCATCCTTCTTGGCACAAGCATGATGAGATTGCTTTAAGGTGATAAGTTAGGCCTAATGTGTCCTTTATTCACTAACTCCTAAATCTACAGCTTAATTTCTTTATCTACATGAATGAAGATAAAGAATGAACATCTATAGAGTGACTCAATGAGGCATTGGCAAGGGTAGAAAATCAGATCAATGGTATGCATCACTAAAAATGCAATAGAGCTATGGTTTGGAGAGTGAAAGAGATCCTTGTATGGCTCTCATATTTGATTCATTGACATTTGGTCTACCAAAGGGTAGGTTCACTAACTTGCATGACAAGGATATTCTTTTCTTTTTCAATTCTAACCATCAAGACTTCAAATTTCTTGTTGTGGCTAAGCAGTTGTTTGCATTGCTTAGTGGTGATGAATGAAATCTTAGGAACTACTTCTTGCATGCAGTATCTATCTTCACCAACCTCTATGACAACGCCTCATAGATTTGCCTCAAATATCACGGCATCTAAGGAGATGAGATAAGATTTCCCAAACAAAACATCACATAACTATAATGGCACAAAATCACAAGGGCTTGAATTTCAAAAGGGCTTGACTTTGTCTGATAGCATTGAGGAGTGATGTATTTCTTAGAATTTGAAGTTAACCATCCATGGTGTTGCATGGAGACTCGTCACCTAACACCAAAGATGTGTCTTGGACATTGGTACTCGTCTCGAGACTTGCATTTTAGTGTTTTCTTTTAATATACTTTGTACTTTTGACCCTAGATATGATTCAATATCAAAGATATATATCATTATGATTATGAATCTTTTTTGACATCGAATAGATTACACGACTTCGTCTACATCTAATATCCTTAATTTATAAAGTTACTAATGTTTTTGTTTTCTCTAATTATATCCAAGAACTTATTTTGACTCATAAATCACTACTTAATATCACCAACACTTTTCGCAACATTAATGAAAACGGATCCGAATCATGATAATGTTGATTTTCCAAAATTGCTTCAAAATGAAATGGCAAGAAAAGGTCTATAGAATAAATTACTAAAAATATAATTAAAAAAGCATGATACTCATTTTTAGTCCATAAAAGATAACACCAATTGAAGACCTTAACCCATTTTCTCCTGTGGGTTTAAGGAGAAAGCAAGGGGAAGATCTGAGCTTCGTAGTTGCATCATTATTTTGATAGTTATTTCATTTATATATTTATGTATTCCTATTGGGCGATTAGCGCTCCAATAGATGGCTATGTAATTAGGAAATAAAATAAGTATTTGTGGCATATAGGCCCAATACTTAATGAACTTTTAGAAGATCCTTCCTTAAGGGGTCGGCCTTTCTGGATTGCATTGTAATAAGCACCCCTTATGTCTATATAAGGAGGTCGCTTAGTCATTTGTAGGCATGCTTTTGGTGAATCTATCTTATTGGTGAAGGTTGCTTGTTGAAGCCCTTTCTCCACCTCATTCAAGGACGAAAACCCTTGAATCGAGTACCTCCCAAGGACGAAAAACCCTTGAGGAGAGGGTAGTGTGGACAAAAACCCACATTATCTCATTTGTGTTGATCTCATTGTTGGTTATAACAGATTTCTGCCCTAAGCGACTTGCTTAGAGGTATGTTTTCAAGGATATTGTTGGTTTCTATGTGATTTCTTTGCATGGTTGAGCTCCCTATGATTTATAAAGGTGAAATCTTCCATTTTATCAATTGTTGGTGCAAATTATATTTAATTTCAAGAGGGGCGACCTATATTGGAGTGATGTTTTGGTATGTGCGGTGACATTTTGGCAAATCTGGAATTATCATCTTATTCTCTATATTTTATAAGGCCAATATCTCAAGTTTCATGATTTTTGGTGCTTTCTATGTTGAGTTATGAATTTTTAAAGATACACTGCAGACAAGGGTTTTATGAAATTCATATCTTCATATCTAGGGCATTAAAAATCAGATTTCTTGCATTACATGATTGTTGAGGTTATAACATAATTTTAGAAATTCAAGTGGGGTTAATTGAAGGGTTTTGAAGGCTCAAAAGTGAAGTTGAATTCCACAAACAGTTTGCTGCCCTAGAATATTGCAGAAATCAGATTACTTTCAGTTGGCTGGTTTCTAAAATCAGATTTGGAGATCTTTGGTTTTGAGCTAATTACCTTAATTTTCAGTTTTGTTCCCAAAAGGGTCATTACACGCTGATTTTCCAAAATCAGCTTCAAAATGAAATGGCAAGAAAAGGTCGATAGAATAAATTATTAAAAAATATAAGTATATTAAAAAAGCATAATACTCATTTTTTAGTCCATAAAAGATAACACTTGAAAAATATAGCATTCACAACATTTCAAAACATTCAATGTGCTTTCGTTTAGTGTTTGACTATGATTAGGGTGTGTGTTAAGGATAGGTTATTTTAATGTCACATTTTATTTTTATTTTTGAAGTTTTTTGAATTTTTTTCAAATGAAAACACCGCTGGAAACATCCAGCCACATGCCGGAAACAACAATGTCATTTCCAAAATGTTTTTGGCAAATGCCCAGATTGCAAGGGTGTTTTCATGGCATTTCGGATTGGTGTTTTACCTCTAAAATGCTTCCCGTGGAAACTTTAATGTCCCATTTTCTAAAATAAAATAATTAATAATATTTTAAGTTCGACCAGTCAATTCTCAATTTTGGGGGCAACTAAATATTATTATTAACATAGAGGTATTTTTAATACTCATTTCTTTTGTCAACAAAAATTATGACAAATCTGAATATCAAATAATAATTGAGTTTCGTGCCCTAGAAGGCACCCAAATTCACTCCAACCCTAGTCGCTCCCTAGGAGAGGGGCTCCAAACAATGCAAAAGCTCTTGATAGGTCTTCTCCTTGATGCCCTAGATACAAACCAGCAAGAGGATCTTCAGTATTTGCCTTCACACCACCAATTTTGGAGAGTTTTCGTTCTCCAATATGCCACAAGGAAGGTTTCCGTCCTCCTTGGATGCCACACTATGGATTTTTGCCCTTAGTGGAGTTGGAAATAGAGCAATCAACCCTAGAGTCCAAATTGATAAAGTATATATGCCAAAAGTGATGTGCAAATGAGCCTATGCGACTCCTCTTATACCCTTTAGTTGGCGCCAAGAGTCATAAGGGTGAATTTTCCCCATGACCGACCTCTTTAAGTGCTTGCTTCTATTTTTAATTTTCCTTTATGAGCTCTCCAACCAACTAACCTTCCTTCGGAAGGAAAAATACAAAAAGAAAGCATTAATAGCAATGAAAGAAAACATAAATGAAACCCAAGGACTTCCCTTGTTCAATTTCTTCTTGGCCATGGGAAGAAAAATGGCAAGAAGTCTTCAATTGAACTAATTTGAAAAAAGGGGACATTACACTAAGTATGAGGAGATCCATGATAAGCATCGCGTTCCTTCCACCTTGAGGTTGGGGATAAAGTCTAGCTTTGTAGTGCCCCTCTCCGTCCAATGGATTGTCCCCTTAGGGATCCTAGATTGCTCATACATATGAAGCAAATGTGTTTTATTTCCAACTTTTAGTTACGCCTTCTTGACCATCACTAAGATGTTATTTTCTCTTCTAAGAGATGTCAACTGAAAATCGTAATATCTTGGTCATACAGTGGAGCTTGGATCTGTTAGGTTTTGGTCGACATTTCATAAGAATTAATGACAAAGGAAATGGAGTTATTAATAATTTTGGTATATGAGCTTTTAGAAAGAATAAACTAAAATAGTATGTTTGAACTTCTAGACACCCTTGTTGCAAACTTTATCCACTAACAAACTTGAAGCAAACTTTCTCCTCTTGAACATGGTCCATTGTTTTTGCATGGTAAGTGTTTGACATGCTTCAAAATATTTTATTAATATGTGTGAATCTACATGCTTACCGAGTGAATAACTAAATATAAACAGTGATATGGAAATTAATGAAAACTTAAACTAAATGATGTGCGTTCAAGCATGTATGTGTGTCTACGAGGCATATCTATATAAGATGAATTAACATCAACTTGATCGAATGAGTGTCTAGTGGACTGTTTATCCCACGAGGTCACGAAGATAAATGAGATTTTGACAACCTTCCATTTTAAAATATATAGAGTTATATGATTGGGTGAGTATGTTTTCGGTGCATGTATTTCACTCGAGTAATCAAATGTAAGGCCAAGTATTTTAAATCCTATTTTAAAATCACTAAAACCATGGGTCCTACCCTCTTGACTATAGTATTGGTGTTTTCCTTAGCTCCTTTCACCTTCACATCACCATTGTATGACATAGTGAGAGTCCTTTGCGCACAAGGTGTGCGTGTGTGTGCGTGCGTGTGGCTCTATTTTCTTCCTTAAGACCTTTGTGTGGTCTTCCTACTCCTTGAGCTTTGCGCTTGCCAAAACTTCATCCAATAAGCAACTCAATTTGGGTCATGCGGTCATGCATGGCTAACACCTTATGGGGTGGCGGCTTCTCCATGATCTTTGCTCACATAGCTTGCATGGGTGCTTCTAAACCCTTGGCCTTTTCTACGGCTGACCTTCTCGGCTTGTCGGTCGGATAAGGATCCTACGCATTCTCTTGTACTCTATATTTGTTCTTGAGGTTTTGATGGGACACCTCGGCGGCCATATTCATCAAGGAATTAGATGTTTGCTCCTCACTCAAGAGTTGGGCATTTATGAAGATGAGGGCTTGTCACTTATTATGTGTAGCAATCACTCTCCTCGACATTGAGTAAAACACCTCAAAATGGGGCTCATCTACCAATCCTTCAACTTGGAAGGATATTTGCTTGTGTGTCCACCACGAGGCTCTAGACTAGCACATGTAGTTCCACATGAACAAGTCGCTCATGTCCTTCCCCTTTTGATATAACCCCATTTCGGGTTCTTCTAGAGAAGGGGTTGTTGATGGTGTCTTCATTAGGGACTCAAATACAACATGCTTTCCCTTGCATCGCACCTTCTCTCTTGCCTCCACTTCATCTTACGGTTAGGAGTTTGGACATCTCAAGTTGATGGGTTGATTCGATGGCCTTCTTCATCCATTTACATTTTCTATTTTCTCTTCCTCCTCACATAGTCCTTCCTCCTCGTGTGGCCCCCTTCCTCATGCGCTTCCTCATCGTGTGCTTCCTCTTCCTTAGTTTCTTCCTCCCGAGAGAGGGTCACCTCATGCCTTGATTGCTTCGCATACAAGCTCTTTAATCCCTACCTTGCAAAGGCATCCTTCATCACTTCCTAGTCATTACGATGTTTGTGTCGAGCGCTTTCCCCATAGAATTTGTTGCACACTTCCCCAAACTTATCCCTTTTGGACTTTGCGATTCACAAACGACATATGGAATGATGAGGAAGTTGGAGGAGTGAACGTGAAGTTGGTTCCTTTTGTCACCATCTCCAAAGGGGGCCTTCTAATCCCTAGAATAATTGGTGATGGGAAAGATGGAGATTGAGGAGGCTGGTGCGGGATTAGCGGTGACCTTGATGGTGGCCCCTTGGTTGGATTGGGCCCTCTCTCTTTCTTAGATGGGCTAAGACTAGGCGCACTTGAGTGCCCTTCGGCGGTATTCGATTGGCACTGGTTGCTTGGTGGTAGTTGCACGCTTGAGGAGGTCTTGTTGTTCCTTCGCTTGTGATCCGGTCAGTGGACTACTCATCCTTTTCCTCTAAGTCTTGGAAGGTCCCTAAAGGCTTGCACCTCACCTTAGTCTTTGCTTGATGGGCGACGAGGTGCGCTCCTGTTTCTTGTTACACGTCCTTAGTGCATATGAGATGACTTGGTTGGCCCACTATCCAACATCATTCTTGTACTTAGAAGACACATAAGTTAGGGACTTCACACGAGTCATCATTAGTTTCGTTTTCTTCTACGTCCTCCCTCCCGGATACTTGTACATAATGTATAGGATCTAGAATCCGTCTGGAACGCGCTATCAAAATTTATTTCATTCCGCCAACAAAAGGATGCGTGGAAGTACACCCCGAGAATGCGTAAGGAAACAAGCATCAATCGACTATTAATTCACCTTAAGCTTGTATTGCATGAAGCAATAGTGTTGCATCACGAGAAACCGCACCTTGTCCATGTACACACTTAGAAGTTGCTTCGGGATTCTCCACTCATCTTTGAATGGCTTCACACATTCATCATACCATCTCTTGGTGTGCAAATAGTTTGATTTCTTATCATCTCTGGGCCAAATAAATTTCTTGAAGCGCTTAGTAGGGAGGACTGCTTCCACTCTGGGTACTCGAACACTTGGGGTTTGTAACCATCGGAACACCGATCTCATCGAACACAATCATTATCAAGATTGCACCGAATTTGAATGGGTCTCCCTTATGGTGTGTCGTGTGCGCACTCTCAATGATGCTACCTACATGAACTATGCGAGGTTATACTTAACCTTTTGCACGTCAATCTTGTGTGTTAGATACAAAATATATATATATTCTCCCATCTACCGGGTAGACCTTCAAACATAATAGGTGTGCGATTATTCTCATCGAGGGTGCAGGATATCTGCGATAGGCATGGCATATTTTCCCCTCGATAGTTCATCATTTGGCACAAGTTATCGACCACAACGTTGTCATCGAGTGCCTTTTGGAGACTCGCGCCCTCCTTGAAGATCCAAGTCAACTAATTAATCAAATTTTTGAGATCTTCTTAAGCCTCCCCGAAAGTATAGCCGGTTGTCATAAAGGCGCGAGCAAGAATTGCACGAAGAAGAGTAGCTTTTCGAAATAAGGCAGCTCGAACAATTGGAAGATGTCGATATCCTCCGACTCCAAACACTTCTTAACATCCACTCTACCTTCTCATCTCGCACCAATGTAATGCCCTTGGCCAAATAATCATTCTCTATAATTAAGAAGTTTTTTCGGTGATTTACCTCATTCTTCTCCACCTTGTAAATCTTACTCTCCCAAGCTTCTCCATGACACACTTTGCTTTGGGAACTACATCTTTGGGATACCAACTTTTGTTTCCACTAGTGGCACGCTCTCTTCTAGCTCCTCTAGCACGAACATATCACATTCACACATCGTCTTCTTTGGCTGGCTCGTTCCAGGTTGTTGTTTCCTTCCTTTTTCCCATTGTAGGAAGGTATGCAATCATTTTAATGGTTGGGGGTGTTCTCTCTTTACAAGCTTGAGCTTCACTTCGTCAAATCGATGCAACCGGATTTCTTGAGCGCAACAATTGTGTTTTTCGCCTGCAAAATCCTCCACACCTTTACAAACTAAGCTTCAGGATTCCACTCTTTCTGATCTATCACTTGGCACTTGATTTGAGCTTAGGCGCATAAGGAATGAGGAATCTCTTTCACACAGATTGCTTGGTTCTCTCCTTCGCACTTTAGTTTGTTCAAACTCGAGTGTGCACAATGAATGCCTTTCCCCATTGGGAGGGTATTTAATATGTTTGGTCAACGCAAGTTACCGAAATGTTAGCCTTTCACACATAAAAAGACAACTAAAGAATTGTGCCGAAATCATGTAATACTGGAGGCATTATTCTCTATTTTCCCACCTCTCTCTCCTTCATAAGAGACGTAAGCATCCGAGGCATGATTACTTACATCACCGACATTCAAGGGTCGTGCGCACTCCTTGCATGCGCCTTGCCTTGAGACCACGCCATCTCGCTCAACTTTTGATGCTTCCTTAACCTCTCCTCTCCCTCCTTATGCACGCCATGGTCCTCCACCGTGCCTTTACTTCTACTCGTTTTTGGGCAATCTCTTCTCGGCTTTTCTATCCCTCAAACTTCCCGATCGATGTTGATTATGCACATGTGGTGATCATCGATGCTTTAGCTTCGAGAAAATCCTTGTGCTTCTCAATTTCTTTTTCTCATGCAAAGTGCCAATTATGAACACGGTGATCATCATTGCCCAGCGTTCACCACTCGCACTTTCACGTGTTGCACTTACTCCTTGTCTTGTCTGATGTGATGGAGCATTGACAAGTGGCATCCATCATCATTGTATTCATCTAAAAAGCTATAACCTTGGTTTCCCTCTCTGTCGAGCCAATTACGGACACACGGTAAAGCAATCGGGGCTATATGCTTTGTCAAGACGTAGGCCTCGAATCATTATTGGCATCACTTTCACTTTGTGCGTGGGGTAATCATTGATAGTTCTAAATCATTTGTGCACGCTCCGGAAGTGCTTTAGTGCTTAGTCTAGGTCATGTGCCATGTAAGACGCCATCTACTGAACTTAGTAAAAGAATGCATGAATCTACCAAAAAAATGCTATTAGCATTGCGCCTTGAATGCGCAGATCATGCCTTTATCATAATAGCTACAAAATGTCGCGAAAAATAACAAGAAAACATAAAGCAACGAACTACGGAAATATTTTTGGGTTTGGCTCATAGAGCCTTTATTTCTTCTACAAGCATTACCCGAGTTAGGAATGGCGGGGCTTCAACGTGTTGCCATTGAAGTGTTTAGGTAGCACTCTCCATCGAGCGCTCGCACTTGCATGCGCCGCTTTCCAAAATGTTGTGGATGATGCGAGGCCCCACCACCTAACCTATAGCTTTTCTGGGTGCTTGGCATAGTGAGAATCCTAGAGGACATGTGAGCCTTCACATAGCACCTTGTTCTTGATGTGTTTATCATGCCAAATCTTCTATATTGTCTTCTCCCACCTTAACTCTAGCGCATGAGTAACCTTTTTCATCTAGCTCCATCACTACATCAAGCCTTTGGTTTATGGTTGTTCGATCATCCAAATCTCTTGCATGCACTATACAAAGTTATGGCACTATACGAAGTGATGGTAGTCAACTTCTTTACCACCTACCAAGCTGAAATGGGGCAAACTTTGTGAGCTGATTATATGTAGTCTTCTAGGCCCACGGTACATCGGAACTCGGTCATCCCAATCCTCGCAGCCTACATCACAAATCTTTGACAAAATAGTTCCCGAGGATTTTGTTGAAGGGGTGTTCGGGATCCAGAAAAGCTCTCCGAATATGCGTTAACATCCCGCATACCCCGCTTAGCCCCCGCGTGCTTTGTTTTCCCCCTTTTTCCTCTTTTCTTGCCCCTTTTCTCTTTAGTATGAAACCGCCGCCCTGACTGGGCGGCGGTCCTGTAACCGCCGCCCCGAGCAGCGCGGTCTGCCCGCCGCCACTCAGCGGCGGCGGTCCTTTACGCGTTTTCCAGAATGCTCTTTTGACGCGACTCACGTGAAATATCAACGTTTCACCAGCTTTTCTTGCCGACTTGAGCATGCATTTATGTTTTTGGTCCCCTGGAATAGTGTTTTTCCTTTGTTTATTGTTTAGGAGTTCAGTTTGGTTTTGATCTTTGGGTGATTGAATTCCTATAAATGCATAGCTTGTGCTGAGGCAAATGGCCACCATTTCCTTGTTAGAGTCTTCTCATTTTTAGTGGTTTGGTCTGTTAGTTTGCTTAGGATTGATAGTATAATTCATTTCATGCTTGGTTAGCATTGTCCAGCTGTTGGTAAGCCACATATCCAGCTTGTGCAAACAGTGTTGCTGTTTTATCTAATCCATTAGAGTAGAATAGCTTAGGAAGCCATTAAAGTTGCAGGTTTTGCTCTTCAAACAGGATAGTTTCAGGTTCTGGACGCATTATGTTGCATGATTTGCAATAGATCCCGCTAGGAATTGCATAAGCCAAGCTCTGTACTCTTGCGCTATCCCTCTCCTATCCGCGTTCTATTCTGTCTGCATTCTGAAGGTTGTCCCTTGTTCCAACACCTATTCCTGTTGATGCAAGCATTACACGCTTTTCTGGATCTACGTGAGCACAAAGAACGAAGAGATCATACTGAGGGGACAAGATCACGCATACCATCGGATTCGCCACTGTTCTGCGGAATCCAGGTTCTAGCTTTCAAAGTTCTAGTTAGAATCATATCAAATAGAGTAGTTAATCACTTTATTTCAGTAAATTCTATTCTCGATATTGCCAGGGAAGCTGTGGGGATTGATAGTTTCTGAGAAACTATGATTCATTCCTCACTTCTGAGGTAGGATCGAGAATCTTGCAAATAGATTAGTTATTTCATTGTTTAGAATAGATATACAAATTGCACAGACAAATAGCTACACTCGGCTATTTTGTTTGTTTTAAATTATTAGTTTAGTTGTCAAATTCTAAATATTTTAAATAGCTGCTTTCTTAAATTCATATAAATCATCAGAAAATACAAAAAGAAGTCATATATGCTATAAATACGTTTCATATACTTAGAGTTCACTTTATTGCAGTTTGTCTATATTATTGCTTTCGTATGACTATTACGGGACCTAGGGAGCCCAGAGAATACATTTTCGAGCCAATCGTGCCTCAACCCAATCTCACAACAGCAATAACTGATATTGACCAGAATCTTAGAATCCGGGTCTTCCAAACAACAGCAGACTTCCAACAGGTCAGATCTCAGTTAAGAGGATTAAACATAGAAGACGACCAGGCACATGCATTTTGGTCAAGTCAGCCAAACTACAGATTACCCTAGAAAAACATCCACATGACTGTAGAAGGGTTTGAAAGAGAACAAACATTCGGGTGCGATCCTTTAGTTCCACAGCCAGACGCTGGAGACACCCTCGTAGATATAGATACCAGCTTAAGAATCCAGGTTGCGAGAACGCCTGTGAGGTATTCTGAGAAGATTGCACAACTGTTGGTTCTAAACATAGAAGCTGAGAAAGCATATGATTATTGGATACTAGGAATCAGGACTTGATTCTACGTATGACCATAGCTGGCCCACAACAAACACGAACCTACGGTTGTGATCCACAAATCCCGCAACCCAACGAATCCATAAGAGAATTAGATATAGACACTGGCCTACGCACACTAGTATTTCAGTCCACTCCACTTCCACCTATTATCATTGAACAACTATCCTTGCTGGACACAACAGCTAACAAAGCTAGAGAATTCTGGACTAGGCCAGAGAACCGTCCATAGAGTTGACTATATTTACCATTCACCATATGACCCTATCCGGAGAAAGATACGAAACTATACTGGGTCATTTTCCACGTATTCCACAACCCATAGATCGAATCACGCCAGAGCTCGATATTGATTGGAGCCTTCGAGCAGTCATCCTTGCCGATCGATCTATCACGCCAGTCCAGGTTAGAAGGGCCTTCTTTGCCTTAGATTCGCAGATTCCATTAGTGCGCGTCGAAGACATTAGACTGCCTAACTAGTCTGTCCATATACCACCCATATTCCATCCCCACCGGCTGTCTCGGCACGACCTCGGGAGGTCGGGTACGCGGAAGAGTCACTTGTAGATTCCCACGCTCGCTTGTCGCTTTTCCGGCGTACAAAATTGGTGAACCCAACGTGAAACAAACAACTGTTTTACCTTCTGCGTTTTCACAAATCACTTTCGCTCCTTCCCATTATTCTGCGGGTATTCATATACCCCCCGAATATGTCGGGATTCGATGCATATGGCAGACCCCTCTTAGGTCTTGAGGCATACTACGCCCAACAGAATAGACAATCGTCACCCTCACTCTCAATGTGGGGTGACAACTATTCAACTAGTCAGTTATCAACACAAACCCCAAGGACTAAATATACTTCATCCTTTCAAACTGAGGGGTTGGAACAACTCGCTCAAGCACAACAAACAGAGCCTTCAGGCTCAAATAATATGACGTTCACTGGAGAATCTGTCTCATCTCCTCAGGTACTACTTAGACCACACATTAGTAGACAATCAGACCCATACTTAGTTCTAGATGACGAATACTCAGCGCATTATTCCCGGAACGAACAACGCTCTCGGAATATGTATCCACCTGTCGGAGGTTTACAACCAAAACCCGAGGTCTCTTTTCAAGAAAATACCTCTATGCCACTGCATATAGGAAATACTCTCGGAGAAACTTGGCAAGATAGCGATCAGTTTATGACAGGATATCACGTACCTATACAACACCAGGGTATACAACAAACGCCGCTCAGACAAAACACCGTGACTTCACCAAATGAAGTCATTTCAACGTTAGTAGAAAAAGTGAGAGGGTTAGAACTGGCTCAAGCAAGTCAAAATTCTCCGTTCATACAAACAGGAAGTTCCAATCCTCCATACCACTCTGGCCAAGTAGATCTCCTCACAGGAGTAGGCACATTAGGCATGCCGCCTCACTATCCACAACAAACGCCAACAAGGCCCATCATCTCTAACACTATTCCTCCCGGTCTAGTGTCAAACAATCCATTCCTTGACAATACCCCGTCATACTTAAACATGTACTCCAAATCACCACAAGGAGATATTTTCTCCTCTCCCGGCATGTTTGCTCAAACGCAGGGACCTCCTTATGCCCCTGCCAACGCATACGCTGCACCGTATCAACAACCTATCCCACCATCACTCCCTCAGCACCACCATCATGGTGAAAGCTATGCGATAGGGACTTATTCAGAATATCTAAAGGAACCCTTAGACTTCACCATACGAAGCGTCATGCTTCCAAGACCTCTTCCTGATCTACCCAAGTTCAAGGGTGAGGGAGATCCAAACACACATATCAAAGCTTACGCTACAGCCATACGAGAATTACTCCCTTGGGATGGGGTTGTTGCTAAAATATTTCCCAAAACTTTGGAAGGCATCGCTCTCGATTGGTATTATAGAATACCTGAGGCTTCCATACATTCATTTAAACAACTCGTGTCAGAGTTCATCAAAGCCTTCGACATGAACAAACTGTTGAGAACAGGAATCAGGGAATTCTTGCACATCAAACAAGAACACAACGAATCAGTCGCCCATTTCATCCGGTGGGCGTACGGTTCTTTATTCTTCAAAGAAGTGCTCCAAACATGGATCAGATGGAACTATGCGATTTATTCCTTCATTCTCTCAGCAAGGAGGTGAAGGAAGAAGTCCAGAAGTTCCCGCTAAGAACTTACGATGAAGTACTTGAGAGCGCTCTTCGAATAGACCAAGCAGCGATAGATAGTGGCCGTAAGACATATGGAACAAACGGGAGGTTAATCACCTCCACTCAAAACACTACAACTATCACAAATGTCAATCAAGGACCCAAAATCCTTAACAAAAATCGTGGGGTAACAACGGATGGGGTAACCGACCAGCCCAAGAGGGTAAATGTTGTTAATACTCCGTCACAAACAAACAACCAACGAAACAACAACTTTACCCCGACGATCAATACAGTGGATTTTAACCATCCACAACAACAACAACAACGGGGCGAAATCCCATACAAGGGCCAAGCCAAAACTCATTTGGTTATCAAAACCAAAGTCAAAACCAGAAACAACAATTCCAAAATTTTAATCCTAATAGGCAACAGTTTGATCAGAATTTTAGGCCACAATACACACCTAACCAACAAAATAGGAATTACAATCCCAATTCTTATTGTGGTTTCCACAAAATTCGGGGTCACGATACTAGAACATGTCGTGACTACAATAAATTTATGCAACGCTTGCCAGAAGAACAAAGACAGTTCTTCACAGATTTGTTTTTGGCAGATCCCGTCTCATCATCACCAAATACGCTCGCAGGGGCAGTTTCCCCTCAGAATGCTCCCCTCAAGATCTTTAACGATCCGCTCCCAAATCATGATAGCAATAGGCTGAATCCAACTGGAACAAACAAAGGTGCAATGACGGGAAACAATGATCATGAAGCCTCGACTTCATTAAATCCATCAGTTGCGCCACAGTTAGGAGCTCAACCGAGACCCAAGATAGTCAGTTTGGTAGAATTAGACGCTGAACTACCTATCGAAGCTATAACAAGAACACGAGAGTATTTCTCTCAACCGAGCCCAAGTCCTCTGCCAGAAACAGATAAGAGTCAGCAAATAGTAGAAAAACCCGTAGGTGCCTATGATTTAATTAGCGACCTAACAAAGACCTTCTCACACATTTCATTTTTGGACTTACTAAAGAACTCTCCCCCTCACAGAGCTGCTCTTTTAGAAGCATTAGGTCTAGGCCATCTAATTAACATCACTCCACCTCCTGAAACACAAGTAAATCACGTAGATTTTGATATCCACCCTCCGGGGCAGCCGGACAAGGATGTCGAATTCATATTCGAAATAAGTAAAATGCCCACAGATCTTTGAGATCGCACACCGGGTGATCCACCTTACACTTACAAGTATGGGTTTATAATAACTATGTAAAACGGGCAATGGTTGATGATGGGGCCGCAGTTAACATAGTCCCTTTCTCTTTCCTCCAAAAACTTGGATATGGGGAAACAAACTGTTCCACTACTCGAAATACATTAAGAGGCTATGATAGCCTTAAAGCCACTTCGATAGGAACTATAATACTGCCGGTCACCTTAGGGCCCAAAACAATCCTAACTGAGTTTTATATTATAGATCGGGAAACTAATTATAATATGATACTCGGCCGACCATGGATACACCGAATGAAGGCAATCCCTTCTACTTTATTTCAGGAAGTAAGATTCTTGCATCTAGGAAAGGTATTTGTAGCCAAAGGTGATCCAAAACCTTTCGATTTGCACCTAGCTGATTTAAAGAAAAGACCAGGGGTGCACTCAGAATTTGAACTGCCAACAAACCAACTTAATAAACCCACTGACCCAAAACCAGAGGAAAAGTTGGTACCTACGACGGATCTTGAAACTACCAGCATAGCCAAAACAATTCCAACCCCTAAAGATAAAACTAAAGAAATAGTATCATTAGGGACTACTGCGAAAATCGTTGAGTTGATAGAACAAGATTCACCAATGTTCTTACCATTTGATTCAATAGGCATAGGATTTTCCCTAGGTGTTGGTTCCTTTCCAGCAGAGGACCTCTGTATGGTAGAAGTAGAGTGCGCAAACGCAGCAGATGCCCCAACATCTATACTCCCGGCTAAGTATTGGACTCTCCATTTCGATGGAGCTAAATGCCGTTATGGAGCGGGGCAGGTATAATTCTTACTTCACCCGAGGAGAAAGTCCTCCCATTCGCTTTTAAATTAAACTTTGAATGCACAAACAACGGCGCTGAGTATGAAGCCCTCCTCCTTGGCCTTACCTTAGCCAAAAGAATTGGTATTGATAACATCAGAGTCCTGGGAGATTCGCAATTAGTGACAAATCAAGTTTCTGAAGTATATGAAACTAAAGCCGAACACTTGCAGCTTTACAAAAATGCCGTATTAGATTTAAGTAAGGCATTCAACTTCATATCTATTGAAGCAATCCCGCGAGAGAAAAATCTTCTCGCCGACTCAGTAGCAACTTCAGCATCACGTTTTACTCCAAGCAATGAGCTAGAAGATACTCACTTCACAGTATCCATTCGTGACGAACCATTGATAAAAACAACGATAAATCCCCTTTCAAGCGGAAGTGAATCTACCACTCCAAATCATATTGATAATGATATGGCCACTTTGCAATACTTAAACGCCTATGCGGCATTGCATCTTTCCTATCCTATGCTAGATTTGTCCTTAATTCCACATTCGTCTTCCTATTTCGGAAATCCCATGATGAGTTTTCCCTCACAAATGGAACCTAGCATATACGCAGTAGAGAATGGGGATGATCTAGGTTTACCTCCAGCACCACCTGAGTTCGAAGAGGGTAACGCCTCTTTGATCGAAGAAACAATCGATGTCAACATCGGAACGGAAGACGAGCCGAGAATTTTAAAATTAGGATCTTCGTTAACGCCAGAAGAAGTGGAAATACATACGAGGATCCTCAAAGAACATCAGAAGGCATTTGCATTTAATTATAAGGAAATGACAGGAGTTGCACCCCACATTGCGGTGCACAACCTCGTCACTAAATCAGATGCAAAGCCAGTTAAGCAAAAATCAAGACCTATGAAACCCAAAGTAGCTCTCATGGTAAAAGAGGAGGTAATAAAACTCCTTCAGGTAGGATTCATCAAGCCAGTTGACTACTCCCAATGGGTATCTAACATCGTTCCCGTTCTCAAGAAGAATGGAAAGATACGCATCTGCATAGATTTTCGAGATATCAACAAAGCGTGTCCTAAGGACGACTTCCCATTACCATCCATAGATGTTATTGTTGATGCAACAGCTGGTTTTGAACTCTTGTCTCTTATGGATGGATTCTCGGGATACAATCAAATCAGAATATCCGAGCAAGATCAAGCTAAAACCACGTTTATAACTCCTTGGGGAACCTATTGCTACGTTGTTATGCCATTCGGTCTCAAAACGCTAGTGCTACGTACCAGCGGGCCATGACATACATATTTCACGATCTAATTCATAAAATCGTGGAATCTTACGTAGATGACTTATTGGCTAAAGCCAAGAAGCGTTGTGACCATCCCGAAGTACTCCGTCATTCTTTCACGTCTAATAGAATACGGAGTCACGCTAAATCCAGAGAAATGCGTCTTTGGTGTAACAGGAGGAAAGCTCCTAGGTTACATCATATCGTCACGAGGAATTGATGTTGATCCAACCAAAATTCGGGCTGTCCTCGAAATGGTCCCACCTTCCAGTGAATCTGGAATCAGATCATTTCTCGGAAAGCTAGGTGCAATCCGGAGATTTATCCCGGACTTAAGCTTCGCCGTTCATCCAATCAACAATTTACTCAAGAAAGACTATAGCCTTGATTGGACCGAAGATTGCAATGAAGCTTTTGATGCAGTTAAGCGTTTCCTTTTATCGCCACCTACGCTAATGCCACCTAAGCTAGATCACCCGTTAATTCTATATTCACGAGCTACCAATGTCTCGTGGCTTGTATGTTGGCCCAAGAAGACGATAACAAGAGAGAACGTGTGATTTATTTCATTAGCCAAACGCTTCGACTATGAAACACGCTACACACACAGGCGAATGAGAATGCCTTGCCATAGTCTTTTTACTAAATGCCTAAGACATTATATGCTGAATCAAGAAACGAAGGTCATGGTAAAAACGGACCATTTACGGACTTTTCTCACACAAGGTCCTTGTCTAAAAAGGTTGGATGTTTTATAACCTTAATGGGAGAGTTCGAATTAACATTTGTAAATCAGAAGTCGGTTAAAGGACAAATCATCGCGGATTGGTTAGCTGACAACCCATTAGACGGAGGCTGATTTAGTAGATTTAGACTTTCCAGATGAATGCGTATACTACATCGAAACTCGACCCGCTATCTCTGAGTGTCCTTGGTACACTGATATCATTAATTATATCATAGACCATACGTACCCGGAGGCAGTTACACCGCAACAAAGAAGGCGGTTACGCATAATCGTAGCTAAATATGTCATTATAGAGCAGGTGCTCTATCGAAAAGCATTCGATGGAATGCTCTTAAGGTGTGTTGACACAGAAGAGTCCAAGAGGATTCTCCATGAATCCCACAGCGGTATATGTGGAGGCCACTTCGGTGGCCATGCCACCACTCGAAAAATACATCGAATGGGCTATTTCTGGCCCACTCTAGAACATGACGCGATAGAGTTTGCACGCAGGTGTCATAAGTGCCAAGAATTCTCCCACGAGATCCACATGCCAGCACAAGCTCTACAACCAATCGCAACTCCATGGCCCTTTTCTACATGGGGTCTAGACTTAATAGGGAAATTCTCTCCCTCATCCACAGACGGCCATAATTTTATAATCACGGCCACTGAATATTTTACCAAATGGGTGGAGGCCATGCCTCTTACTCTGCATACACTGGTTACATGATTGCCAAGTTCATTTTGAACCAAATCATTTGCAGAGTACGGTATCCATAAATCATTATCTCCGATAATGGAACTTCTTTAAAAATGAAGAAGTTCGCGAACTATGCGATAAATTTAAGATAAGCCATCATACGGCTTCCTTGTATTATCCCCAAGCCAGCGGACAGGTGAAAGCAAAACAAACAAAACACTTTGAAAGCCATTCTCCTTAAAAACGGTGAAAGAAAACAAGCGAGATTGGCATTTGAAGTTATATCCGGCCTTGTGGGCCCACCGAACCTCAATAAGAACACCAGCGGGAGCACTCCTTTCTCGCTAGTATTTGGGGCGAAGCGGTTCTCCCGCTTGAGGTCGAAATACCCGATCTCCGCATTTCACTACAAGGATTACGGATGAAGACGCTTACGAGAGAAGCACGTCTTTTCCCAACTAGAAAGCCTAGATGAAACTAGGTTAGATGCTAAACAGCGTGACATAGAGTCTATCTCTGACCGGATGTGCCGGCAGTATAACAAGAAGGTCTATGAACGTGACATATACGAAGGTGATCTAGTTCTAAGACTGGACAGCCGGATCGATAAGAAGACCGGCGAAGGAAGGAAATTCCGGCCCAAATGGTTGGGCCCATACCGAGTCATGAAGGACTATGGAAATGGTGCATACCTCTTATGTACGTTAGAAGGTGAGGAGTTTGGCGAAACAGTCAATTCCCTGCACCTCAAACGTTTCTACGCATAAGCAGCTAACGCTACCTATATAACTATCTACATTGCATTTTCATATAGATTAGGATCATTTTGTCCATTCGTTTCTTACACAAATTGTGATCAAGGAATCTATTCTCAAAGCAATTCATTACAAACTCATGATGTTGTTGGCATAAAACTTTCTAATCATATCTCTCCATTTTCACAATATCTTCAATCATCTCAGAATCTTTTATCAAATAAAATCAGACATGACGAAGTCTTAACGGTAACCATACCAAGATCTGCAAGTTTGTTCTCGCTTTGATTTCTTCTTAGGATAGGTGTCTTGCCTATGGTCTCTTCTAGAAGCTTCATGGTGTCACATCTATCCCATATACACATCTCTTTGGGAATAAGCACATACTGACATTTTACTCAAATAGACAAATCAAAAAGTGATTAAACAGAAAATTTTATTTTTACACATTTCCTTGCCCCACCAACCTTCGGTGATGAGCTTGCGTCTCTTACTAGTGACGTAGGGTTGGGAAAGGATGGAAATGCCCTTACTCGCCTATACTTTGCCTACGGTGATAAGCCCACGCTTCTTACTAGTAGCGTGGGGCAAAGTGTAGGGGGTCCTCTTGACAAATAGATACAAATGGTCATACACAAACAATTCAAACTTTTTGAGTCAAAAACAATGAATGAATCAGATGTTCAAAATCCTGAAAGAGTTAAAAATCCTAAAAACCCAGATTTTGTCTACTATGTGGCCATCTACGGGTCTAAGTCTAGATAAACCGCAGGGCAAGTTGCATCAAAACTATGAAGTCACTCGGGTGGAGTCAGCTTGTAGCTTCCAATTTGGTTCCGCCAAAGCTTTGTCTGTCTTTCATCACTGTCATTTCACCATATTTCATAACTTGCGCCCTTCTTGGCTCTTGGTGATAAGCCCTCGCATCTTACTAGTTGCGTGGAGTTAGGAGTGGGGCAAGTTAATCTGTTCATCATATTAGTTATTTTCATCACTTTGCCAAAACAAACATGAGGTATCCAATTTGCTCACAGAAGCTAAGATTCAAGATCACAATATATCTACATTATCATGTATCAGCATCATGAAACACAAAAAGAAAGCAAACATTTGCATCATCTGTTTTCCATTGCATACATTCTAGAAAGCATATAAACCATACATCGTAGTATACACGAGGAAGCTGGAAATAAAAAGGGAAAACATGAGTGACAAGCTTTTGATCCAAAAACGAATGCATATATATAAATAATCAATGTTTATATACAATGCCATCATGCACTAGGCATGGTCAAAACGCTCAAAGAGCCCGTGATATACAAAAGAATCTATAGTACAAAATACATAGGAGCCAAGTGGTCTCTCAACCCCTACGCGACCCCTCCGAAGGTGCGCGCCCTCGCCTAGGACTCCGGCTACGCCGACGCTCTGAATGAACGGAGGGCTCAGGGTCCCGAGGAGCAGCCGCGGTCTCACCACGAGAATGGCTCCTCATAAGGCGCTCAGCCGTCCTATAGCCCGCCAACTCTGTACGGAGAGTCGACACCATCTTGGCCACGTGCCAAATGGGAGCGAAGACGTCGGTATGCCTGCCGGCTGCTGAGGGCTCCCGGCATCTACGGATAGCTCCGCACGGGTCTTATCCATGGGGATCATCAGGGAATCAGTGCATACCCTGCGGATCAGATCCAGCCACTCGTCGACAGTCTCTGCAAACAAAGGAGAAAAATGAATTAGAAACTAGGCAAGAGGCTAAAATATACAAGATACAAACACAAGGAGAGATAACAAATCCTAAATTAAACAAACATTGAAAGGAAGAAAGGATAACTTACTCGGATCACCGGGCCTCCAAGATGGGTCACTGGGGCCAGCACCCCGCGGATGCCGCTGCCGACTGAGGGGCTGCTCCTGTAGTAGGAGCAACATGACGCCCCACAACGGACTCATCCTCTCCACCATGGCTCTGGGAGAGTGGCTCCTCTGAAACTAAGGTCACCCTCTCTGCGCTCTCCTCGGCCCTCTCTGCCTGCATAATATCCTGAGTGTCATGCCACTCAGGATCGCTATCATCAGTCTGCTCCTCCGACCCTCCCTCTGTAAGCTCCTCAGAATCGGAGTCAATGTCTATAGGGTCATCGCTGCTATGAGCAGGACCCGCAATCTGAAGCAAGGTGCCCGAGGCGCACCTCTCCCTCGGCCCGAACTATCCTCCCCAGGCTGCATGGGAATGCCGGGGTGACCACTTGTCCAACCTCGGCCTCTGGCCCCCTGCGCCTCGCGAACTGATGATCACGTAAACCCCGGTGCCACTTTGGGGAAGCATGCCCGCATATGGAAGGCCAAACTGCTGAGGAACTCTGCCAAAAGGATGTACCTCCACCGTCCCACGCGGTCGATGAGCTGCCCTGTGGTGGAGCAAGAGATCAATGTAAGAGTCTCCTCTCCCCATATACCGGCCATGAGCTGGTACGGTGTCGCCTCCATATCTGCTGTGGTAAGGGAGGCAACTGGCTGGTGAGGTGCTCTAAGCACCGACATATCTGACCATCTGGCTGCCCTCACAGCCCCAGGATCTGCCACCTCTACGCCTCTGCCATAGGGAATAAAATGCTCATACACCCAACTCATGACTAGAGTTGGGTGGCTCAATGACTGTCCCTGTAAACGGACCACCCTATATAAATCATGGTAGGTGGTCCCCAGAATGTCTGCACCCCAGGCATATATCCGGCCATGCCCCTCTATCTGTGCAATGATGGGGGCCCAGCAGTATAACAAAGTGTCCCCTCCCTTGTCCCCGATCAATCTCGAGGCAAGGATCCCCATGATGGCCTGTCGAAATATGGGGATAGGCAAAGAAGGGATGGATCGAACTCTCACTCCCTTCTTCGACCCCGTGGAGATAGCTGCATCTCCCATGTAACCTGCCCACTGTGCAATCTGTGCCCGTGAGCCTGCCGTCTCTAATGTGAGTCTCCTCCCGATGATCGGGACCCCCAAAATACGGTAGACATCCTCCAACGTGATAGTCCACTCACCGCGGACCCCTGGCAGTCGGAAAGTGTTCCGATCTGCGTCCCAATATGAAAATAAGTCACAAAGGATGTGACTAGATGGTGTGACATGTGGGACGCGCGATATGCGCAGTATACCGGCCCTCTGTAGTGTGTCCTCCTCGTCTGGTGAGAGGGCATCCAGTACCCCTGACAGCCAGTCACACTCTCTCTCTCGGCTCCATCTGATGTATTCCTCCCTCGCCTGCATACACCCAAAAACACACAAAACAGAGCAAGTTAGTATCTGAACAATACCGAGAGAGTCATAAAAACGCGTAGAAGTGCAAAAATGTACAAGCATAATCTCAAAAATAAGTTCTTTTGCATTCTGTGCAAAAACCGCCCCCTGAGCAGGGAGGCGGTTTTGTAACCGCCGCCTTAAAGGCGGCGGTCGTGTAACCGCCGCCCTGAACAGGGGCGGCGGTCGTGTAACCGCCGCCTTGGCCAGGGCGGCGGTCGCGGTCCGAAAACCCGCGCGGGTTTCTAATCCCAAAAAGCCCAAAATAAGTAAAAAAAGACCATTTAACCTAAAAATGGAGCCTACCCAGTAGGCGCCCCCCCTAGGTGGACCTTTTGAACCTAACATTTTCAAAAATAACCCCCCCATTACGACAAAATTTAACATTTCAAATTTAAAGGGGAAAAACACAAAATTGAAGAAAACCAACCTGTGATCTGGCAGGGCGGTGTTCCGCGCGTGGAGGCATGATCACAATCTCACTGTGGACGTTTTGACTATACTCACGCAAGAAACCGTCGCCGTGGGTCCCAGAGCTCAAAAACAATCAAATCAACTCGCACAAATGAATAGGAAAATGGGCCCACTTTCATATATATATCGCTCTGTTTCATTTTAAAATGACTTTTCACAGGTTTGGAGCGCTGATGGAGGTAAGTTTCTATCCCCGCACGAATGGTACGTTCTCATTCCCTATTATTTTAGCGTTTATTTTCTAAATTATTGTATCTATCTGCACTTGAGTTCTACTTTCGTCTTGCAGATGGCGGGAATTTTGGATGGCGTAAATTCAACACACGGACGTGTAAGGTATAACCTCTAACTTCCCATTTCGGGACTGCCATACTCGGACCCACCGTTTTATGCCTCTTCATGGCTAAAACGCTTCTCAGAGAAGCGATATGTACGTACGCAAAATTGTAAGGTCTTGTCTTTGCTGGAGCAGTGTAATAAGTGCCCCAATGATGATCTGAGTCTCTTCGCAAGGTGTTCGGGATCCAGAAAAGCTCTCTGAATATGCGTTAACATCCCGCATACCCCGCTTAGCCCCCGCGTGCTTTGTTTTCCCCTTTTTCCCTCTTTTCTTGCCCCTTTTGATCTTGATGGCGAAACCGCCGCCACGCGCGGCGGTCTGTAACTTTCGCCTACACGCGGCGGCGGTCCTGTAACCTTCCACCACTGAGCGGGGCGGCGGTCTGTTACGCGCATTTTCGAAACGCTCTTTTGACGTGACTCACGTGAAATATCATGTTTCACCAGCTTTCCTTGCCGACTTGAGCATGCATTTATGTTTTTGGTCCCCTGGAATAGTGTTTTTCCTTTGTTTATTGTTTAGGAGTTCGATTTGGTTTTGATCTTTGGGTGATTGAATTCCTATAAATGCATAGCTTGTGCTGAGGCAAATGGCCACCATTTCCTTGTTAGAGTCTTCTCATTTTCAGTGGTTTGGTCAGTTAGTTTGCTTAGGATTGATAGTATATTTCATTTCATGCTTGGTTAGCATTGTCCGGTGTTGGTAAGCCACATATCCAACTTGTGCAAATAGTGTTGTTGTTTTATCTAATCCATTAGAGTAGAATAGCTTAGGAAGCCATTAAAGTTGCAGGTTTTGCTCTTCAAACAGGATAGTTTCAGGTTCTGGACGCATTATGTTGCATGATTTGCGGTAGATCCCGCTAGGAATTGCATAAACCAAGCTCTGTACTCTTGCGCTATCCCTCTCTATCCGCGTTCTATTATGCATGCGCATTACGAAGGTTGTCCCTTGTTCCAACACCTATTCCTGTTGATGCAAGCATTACACGCTTTTCTGGATCTACGTGAGCACAAAGAACGAAGAGATCATATTGAGGGGACAAGATCACACACACCATCGGATTCGCCACTGTTCTGCGGAATCCAGGTTCTAGCTTTCAAAGTTCTAGTTAGAATCATATCAAATAGAGTAGTTAATCACTTTATTTCAATAAATTCTATTCTCGATATTGCCAGGGAAGCTGTGGGGATTGATAGTTTCTGAGAAACTATGATTCATTCCTCACTTCTGAGGTAGGATCGAGAATCTTGCAAATAGATTAGTTATTTCATTGTTTAGAATAGATATACAAATTGCACAGACAAATAGCTACACTCGGCTATTTTGTTTGTTTTAAATTATTAGTTTAGTTGTCAAATTCTAAATATTTTAAATAGCTTCTTTCTTAAATTCATATAAATCATCAGAAAATACAAAAAGAAGTCATATATGCTATAAATACGTTTCATATACTTAGAGTTCACTTTATTGCAGTTTGTCTATATTATTGCTTTCGTATGACTATTACGGGACCTAGGGAGCCCAGAGAATACATTTTCGAGCCAATCGTGCCTCAACCCAATCTCACAACAGCAATAACTGATATTGACCAGAATCTTAGAATCCGGGTCTTCCAAACAACAACAGACTTCCAACAGGTCAGATCTCAGTTAAGAGGATTAAACATAGAAGACGACCAGGCACATGCATTTTGGTCAAGTCAGCCAAACTACAGATTACCCTAGAAAAACATCCACATGACTGTAGAAGGGTTTGAAAGAGAACAAACATTCGGGTGCGATCCTTTAGTTCCACAGCCAGACGCTGGAGACACCCTCGTAGATATAGATACCAGCTTAAGAATCCAGGTTGCGAGAACGCACCTGTGAGGTATTCTGAGAAGATTACACAACTGTTGGTTCTAAACATAGAAGCTGAGAAAGCGTATGATTATTGGATACTAGGAATCAGGACTTGATTCTACGTATGACCATAGGCTGGCCCCTGACAAAAACACGAACCTACGGTTGTGATCCACAAATCCCACAACCCAACGAATCCATATAAGAGAATTAGATATAGACACTGGCCTACGCACACTAGTATTTCAGTCCACTCCACTTCCACCTATTATCATTGAACAACTATCCTTGCTGGACATAACAACTAACAAAGCTAGAGAATTCTGGACTAGGCCAGAGAACCGTCCATAGAGTTGACTATATTTACCATTCACCATATGACCCTATCCGGAGAAAGATACGAAACTATACCGGGTCATTTTCCACGTATTCCACAACCCATAGATCGAATCACGCCAGAGCTCGATATTGATTGGAGCCTTCGAGCAGTCATCCTTGCCGATCGATCTATCATGCCAGTCCAGGTTAGAAGGGCCTTCTTTGCCTTAGATTCACAGATTCCATTAGTGCGCGTCGAAGACATTAGACTGCCTAACTAGTCTGTCCATATACCACCCATATTCCATCCCCACCGGCTGTCTCGGCACGACCTCGGGAGGTCGGGTACGCGGAAGAGTCACTTGTAGATTCCTGTCTTATTAGGCTTTTGTAATATCCCCTTTTCTAAGCTTGTTTGTTTTTAGGACTTCAGCTCATTCCACTTCCCGTGGGCCAAAGGAAGCGAACAAGGGAAGTGTGTCATGTTTTTCAGTCTTTTTTCGTGAACATTTGCATTCTTCTTTCATGGTATCTCTCATAATTTACATCGGCTGGGTTGAAGAGGTTAAAAGCCAAAGATAAAATTAAAAGTAGACATCCTAATAAGGTCATTCATGGGAAAAAACTCCCTAATCGGATTTGGCACCACCAAAAATATAATATAAGGGGTCACTTGGACTCATTTTAATCATCAATCATGTCAGAAATTTATACTTGCTTGGTTTTTGGGCTGATTGTTCAATTCTTTTCCACTAGAGGAAAAAAATCTTTGGTGTGGCATACAAGGAGGATGAAACCCTTATGCAAATGGAGAACGAAGACTCTTCAATTGATGGTTCCTAAGGGCTTCAAAGAAAGTGATGTTGTTGGTTTGCAGCTAGGGTTTGATAGAGGAAGAGCTACTAAGGTTTCTACATTTACTTTGAACCCTCTCCTAGGGTAGCGACTTGGTTAGAGGAGATTAGTGCCTTATAGGCCACATTTGGGCAATTGGAGCTGATATTCACCTTCCTCATAAGTGTATATCAATTTTTCATCGTGATCTTGTTCAATGCTTTGTAGTCAATGCACAAACTCCATGTGCCATCCTTCTTGCACAAGCATGATGAGATTGCTTTAAGGTGATAAGTTAGGCCTAATGTGTCCTTTATTCACTAACTCCTAAATCTACCGCTTAATTTCTTTATCTACATGAATGAAGATAAAGAATGAACATCTATAGAGTGACTCAATGAGGCATTGGCAAGGGTAGAAAATCAGATCAATGGTATGCATCACTAAAAATGCAATAGAGCTATGGTTGGAGAGTGAAAGACATCCTTGTATGGCTCTCATATTAGCTCAAAGTTGGTCTAAAAGGTCATCTATCCTCATAAGTGTATATCAATTTTTCATCGTGATCTTGTTCAATGCTTTGTAGTCAATGCACAAACTCCATGTACCATCCTTCTTGGCACAAGCATGATGAGATTGCTTTAAGGTGATAAGTTAGGCCTAATGTGTCCTTTATTCACTAACTCCTAAATCTACCGCTTAATTTCTTTATCTACATGAATGAAGATAAAGAATGAACATCTATAGAGCGACTCAATGAGGCATTGGCAAGGGTAGAAAATCAGATCAATGGTATGCATCACTTGTGTTCTTTCACTTTATGGCATACAAGGAGGATGAAACCCTTATGCAAATTGGCGAACGAAGACTCTTCATTGAACAAGGATGCATTTTTAGTGATGCATACCATTGATCTGATTTTCTACCCTTGCCAATGCCTCATTGAGTCACTCTATAGATGTTCATTCTTTATCTTCATTCATGTAGATAAAGAAATTAAGCGTGTAGATTTAGGAGTTAGTGAATAAAGGACACATTAGGCCTAACTTATCACCTAGAGAGGGTTCAAAGTAAATGTAGAAACCTTAATAGCTCTTCCTCTATCAAACCCTTGCTGCAAATCAACAACATCACTTTCTTTGAAGCCCTTAGAAACCATCAATCAAGAGTCTTCGTTCTCCAATTTGCATAAGGGTTTCATCCTCCTCAGTATGCCACACCAAAGATTTTTTTCCCTCTAGTGATAAGGGTTTCACTAGGGTTTCATCCTCTAACCCTAATCTCCTCTAACCAAGTCGCTACCCTAGGAGTTTGTGCATTGACTACAAAGCATTGAACAAGATCACGATGAAAATTGATATACACTTATGAGGATAGATGACCTTTTAGACCAACTTTGAGCTAATATGAGAGCCATACAAGGATCTCTTTCACTCTCCACCCATAGCTCTATTGCATTTTTAGTGATGCATACCATTGATCTGATTTTCTACCCTTGCCAATGCCTCATTGAGTCACTCTATAGATGTTCATTCTTTATCTTCATTCATGTAGTTTGTGCATTCTCTATTCTTATACATGGAGTTTGTGCATTGACTACAAAGCATTGAACAAGATCACGATGAAAAATTGATATACACTTATGAGGATAGATGACCTTTTAGACCAACTTTGAGCTAATATGAGAGCCATACAAGGATGTCTTTCACTCTCCAACCATAGCTCTATTGCATTTTTAGTGATGCATACCATTGATCTGATTTTCTACCCTTGCCAATGCCTCATTGAGTCACTCTATAGATGTGACTCTTCAATTGATGGTTCCTAAGGGCTTCAAAGAAAGTGATGTTGTTGATTTGCAGCAAGGGTTTGATAGAGGAAGAGCTACTAAGGTTTATACATTTACTTTGAACCCTTATCAATAGAGAATGAAACCCTTGTGCAAATTGAAGAACGAAAACTCTTCAATTGGTGGTTCCTAAGGGCTTCAAAGAAAGTGATGTTGTTGGTTTGCAGCTAGGGTTTGATAGAGGAAGAGCTACTAAGGTTTCTACATTTATTTTGAACCCTCTCCTAGGGTAGCGACTTGGTTGGAGGAGATTAGTGCCTTCTAGGGCACATTTGGGCAATTGGAGCTGATATTCACCTTCCTCATAATTTATAAGGCTGATTTCATACTTTATTGATATTTTTGGGGTTTGGAATCTCCATTTCCAGCCCTTATTGTGAGTTGTACTTCTGCTGTCATTTATTTAATTACAGTTGGGTATAATTTCATAATTTGCACATGTTTTGGAATGCTTTGGCTTGGTGTTTATTCCATTAATTGAATATAATATTTAGGAGGATTTATGCACCTATTTTCAGCTTGTTTGGAGGGTGTTTGATGCCCTAAAAGTGTAGATTCAGTTCGCTGCTAGGGTTTCATATATTTTCAGGACTGTTATAAAAATCAGATTACTCTCATTTGGGTTTGTGCTATTTCCCTTTTTTTTAGTTTCAGCCCTAGAAAGGGACATTACAGTGGTATCAGAGCATCGATCTTCCCAGCCTGGAGGGTATTCATTCAAAGGAGAAGATAAAATGGCGAACATAAATTTTGATGATGCTAGGTTTGAGAGGTTTGCCCAAGGGCAAGAGAGGTTGGTTGATATAATGGCACGGCTGATCCATAATATGCATCCAAGAAGTTCTTCAAGGGCCAACAACAATCTTCAACCACTAAAATCCGTGATGGATCCTACAGCTAGGGCTTTTCAGCCTACCTTCCTCCCTAGGGAAGAAGTCATTCCGGAGGTTGAAACACGGCATTTAGTGGGTCACAACATTGTGGACAACTATGAGTATAGGGCTCTTCCAAAGAAGATTTGTGATGCCATATCACTCACTAAGTTCATAGGGTTGAAGAAAGGTAGAGTGGGAATTGGACCAAGGTCTAAACCCCGAGCTCCCTAGAGGGAAAGAATCCCTCCATTGTGATCAAGGAACACTCGAAGTTGTTGGGCATTGAGAGGGAGCAGCCCATGGAAGCCCTAGAAGTACCTATCACTCTTCCTAGGGATGAGCCATTGACTGATTTTCAGGACAGCAGTGTGAAGGGGCATGTGTTTGATGAAGAAACCATGGAGCATGAGCCCAAGAAAGAAGGGAAATATGATGTACCAAATTGTGGAGGGGAATTGGTGGTTGAAGCCCAATCTCCGGGTGATAATGAGAATACTCAGCTTGCTGGAATTTTCAAAACAGCAGCTCATAAGAGACAAGTTGATGGTGTTCATGGCTTTGGCAAGAACCACGAAGAGGCTCCATGCATGTGCCAACAAAATATGAATGAAGTCAAGGTGGGAAGAGCTTCACTAGTTGAATATGAAGAGATCTCAACCAAGCTTCATTCGGCAAAAGAAGATGGACAAGTTGAGGACAGCCCAAGGTATGATATTGAAAATCACATTTTAGTTTTTATCTCCTCCTATGTCGCTGCCATACTTGTGTCATCATGGACAACTTGTTGAAAAGAATGAGCCTATGTCAAGTTTGATGCCTCATAGTATAATTGGTGGTCATCATAGATAGCATAGTGGATATTGTGATAAAGTGAAAGAACACAAGTGGCAAAGGATACATAAATCATTTGAGTTGCAAAAAAAAAGATGAAGTCCTCAATGGGTTCCATGTTATTATGGCTAGTGAGTGCTTCATTTCGTGCATATGGTTAGAAAGAAATTTTATGAGAAATCATATGGAGTTTGTTGTGCATTCGAACTCCCTTGTAAAGGAGATGCTACAAGATGGCCTCATCATCCCTTGCACCAAGAGGTTCCAACAACTCAAGCTCACCTTGGGAAAGCACATGGTAAGTGGTGATTTCTATGTGAATTGTAATGAAGATACGGATTTGGTACTTGGAGTGCCATGGCTACACTCTTTGGGTAAATTTACCCAAGACTACCAAACCATGGAGTTGATGCTCAAGCTTGATGACCAAGAAGTTGTGCTTTCAAGCATGACACTGATTCCTCAACTTGCTACAGGGCAAGAGGGGAAGAACTTCCGGAAGAAGGCAAGACATATGGGCAACACATAATGAGGTAAAACCTACAATTTTCTTTTCAAAACAGCATTCATGTTAAAAGGATTTTAAATTCCTAATTGATTAATGACTCTTGGAGGGAGTGCTCCAATAAAAGTAGAAGTTAAGTTCATGAATTTTGTGTTTAAAATTGAGCGGGATGGTTGTTATCTTGTTGTTTCAGCATTATAACTCAACTGGGATTTGGAGGTATGATTGGAAGTAGTAGGAGTCTTGATTTGTGGGATTTCAAGCATGTTGTCATGAGTTTTTGTACTGCTGTTATAGACATTCCTAGCTTGTCCAACTTGCTGTTTGGTGCCACCCAAAAGAGGACAGTCATGAGAAGGGATAGTTTCCAATCTTTCGGAGCATTTTCAATCAATAATTCTCTCAAAGTTTACAAATCACCCTTTAGTGACTTTAATCTAATTTGAAAGTGACTTAACTTAAAGAGTGAATCTAATTTACAAGTGACTTAATTTAAAGTGCAAAATGAACATGAAAACATAACATGTCACCTTGGGGAATTTGAACCTTCCTAGTTAGGGTACCCGAGTGATACCCTCCGACCTTGCCTGGACCTTTGGACCTTGCCTTATTTGGCTTGATTACATTGTCTTTACTGTTGGTTCGCCAAGCCCATTTCGATGATAGGCCCTCGGACCCTATATGAGTTGTTAGATCTGTGTGGGCCATTTGGCCGATGCTCCCTAATCGGACCATTAGATCACTCTACCTCGCTTAGGCCCATTTGGAACCTCAAAGTTGTCGCACCAGCTCAGCCAAGTTATCCCGGTTATCGATTTGGTCATTTTGGCCATTTTGGCCATTTAAGCCAGCCAAGCTAGAGTGGGAGGCATGCGTGGGACTTAGACCATGCAATTACACATACCTTGTTTTCCATGCCACTTCAACTAACACATGAATTTTGCTTCCCATTAAACGGCCTTGGAAGGTTGTTTAATATGGCATTCATTATGTTGTTTCCAACATCGATCACCATGTAAAACCCTATATGATTTGTTATCATTGATAACGATGCATGCGACTTAAATGTAATCCTTACACATCCCTTTTGACATAGTTTGGCCACTCTTGTGTATTCTAGTACTTAAATAAAAACAAATTTCCTATTTTAATCAATTTTTGTGCTTAAATTATGGGCATGACACCTAGTAATAGAGCACGCTTTGACATCGAGAGCTCTGGGTAATGTTTTTATTGGACTTTTTCTTTTGCAATGAGATAACTCTCTCCTTGCAATGCCAAATGTGTCTTACAGAGGAGGTAAACGTGTTATGCCAACAGAATCTACATGAACCCCACTAGTGATGCAAGAGACACCAATAGGAATGGGGGCACAAATTCTCCATGCATTACAGTAGATGATAGGGATACTTCAAGAAATATTACCCTAGGGACATGAGATATCAAGAAGGCACTCTGTATAACCCTCCAAGGAGGCACAAATATAAGTACAACCATCTCATGATGAACATGGGTCCACATAGAAAGCAAATGGAGAGGCCTCACACCAAAGAGAGAGGTCCCATAGCCCTTCACAACACCGACATAAACATATCCAAAGAGCACATCCTCATAAGGAAAATACAAGAGAGTTGATTCAATAACTCTTGAAATTGGACCCACCAAATTTCTTTAGATCTACAAATGTATTTGAGGGTGAGGCATGGCTTGTTAGTACGGGCAGTGTGCTTTGGGCTCCATATTAGGAGACTCATGTCGAGCTCACTTTGGCATTCATCTCTTAAAAGGAGAGGCGTAACTTTGGTGGAAGCATGAGGAGCAAAAACTTTAGTTGCACATGGACACCATCACATGGGATTTGTTTGTAGATCATTTTAAATTGCAATACCTATTCGAGCATTTTGTAAAAAAACAATGGATGAGATCCATGATCTACGTCAAGAGAGCAACACAATGACCGAGTATGAGCGTCCAATTCCTAGACCTTTTGTAGAATGTGAATTACTTGCAAGTTGAAAAATTGCAAGTGAATTGTTTCATCTTGGGACTGAATGTTGATTTAGCAAGAGCAATTCACCTTCTCTCTCCTCAGACCTTGGAGGTCATATTGGAGAATAGGGGTAAGATTGAGGAGGCCAAAGAGTAATATCGAAGGATCCAAGCAAACAAGACTCTAGGGCCGAGGAGTGCAACACCCCCATATATAGCAGTATTTTAGCCTCCATGATTCATTCCTAGATCACCACCACATCAACATTATAGCAGATGCACAAAAATGTGAAACAATTTAGTGGCCACTTTTGGGATGTTTCACAAAGGGGTATGCCTTTTATGAAATATTGGCCAAACCTATTTTAAATAGGTTCGGCATTTACAAACCTAAAGGTCAGACACCCTATGTGATACAAATAGAGTACACCCTTTGTAGTGCATAAGGCATGTGCCCTTTGAAATGTTTTTGGAGGGAAGAATTAGGAGATTAAATTTAAGCAATGCAAAGGGCATATGCCATTTGGACTACCTTAAATTTTTGTTTGCATGTTTGTGTATATTTAGTAAAATAAACATTTAAGTATAAATTTACATTTACTTTATATTACATTTTATATTCCTATACTTTGAATTTATTTTAATGATTATAACAAATTAGGCGCACTCGCATCATTTAGAATTAGTTTCGAGCTATAAGAGTTACCATTTAGGAGGTAGTTTTTCAAAATTCAATCCACAATACTTAGTTAATTTTAGAATTGAACATATGGTTTTCAGGGTATAAGCTTTGCACCCTCAAAGTGTCTATTTTGGATGAACCAATCGTCATTTTGAAAATTATGGGGCCTTCTAGATTGATAGCTAGACTTCTAATTGCAACCAATTATGGTTAACTAGATGTTTGTGTTCCTAAATCAACTAATCTTGTACTAACATAGGTAATCGTGTGACCAATTACAACCAATCGGGTGAATAAAAGGTGTAATCATCCCCAAATCAGCCAATCTACTACTACTAGAGGCTAATTGCAACCAATTACTACTAAGGGACCAATCCAATGTGTAATTATGGGTAATTAGTGGAAATTGATCCGTGTGGACCTAATTGCGATCGCTTAATGTGATTTGAGGTTCAACTTGCCCCAATTGAGTTTGTGATTGATCCAACTACTCATTTGGTTCAATGAGGGACACAAATTGAGAAAATTGGGCCTTGTGAACCTAATTACAACCACATAATGTGATTTAGATTTTGATTTTCTCTAGTCAATTCCTTGATTGAACAAGTTAGCCGAGTCTCTATGGGCAAAGATGCGAAAAGTTGTCGTGTATGTACAAGCTTCGTGAACCATTTTTCTTGAGAAGGTGCTTGACCTAGTTTAATGATGTGAAAGAGAGGGATGTCGCTTTGTCTTATACATTTGACGATGGTGTCAATGAATTGATCCATTTTTGGTGGTGCGCTATAGTCAAGACTGATTTCTGATTGTTAAAGAGTCTCTGCGATATCCGAAGTGTCCAATAAAGGTGGAAAGCAAAGGGCGTAAGAGTTCCATGTTGAATATTAGATGCAACTTGAGGTAGGAGGGAGATTAAGTTTGAAAGCATTATCTCCAACTTGCTTGGTGATGGTATGTGTCCTATACCAAAGAGGACGAAGCTTGCAATGAGTTCTAGTCAATATTTCCTTCTACATGTGAAGTTCTACGTAATCACCAACCTAGAAGTTGTGTGGTGTTTATAATGGCACTTCTTGTACTTAGAATTTTTCTTGCTACAAAATCTGCTAGAGTGCTAATTGAACTTAACAGATTTTTCATCTTCCTTTGAGCGGAAAAGTTGTTACGATTAATGGAGGTGTAAGATGAGCCATATCGATGGGCACGATAGGTTGGAAACGCAAAATAATTGAAAAGGGTTGTGTGGGGTAGAGATCTTGCGAGATGATGCAGCAGTGTTATGCGGGGATGTGTCCCCTAGATTTTGGCAACATCCTAGACGCCCCAAACGCTCGGGACTTGGAGGGGACATCCCCAATTTTTAAATCTTTCAAAAGTTTTATGATGTTTTTACTTTTAAAAAGATGTTATTTTTACCAAGAACATCAAATTATAATCTTGAAAGTACCTAAAATACATTAAATACAGTTTAAATCCCTAAATGTCATTGAAAAAAGTTAAAATATTGAAATATTAATTTTTATGTATTATTTTAAAAGTCGTCCCCCTGCCATCCCCAAAATTTGGGATTTTTTTGCCATCTCGGAAACCCTGTCCCTCCATACCCCCATCCCCCCGTCCCCAAGACTTAGGTGATGCAGTCATAGTTGAGAGTCCCAACATGATTGTTTTACACCATGCAGACCTCTTCGGAAGCAAGATCCCAGCACTTGTAAGAAATAATAAAATATTCCTTAACTAATGATGAAAACACTATAGACTATGGCATAATACATTCCCACTTGACTGAAGTTTTATGACAGACCCTACAATAATTCCCAAATAAATAATCTCAATCTTAAGACCTATCCTAGATAAGCTTTCTATCTCGCAAGGAATCTACATAAATAGCCCTGAATCCTTGGATGATAGAGATTTAAAATTACCTAAGAAACACACAATATGATACAAGTGCTTGCTTACTTCTCAGTCTTAGACTCTTACTTTGTGATCTTTCAAGATGCTCTTTGCTATTCTAAGTGTTCTTCAACATGTCCCAAATACATGTTACATCCATCACTCCATTTCTTTATAGAATCTAGTGGGAGAAGTAAATATGCCTTTGTAAATAAAGATACCCATGCAAGGTTCCTCAACTTGCTCAGATCATCATTGATTCAATCCATTTAGTTTGCAAGGGATTACTTAAGGGGGCATATTCATCCATTTAAAACATACTAGTTCACTCACTCATTTGGGTAACAAAGAAAATTGATTAAGGCTCACGTGTTCAAGTCCAATTGTGTCAATGTTTATAGGCACAAGAGCACATGACCCAAAAAGGTCCAAAAGTAAACAAGTAAAAAAGTGAAGTGTGTGAGTAGTTAGCGAAAATTGAGCCCAAAATGACATTAGGTTGTCGCATTGTGTTTAGAGGACTCAATATGCCCTAAATGAGTGCCCATGTTACCAATTGAGTGATTGATTGCACAAGGGCACACAATTAAAGAAAATTGATCCCGAAAATGACATTACATTATCACAATTATGCTTAGGGGGCTCAATATGTCTTATTGAGTGCCACGTACAACTAATTGAGTGATTGGTTGCATGGGTGCATACAATTAGGTCAAATCAAGCTCTATATTGACCCTAATATAATTGGATAAATGGTTTTATGATGCTAAGCATTGTATTGAACAATACTAATGATTTAATCAGTTATATAATTTGGATAAAACTTTTACTGATGATTTGATCAGTTCTATCATTGAGCTAAGCTCCATATTGGGCCATACAGATTTAATCAGTCTTATTATTCAGCTAAGCTCTAAATCGATCCTTATTGGTTTGTTCGATTGGATTAACCTGTTGGAGCATAGAGGAAGAGACCTACCGGTTGTTGATCCTTCTCAGTGAAGCATATCTAGGGATGTTTGTTTATGGACATGAATTATGCATGGTATTCTTAGACACTAGACCTTTGTGTTCCTCTCTTTAAATGTTTACCAGAGGTCATACAAGTCTCTTTATTTTTCCATTCTGTGCAAGCATCCAGAAGGGGACATATAAATGCTACAACTCATTTCCATAATTTATACTTGACTATCTACTATGTAGCTTATTCATTTTCAAGTCTATATAGTTCAATTCATTTGGAATTTGGCTGTTTACATCTCATTTATCCTACATGCATTTATAAGACTTGCACGTTCTTATAACATGTAATGTGATAGGTCTTTGAAGAGGCATTCTTGATGTTGAATAGGATGATAATTTAGGACTTGCAATATTGTGGTGGCAATGTGTTCATATGCCCACATGAACATTATATGCGCTGCCCACTATGATTTTCCGTGTATTTAAGTAATGGTGTTGGCTCAAGGACCATAACGAGGTAAGTTAAATAGTTAGTTTTATATTTTAAAATACCAACTCCCAATAGGATAACAATAATTGCCATGAAGTACCAATGACTTTATTGGTTGTGGCCTTATGGCTGGATGGGGTCTGTTTCTTCATATGGCTGTCGAGATATTGACTTGACTGGGGTTTATACTCCCCCTCTTCTATAGTTATGTTTCTGACATGTTTTATTTTTGGAAAATTTATCTGTAGCTGTTGCAAGTTCTTTTAGCACTCTTGATTAGCTATTGTAAACTTGTATGTTTAAGTCCCATTAACTTACATTTCTCATTTGTGATTAATATGATTTCTTTCTTTCTGTCTTCCCTCTTAGGTTTTCTGTTTGGAACCTTTCATTCCCAAGCTATCTTTTTATGTTGAGTATTTCTTACGAATTGCAGAAGGAACTATCATGTAACCTATGTCCAACATTGTTGGTTTCATGGCTCAAAGTTCTACCTTGGCTAGCTGAAACTATGCTCCCACTAGTTCACGACTTGAGACGGACCACCATGTTTCCCTTACTAATTTGATAGGCAGTTTTGTCTCTCTAAGAAGAGGGGAAAAAGTTATTTCATTTGTGAAGTGAAAGAGAAAACAAATTCCACGGGAACAGAAATTGACCAAAACACTCGAGAATAACCAAATCAGTAAAACCAATAATACAAAAATGTCCCATCCATGCTGAGACACTAACGACAAAATATACCAACTCTAACAGAGTGCAGAATTAAGTACCACAACTACAATAGACCAAAATATGCCCCCATGTAGCCGAACTCCTATGAGACTTGATGGCAATGCAGCACAACAGCAACAAGTGTTTGTGAGAAACCAAAAGTCGGTGCTGCCAAATGGATGTGTTGAGCAACATTCAAATGCTGTATTTATGATCATACTATTATACACTTTTAGGTACTTTATGTTGGTAGGCATAAGGTTAGATAATAAAAATCCAAGAAGGAAATTAACTATGTGAACACACCATTTGTATACTGATGTATTTTGGATGGTTGCATAGGTTGCTAGTGATTTAGAACTACTCTCGAATTCAAAATACCATCTTGTACTTTAATATGAAAATATAGATCTTACATTCTGATTTTCTTTCGTGTTCTGCAACTCTATCTGTCTGTATTTTTCAATAATTTTATGTATCAGAGTTGTGGCATAAAATTATTGAATTCTAGAGTGGACATCATTCAGGTAATGACTACTCATGGAGGTCATTTGAGTAATGACTAAAAACTACACAGAGTAAAAATCCCACAAAAATAAATAATCTAATTAAATTGCTCATGAAAACCATCAACTTAACATAAAATACATGATTGGATTGTAATTGGGTTAAATAGTGGTAATAATTGTGAATTAAATAGTAGTAATAATTGTAAGGGAGATTTATTAGGGAACACACACACCAAAAACTTTGCCAATGGGGAAAGAGGCTAGAGGGTGAGAAGCCCAAAGTGGTGAATTATATTCATTATTCCTCCCCCTTCTAACAAATGCTTATAGTGTTTATGTGCTAAAGCGGGTCCCCTTGCCTTGTAATTATTACCAAAAATACATGAGAAAAAATGTCATTAGAGTAATGACTACTCATGGAGGTCATTTGAGTAATGACTAAAACCACACGAGTAAAAATCCCACAAAATAAATAATCTAAATCAAATGTAGTCAGAATATTATCGATTTATATAGACTCTTATGTAATCCTCATAGAATAGTAGTGTCAAAGTACAAATGTGTTTAAGTACTGTTGTCTGTCTGTCCAATACAACTGTTCAATTTCAACCTGAGGTACAGCTACCCATATACAAAATTATTGCTCTTTCTCAATGATGCAAAATCAAATGAACCATATTGTTAACAGAATAACCACCGCATCATATGCAAACACACTACAGAACCAGCAACTATTTACCTGAAGTTCTGCCCGATCCTTATCTGTCCCATTCAAATGTAAATGGTCTATTGCTGGATCAACCACCTTGTTCCATGGCCTCATTGTAAGAATGCCAGCAAAAAGAACATAAAGATCCTCTCCAGCACCTAATTTTATACTGTGGTGCCTTATCCCATTGACATCTGCAAACACAAGAGCCTGCATGGAAACTTGGAAGCACCATTTGAACCAAAAAAATTAGAAGATTTCCGATAGAAGTTATATCATAAAACAGTAAAATTCAATGTTGTCTGGCAGAAATAGATTTCAGAAAGAGAAATAACACCTTCCAAAGTTTAGAATAGTGCTCTCGTGTTGAGTGATCAAGCACCCTATATAATCCATGGTCGAGCAATATCAACTGTGGCTTTCTCTTACCTGCATAGATAACATTAAAAATGTTAATCACACAGCCTCAAATTCAATCTTAGTTATCTACATACAATAAAGAATATTATACTATGCTAGATACTTCAAAATTAGATTATGAGCTACATTCGACACAAGGTCAAACAGAAGGTCATTTCCTCATATCTAATCATTTTTGCAGCTAAGTCTATCTTTGGGTAATCACAATTAAAGACAACAGCAATGAAAGCCTGACAGGACAGACTGTAAATCAGATCTGCAGGAGCTTGCCAAAGATAATACACAGACTACTTATTTAACTGGATACTACACATGTCAGGCTTAGAACTTTAAACCTTCAAGAGGGGAGTAAACACACGGCTAATCTATAAGAATATGTACATAACATAGCACCAAACCACAGTTGTTAAGTCATGACCAGTTCCTTGATTCCTAGGGAAAGGAAAATCCCGTATTTTTTATGAAGGTGTTTCTTTCTGCCCAGTGCTTGCCTCTTTTACTTGGTCCCAGGCTGTCACTTTCACCAAAACTGGTTTTTCATTCCAACCTCTTGTTGTTTGGTTGAGGACTGAGGTAATGTAGTGGAGGGCCAACTTGTTTTCTTACCACCCTGTAATGACAATGAACCCTCTAAAATGACCACTGTGCTTGTTGGTGGCATTGGTGGCTGCGCTTAAAACATTGGATCAGAGAGCAAATGAGATGGATCTGGCAAGGTTTCCTGTATGGTGATCTACATTAAAGAAATTCCCTTTCCATGTTCACTCACTGTCAACTTTAAATTGACAATATGTGCGTTGTTGGTTTTCATTTGGGCCGTCAAACAATCATTGCTGCTAAGGATCTGAAGCGGTTCCTCCACATGAGAACAGGCTGTCAGGTGCATTGCCTCTTGCCTCGGGAACAGACCGTCAGATGGGTCTACTTGAATCATGAGATTATGAACACCCACATCCTCTACAGACGGGTTTGCCTCTCTGCTCATTTCTTGGTCATATTCTAGATCCAGGACAAAGGTTCCCAAGCAACAGGTGAGTAGAAGGCACATTGTAATGTCACCCAAGTCCCTGTTGCATTAAGGAGATATGTTGTCCATGCATCTGTTGCACTACTCCTCTCATGTGTAGGCCCTTAACATGTTAAGTGCAAAGGGGGAATAGCAAGGGTGGATCGGATTTTGCAACGCAGTCATATGGATAGCCTGGACAAAAGTCTCAAGTGAAATCATGATTCCCAAGCTAGCGGACTTCCTCAACAGGATGGTATTGCTCAGCTATTACACCCCTTCATAGGGACTGAATCCTTTCTCCTAGGGAAACCATAGACTGACGGTTTATAGCTTGGAGAGTATGACTGGAATCCATATTGGACTGACAGAAGTAGTATCTAGTATTCCTATACCATTTTTGTCTTCAGTGATAACAATAAATTTCAAGATTGAAACTGTTTTCTTTACCAAAACTGGGATGCCTTTGTGTTGGTGAGGACTCTGCTATTTATACCTAGATAAGAGGGCCTTTGCCTTCAGTGTTCAATTGCCGAGGTCAAAAGGAAGTTATGGTATCTGTATCAGAAAGATTTGGAATGGCAGGGAATTTAGGTAAATTGTACTGGTGGATGAAAACTAATAAGCTTTCAAAATAATGAGTGCCAGCATAAAAAAATATTATATCTTATGGAGAGTAGATGCCAAAACTCATAGCACATCCAGCCAGAAGCAACCATTGCCACGTATAACATGGAAGAAAAAGACATGGTCCGCTTGGTTGTATTCGACAGTGGGAGAGCCATACAAAAGCCATTTCTGCCACAGGAGCATTGACTGCTTGTATCTAAGCCCACATTAATCCTTGTATCTGTAGGCATGTTATGAATGAACAAAAAGCTGTTTTCTTGATGTTGTAATCTTCTTTTTTAAGTGTCAACAGACTCTGTCCCCCCTTATGTTTTGTTGGAAATTTTGTTTTTCATGAATCAATGAAGTAGAAAGCCCTAAATGAATGATTTACCATGCGACTAATGTTGGTCCTGCAGGAGACTTCAAAAGAATGGCTATTAGTGGCACCAAGACCCTCGTGACTGGTACTTTGAGCATCCTCTTCAGACTATCCTCGTTCTGTTTTTGTCCATTTCTCCTTCTGAAACTTACAGAAGTCGAGATATTTATTTCTGTGCTAGCTTCCCATGTTCAGAGTGTCGTGTTTATCAGGGACATAACAAGTTTTAGTAGAGAAAACAGATCCTGAGGAGCCCTATACACTCCATTTGCTTCCACTTTTCCTGCACTGCAAATGCTTCATACCAACCAAAAGGGAACAACCTGTGTGCATTTGATGCATTCTACACCTGCCACAGTAGACAAAAATAAAGAGAAACTCTGGACGAGGGGTTGGAATTAAAAATATAAAATGCATCTATGGAGTGGATCAAATAATGTAACAGGAAGGAGGGAAACAAGAAATATAAATGTTTAAGAAAGGGAGTAAGTATCATGAAGAGGGACTGTATTATTAAAACAATAGAAGTGTTTTACAAAGAGGTCCTGAGCCTTGCACAATAAGAATAAAGATGCTTGAGGTAGCAAAACATTAACCACTTGGAAGTATTTCCAAAGTGGCACAAGGAGCTAGTCGTTTTTCATTTGTGTAACAAAGGATAGTCATTAGGGCCTTATTATACTTTAGGACATGCATTCGGAATTTCAACCTCATTCTATTTGACTCCATAAGATACCAGCATTGTGGTGGAAGCTAGGTTAACCAAATAATAGAGCATTTGATTGATTTTTTGGTGGACATGGATGATATGAAATTGTTGAAACTTGAGAAGAATATCAAAGATACATTCAATTAGTCCATTTAGTGATACCACAGAGTCAGGGGATTATTAATTCTCATTCTCTGCTAAAGTTGTCTGATGTAGTTCAGTGTTATGTCCAGGATATGTTTGGATTCCTCTTAACATCAATACTGTTCGCTTTATGTTTCCTCACGATTTGCAAACCACACGAAAGTGTCCAGGATTCCAGAAATTTATTGTGTTAAACCCAAGATTCTATGAAATTGCTGTGACGATATGGCCTTCAAAGTCTCGCAACTCCCTAACACCGACTCATTTGTTTGGATTTCCTGAACTTGAGCCATCCAATTTTACATTTTGAAGAACTTGTTAGTCTCTTCTAGTGGACATTCCAAGTGAGAGCAAACCTTGTGTAGACATCGAGGACTTGATATCACGTTATTGAAAATAGCCAACTCCTAAATGTCAAAAGTTTGAAGAGAAGAGACAAACCATATATGAAATATTGTTATAATATTTACCCTAATTTGTTTCACAATGATCATGACCAGTCATATCTTAATATCAAATATCTCTTTATTCCTCTCTCAATATGGTCAGTTTGGAAACAACACCACTGTTGAAGAATCTGAGAGTGAATGCTAGGTGGAGACCTTTTTTAAGAAGCCTTTAACAAGCACTATCCAAATCTCAACAACTAATGGGCATTTGAGTAGAGAATATATGCTCCATTGTTTCCTCAACCGCTGTAAAATTTGCACATCTTGGGGGCCTATTCATCCTTTTCATTAAAGAATATCCCCAGAATAGTTTGTGATGCATATAAGTCCACAAGGAAACACCTTCAGCCAACCTATAGGGACTACAGCTGGGGAAGACATTTGGCGATTTGCTATGGTGGGGGAGCAAACTCTGAAATACAATACTAGTTTGGTATCCTTGTTTTCTTTCAGTCCCCAAAAACAAATATCAGACCCATATCCATGTGAAGGACTCATCATTGGCTGGGATATCAATACACACCCCTACAGGCCTTTTGGTATGGATACACCAGTGGATATGTCCTAGATGATCCAAATACATTTAAATTCATCAAGAGACGAATCTAAGTGTCTCTCGGACCATCTAGGATGTATCTAGGTAAACAAACAGCATTTTTTTTTCCAAGATTAAAATATAAAATGACAATTAAATAACACAATGTAAACCCTATAAGTCAGCAGCCCGAGAACAAGGAAGGGGTGATAAATCATTGGGATGTAGATCCAAGGTGTAATGTCCCCTTTTCAGAATTAATTAATTCTGGATATCTGAAGCCTATTTTTATTATTTTCCATAGGCTAAGGGGTGATTAAAAGAGGGAAAATAAATTAATTAAGTGGTCCAAGGGTAATATTATATTTTATTTGGAAAAGGGACACTTAAATTATATTTAAATAACTGAAATAGAATAAAATAATAATAGAAGCATGTACTTCTATTATTAGGCGCCAAAGTCAAAGTTTTAATTAAATAAAGCATTCTATAATGGGGGCGCCAAGTATAGAATGGGCTGCATGAGGAACAGATCCTATTTTTAGGATAGGAGGTGGATAAAGTATTTTTAATGTGTTTAATTCTATTATTAGGATGGGTGCCAACTTGAGGGGAATAAAGTAATTGTTTTTGGGAGCATGCATGTAAACCAAAAGGGGGCGCCCACTTTGGAAGAAGGAAGGGAAGTTATAAAGGCAGATTTGGGGATCATTGGAAGGACATCTTGGAAATTTATGAATTATTTTCTTTGTTTGCAAGTAGCTTTTGCTTCTGCAAACAGCAACAGAGGACGAAAACCCTCATTTGCATACGGAATTGGGGACGAAATCCCCACTTCTCAGCTGGGCAATTCCATTCAGGAGTTGCAGAGGTCTTTCAAGGTGCAATTGTTCCGCCAGTTCAGCTCCAGGCAATTGTATTCAGACACTAGTATTGTTTTATTGTATTTGGTTGGAAATAAATAAATAAAAGACTATTTTTTCCCATATTGGTTCGCTGTTTTTATTTATAAAATTCAGATTATTGTTGTAAAAGTTCATTTTTGCAATACTATTGCTCCTAGGATTTAACGGAAATATCCAGATTTGCTAGAAATTATTTTCAGTGATATTATACAGGGAATATTGATTTGGATGCTTCTTTGTCCCACCTTCACTACTTGACATGGAGACTTCTTTGGCATCATAGTTGTAAGACCCACATGGGAGTGCTTGTCATAGTGGGACTACTTCAATCCACTTGCTTCTAATGAACCACACCATGGTGTTGATGTTAATGTTGATGTTGATGTTGAAAGAAATATCATCAATACTAATATTGGTGTAATAATTAAATTTAATATTTATCATGACATTTGTGACTTGTCATTTGGCGTTGGGTTGGTGTTATATAAATTATCAGCTGTGTTTTTTTATTATTTTGTTTTCTATATGCATACTATGTGGTTAATTATCATTTAACACGCTAAAATTTTGGTATTTTTATATAAAAATTGTACAGCCATATCCTGGGTAAAAACACAATATATCGACGTATATGTATCCCTATCCAAAATGTATCGGCAACTAAGGTTCTTGGAATATAACACCTATACTATTCGTAGTTGTTGTACGTGTGTTTTCAAGGTTGGTAACACGGTCTCGCCTATCAGTAATGTCCCATTTTCGATATAAGAGCCTAAAAATGGACTTCTTGCCATTCCCTTTTCATGGCAACGAAGTTGATTGAGCTAGGAAAGGAATTGGATTCTCATTGCATCTTTCTTTTCTAATTTTTAATGTTTCTTTTTAGTGTTTTCTTCTTTTTAGCAGGTCGGTTGGCTTGGTGATGTTTAAAAGCCAAATAAAATATTAAATTAAGCCTAAAGGAGGTCAGTCATGCATGTTTGGCCTTTGGCGCCAAGATTGGGGTATTTAAGGAGTGTTATGGCTTCATTTGCACACATCTACTTTTGGCAAATTTATTCTAAAGTGATCTTTGGGCTGATTGCTCTTAGTTCTCTCCACTTTTGGGCGAAAATCCAATTGTGTGGCTCTTTCCAAGGACAAAACCCTTCTTGTGGCTGGTTGAGGATAGAAACCCTCCACCCTTGGTTGAAGTGAAGTCATATTGAAGACCATTTTGCAGATTTGGGCATTGAAGGATAAAGGAAGTCATCTACAATCATTTGCATGCATTGATAAGCCTCTCCTAGTTGGAGCAACTTGTATTAGTGTGTGATTTGGTGCCTTCTAGGGCACATAACTTTTATTTTCTTCCATATTCAGATTTGATATAATTTATAAGGTTGGAATCCATAGTTTTGTGATTTTTGGAGGAGTTCATCTAGGGTTTTCAGCCCTTGCATGTGGCTGCCCTGCTGTTGTTCCAAATTTAATTACAACAGTGTGTTATCTTTGGTTTTCTCCATTTATGTGTTGCAAATTGAATGGATAAATATTGTCGTGCATGAAATAATTATTTACAAGTGTTTTCAGCTATTGTGCATGGTTTTATGGTGCATTTAAACCCCTTTTCAGTTCGCTGCTAGGGTTTATATTATTGTGGGAACTGCTGTCATAAAAATCAGATTATATTTCATTTGTGGTGTGGTGTATTTTCAGATCTGATCCTTGGGGTTTGTGGCCAAACCCATATCTTCGGTTTTTTTCCAAAAAGGGACATTACATCTATTTAGTATTAGGAGTGTTAAGTAGATGAAAACAACATTCAACCACAAGCCATCCTTCGTTTCACATCCAGTTTCGGGCTATGAACAGAAAAACAATTATTGGATACGTACCATTTCCGAATAAGCTTCTCCTCCTGATGATGAGTCCAACATAGGACTCAAATCGTTGGAAAATAAAAACTCTTACGCCCAAGGAGTAGATCAGTACAATCAAGTGGAGTGACATGACAAAGAGTTGTATCCTTATTGGGTCCAATGGCGAAGGTGACTATACATTGTCATGTTACAAATATAGTTATAAGGTTCAACCAAGCCTCAAGGATTTTTTATTAACCTTGGATATTTTAAAAGGAACAAAACTAACTAGACCAAATTTGCCAATGTCAATTCAGCACATTCACCATGATATTAACCCTTATTTTTGTCATGTAAACTTTTTTCCATATTGCGAGCTTTGTAAATTATGGACATAGTGAATACTGCAATGGTATTGCAGATGCATTGATAAAGATGTTGCAATTAATTGTATTAATGATTAGGAATCAGATCATGTATAAAGTTTTGTTGAAGATTTTTAAATTGTCATTTTAGAACATAGTGGCCCTAGGGCCTATACTATGAAGACTCAAGTGCGAGTTCACTCTCAAAATATTGTATGATAGTGTAATGTATGGTAGGCATTGAAATTTTCCTTCTATCATTTTATATATTTTATTTTTGTGTTTACATATAATTTTGTATGTTATATAGCTTCAAACATTTATAAACCCTTTTAAAATTTTGAATTTTGGTAAATCCTTTAACTTTCTCAGACCCACTGAACATTTTGAACCTTATTACTATGGTTACCATGGTTTGATTGGCTGCATCTTTAACCCCACCCAAATGATAGAATCCAAAGTGAGCTATAATGGGAATTTGTGGATCTACAACCAACTATTGAGAGACTAGGTTGTTTTAATCCCATTATCAATAAAAAAGAAACCAAGCAATTCTTTACCTAGCAACTGTGGATGAACCGGGCTTATTGCAGGCATGATGGGTCATCTTAGATCATCAAGGTAAGCTAAGGATCTGGAATGATATCAGTATCAACTGCAGTCTGCATTCTTTGTGTCTGTATTTCCAGATTGATGCTATTGGGGAAATGTTTGGACTCCTTGGCCTGCGCAGCTCTACATTCTTCAATAAAATAGCCATACTTCTAATGATACTAGCAAAAAGTCTTCTTTCCATTACTTACTTGTAGACGGAGGCTGGGCCAAACCCTTGAATTGAATCTTTAGAAGCAAAGGGGTTAGAGGAATATGAGCTTCGATGATTCAAACTAGATCCTTTCTTTGAAAATTTAAACCATAGTTTAGCTTCAGCAAAAGTAACCAATTTAAATGCCCTTTCCGAATAATCAATTTCAAACAAACTAATAAAAAAACTGAATTTAAGTACCTCTTCTGGATCCTGGATCTCCAACTTGATTTGATGGTTGGTAAAATACTCAATGTATTGTTGCACTGATTGACCTTGAAGTTTCCTGAGTTGGTCCCATCATGACCATAGGCTGTCTTGATAACTCACGTGATAAATCTTCTACCTTACTACAGCTTTGTACTGGGTTCATTGGTGATTTTTAGTTTTCACCATCTACATCTTCTAAAACAGCCAACAAATTTTGATAATTTTTCCACTAGCTGCCATCAAATCGAGCTATTTTTTGATCTTGGCAGCGAATTGGAAACCCATTTGAGGTATTTGAGCTGCCGGTGTTGTAACTTGATACTTTAACATATGGTTTGCACAATGTGCATCATCTCTTGCATAAGCTTGGCTTGGTTCTCAGCATGGCTAGCAAAGATCGGCTCTAGAGTGCTGGCCCAACTGGAAAGGATTTGTTCGAGGGTATTGATATGATTCTTGTGAAGATTCCTCGGGAGATTTTCTTTTCAGAGGCATTTTGAACGGAATTTGGGATGCATCAACAAGATAGAAAACCTGATTGACAGAAATTTGAGACGGAATGTGTGTTGATTAGAACAATAGTACGGGTTCAAGGAAGCTGCGCAAAAAGTACGGGATGGTAAATGTGAGATCTTTGCAATCCTCACCCAATTTACAAACCCTCCTTGTAAAGACATGAAACATGCAGAAGGAAGTATAAAATGCATCTTTAAGTTTAATGAGATTTGCAACAGCATAAATTTTTCAAACATCAAGCTAGGCAGCCTTAGCATGATCCGTAGGGAATTCAGACACCATCCAATCATCTGGATATACTTCAAGAAACCAATGTATAAACTCCTTAAAATGGAAAAATTAATATTCGAAAACATCATTTGAACAGTCTTCAAATAGAAGGCATTGTTATAGGAAAATCATCTCCACCCTAGCAAAAATCATTTTGGTTTTAGCTGATCGCATGATCCTTATTTGATGATATCCAAAAAAGCCATCTGTAAACAAACATGTTTCTCAATCAGCAACTACAGCCAACGCTTTCCTACGTAAAAGGAGTCGAGGTTGGGTCATCTACACAACATGTGTTCTATGATCTGTAATAAATGCACATTTAGATTTTATACATTGTATTTTGGATAACCATTGAGCTATTCCAATAAGCCTTGTCCACCACAAAGATGAGTCTTTCCACCTGCATCCTATCAACTCCCTTTTGACTTTGGCATATTTAGAATTCTATTTTTAGACTGGAATTGTCATTTAGAGTGTTGTTCATTGGATGTGCACTTAATTGAGTTTTAATCATGATCCATTCTTCCTCAAGAGGTAAGGTGACATTTCTATGTTTAGATTACTAAATTTAGTCTTATCTTGATTCATTTCTATTATTAGAAGAGATTGGGGCACTAGGTTGACTAGGATGCATGATAGGTGTGCATGTGTCACTTAAACTAATTTTGGTTTCTTGCATGTTGACCATATATTAGTAGTGGATGATATTTGTCATCTTGAGTCTATTTTTAGTCTTCTTTAGTTGACTTTAGTTCACTTAGGAGGTGTAGGAGTTATTATTAATCTTTTACTTTTCATGCAAGTTGAGACAGTATTATTGTAATGGCTATATTAGCCTTGTTTATTGTTTAATTATTTTAATGCAAAGTGATGCAAATTTTTCCAAGAAGTGTTGTCTTTTGCAATTTGTTTAGCTCTGATTTTATTTGCGGGTATTTAATTATATAGACCAGCAAGCTTTGAATTCATTATGTGGACTTATATGGTGCATATTGTGTCATCAATCTCACATACAAGCATACTAGTTTAATTGTTAGTTATTTTGGGCAAGATTGCATGATCACTAGCTTCATTTTGAAAATATTTCAGATCTGATTTGCACTCCTTCCACATCAAAAACCTTCATTTGGTATCAAACCTTTTGCACAAACAAAGGTTCAAAAGGGTTTTTAGCCATTATCAAGAGAATCATGGCTTCAATGAATTCTGCTTCTATGAATATCCCCATCTTCAAAGGTGACAACTTTGAGTACTGGAGAGATCAGTTGAAGAGGATTCTTGTTTGGAAGGGAGTTTGGGAGAATGTCACTCATGGATACACTCCACCTACAGATTGGAATACCTTGTCTCAAGATAAGAAGAGGGCAAAAAAGGAAGAAGAAAAAGCAGATGCACAAGTTTTTTCTATCATCAAAGTGACATAAATCCTAGCATCTATCCAAGAATTGCAGGAAATAAGAATGCCCATGAGGCATGCAATACCTTGGAGACCTCATATCAAGAATCTAAGGTAACAAATGCCAATTTTCAAACCTTTAAAATGAAGTTTGAAAATTTGAGAATGTCAAACAATGAAGGAATTGTAGATTATTGCATAAAGATAAATTATTTAATTCATAGAAGAGGGTTTACAGAGAAACTACAGACGATAAGTTTATAGTACAGAAAAATGTTGATATCTTTAACACAAAAATGGTTGTATATTGTGATCATTCTTGAGGAGTGTAAGGACATGAAAACAATCAGTGTTGATGAATTAGTAGGTCCTCTCATCCCATGAAGATAAAATGAAATTAAATGTTGGAGACCAAAAACAAGCACTTGCAACAAAGGCAAGTACATAACCCAAAGAGAAAATTTAAAATCCAATCCAAGCGAATTTTAAAAACTCAAATTCAAAGGGGAAAGATCAATTTAACTTCAAAAGTAAAGATAAGCAAAACCTTATTTGTCATTACTGCAAAAAGCTAGGTCATTTTATCAAAGATTGTTGGATAATGGAAGCTAAGAATCAAGCTAATCAAGAAGGTGAAAAGAACGCATTTCAAGCTGACAAAGTGAGGGTTAAAATGACTTAAATTATTGTCTCACATGCAATGTGGGATTAGAGGATGGAAAGAATTTATGGTTTCTTGATTCGGGTTGCTCAAATCACATGACAAGTCACAAAGAGGGTTTCAACAAGTTAGATGATTCTTTCAAAAGCCAAGTACAATTGGGAGATGGAAAGTCCATCCAAGTTGAAAGAATGGCAAGCATGCAACTCACCATAAGTCAAGGTAAGGGTGAGATTAAGGATGTTTACTTTTCTCCAAATCTGAATCATAATTTGATTAGTGTTGGACAGCTAGTTGAAAAGGGTTTTAAACTACTTTTTGAAGATGGTGTTTGTTCATTTTTTATAAGAGATCTAGAAATAGATTGATTGGAAAATCCTATATGGCAAAGAATAGGATGTTTCCATTAAGGTTCAATATGATGAAGGTGTTTGTCTCTCCACCATTGAGGATGTTAACTTGTTGTAGCATTCAAGATATGGTCATATCAATTTTAAGAGCTTACATATTCTTGACACAAAAGGTATGGTAAGAGGTCTTCCCAAGATAGATTCAAAGAAGAATGAAGCATGCAAACCATGTATTCGTAGGAAACATCATAAGGAGTCTTTCCCTATCAACAAATGGAGAGCAAGCACACCTTTGGAGCTGGTTCATTCAGATTTATGTGGACCAATGTCTTGTAGCAGTATTGGTAAGAATTTGTATTTCATTTCATTCATAGATGATGTAACCAAATTTATGTGGGTTTTTTTGTTGAAACAAAAGAGTTCCGCTTTTTCATATTTAAAAAAGTTCAAAATTTTGCCTGAAAAAGAATGTGGTCATTCCATCAAGTCCTTCTTAAGGATAGATAGAGGAGAAGAATTTTGTTTTGATGAGTTTCATGAGTTTTGAGCTTCACATGGAATCAAAAGACAGATATTAGCTCCTTACACACCACAATAGAATGGTGTAGAAGAGAGGGAGAATAGATCCATCATGAAATTAGTGAGGACTATGTTGGAATATAAACACATGGAAAGGAGTTTTTGGGCAGAAGCAGTAAAAACAACAGTCTACATCATTAACAGAAGTCCTACAATGGCAGTCAAAGACAAGACACCTTATGAAGCATGGTTTGGAATAAAATCAGATATAAATCATCTAAAGGTATTTGGTTGTTTAGCTTTTGTTCATGTTCTTGATGATTTGAGAAAGAAATTAGATCCTAAGAGTGTGGCACACATCTTCACAGGATATAGTGATGAAAGCAAGGCATACAAGTTTTATAATCTTGTCAGTAAAACTACAATTGTTTCTAGGGATTGTAATTTTTTTGAAAATAAATTTTTAGTTTAGCAAGAAGAAATACTAGCTCTTCCCAAGAGACTAATCATCCATCTACATCAACACCAAGTAAACACAAGCATGTATTGAATCTAAATCCATCAAATCAAATCTTGGATTTGCTAAATATTTATACGGAATGGATCAGTTATGCAATTGGAGCTGCCTCTAACTAATCAACTGAATGTAACCACCCTCGTGAATAAATATATCTCTGCTACATCCATTATGGACAGTGCCTTCAACACACATACTTGTTTTCTTCTATAATTATCTGCTATTATTTGATAACATTGGTATCAGAGAGATCGGTTTGCAGTTCGAGGAAGCCTGTCAAGAGGCACGAACTGGAAGTTCGGGGAAGCCCTCTTTGGGAGAACGTTTGGTCGCCTAGCAAAATTCATGGACATATTGAAGAAAAATACAGAATGGGTTAGGGCATTTAAATGCTTGTGCTTGAAGATGCGAAGGACATTTATTGTTTTCTTTGCTGGTTGCAGAAGTGCACTCACTATTTTATCAGTCATAGAAGCGGAACGGGTATTTGCAATCCGGGATTTGTTGTCTTTCTTAATAGTCACGAGGGCGAGGAAGTAAAGGTTTTAACGGTTTTGTTGTCCCTCTTCATAGTCGCGAGGAAGTTGTCTCTCTTCTTCAATCGCGAGGAGTAGAGGAATTCCAGTAAGCATTTATACCAGTCGTGAGGCAGTTTTAGACAAGGGTTTTTTCTTGATGCGAATTCATGACTTTTGGATGCTTCTATGAGTACTTATGTTCAAAGCCAATGTGAAGCAATGAAAGGCGTCTTCGATTTTTCTTTTGACAGAAATTTTGTTGAGTCTAAAGTAAGTTTGGGTTTGGTGCCACATTGTGCACTTGTGCGGATTTTTTACATTTGTGATTTGTGCATTTTTCATTCCATTGTGCATTTGTATTGAAGCCCATTTAATTTGGAATAATAAATGGTGAATATCTCTAATTTGATTTTTCTGACACACAAAAGTTGATGGACACAAATTTCAATGTATGGAGCCACAAAATTCTGACACTTGCAAAATTTCGTGATTGTGATAAGATAATCATGGGTAGCGAAGGTAAACCTGCATGCAAAACTTCGTAGATTATGACAAATGTCATAAGGAGGCTCTATTACTTTTAAAATTATCCGTATCAGATGATTTGATACCTGAGGTTCGGAATGCCATTATGGCTAGTGTGTTGTGGACCAGTTTGAAGGATAAATATCAGACATTGGAGAAGAGTCGGGTGTTATACCTTGAAGAATATTCTTTTTCCATGAAGTTACAAGGTGGATCATTGTCTGAGAACCTACTTCGGATGAAAGACCTCTCGAGACCAGCTATCGTCTATCAAAAAAAAGTGGACGACGATGATATGGTGGCTTTGGTTCTAAACAACCTACCTTCTTCATATGAGTCTTTGTGGAGGCCCTCCATCTAATGGCTGAAAGTCAAACTCTCACATTTGACAAGGTGAGCTCTTACCTATTGCAAAAGGAGCGAAGATAGACACAAAATCATGAGTCCAGTTCTGACAATTTGAGAGCGCTTTTTTTGCTCAATCCAAAGGGAAGTGGAAACAACAGGCTGACAGTACATCTACTTCCTCTCCTAAATTTCAAGTGAAGTGTTACTATTGTCACAAACTTGGTCATGTGAAGAAGGATTGTCACAAGCAACAAAATGCCCTGAAGAAGCAAAGGGAAAGCACATGTGGCAGCAGTTGAACACGAGTCAAAAGATGAATATGCCCTCATGGCATCTTGCTCGGATGGCAGCCCTACTTGGTTCCAGTTTTTGATTCGAGCATCTCGGCACTTCACGTGTCAAAAAGATTGGTATGTCAACTTTCATGCTAATTTATGTTCTTTTGATTCAGTTACTTTAGGGGATGGGAGATCACATGTTGTAGAAGGGATTGGGGATGTCCGTATTCAGTTGAATGATAAAACCAAACTCATGGTTAAAAATGTTAGATATGTTCCTAACATGAACAAAAATTGTTGTCTATAAGTCAATTAACGGAAAATCCTAATATTGTTGTCAATTTCTTTGGAAAACAATGTATTGTGTCTGATATAAAACAAAATAAGGTTGTTGCCTTGGGTGTTGGGCACGAGGTTTGTACAAGTTGGTTGATCCTGCCATGGTCAACCTACATGCCTTAGTTGTAGAAGGCAATACCAGCATTTTGTGGCATGAGAGATACGGTCATCTCAACCTTCAGTATCTTGCCAAACTAAGTAGAGAAAACATGGTACTTGGTTTGCCTAGTATCCAGGAGAAGCAAGATATGTGTGTTGGATGTTTTGCAGAGGAAGCAAAAGAGGAAGCCTTTTCCTACTAAAGGTGCTTGGCGTGCAAAGGGCTCTTGGATCTTGTTCATGCAGATCTCTGTGAGCCATCATGGAAGTCTCCCATTGTTCTTGGTGCACATTATTTTCTATTGTTGGTGGATGATTATTCCAAAAAAATGTGGGTCTTCTTGAAAAAGAAGTTTGATTGTTTTGCCTCTTTCACGAAGTTCAAGGCATTGGTGGAGAACCAGCTAGCCGACGGATCAAAACTTTGAGATCCGATAATGGGGTGAGTTCACTTCTAAGTAGTTCAAGGATTACTACGACAAAGAAGGAATCCATCATCAATTGACAACCCATATACCCCACAGTAGAATGGGGTGGTAGAGAGGCAGAATAGAACAATCATGGAGATGGCACAATGCATGATGCATAGCAGAGGAGTGCCATATAGATATTGGGGAGAAGTTGTAAACACGGTTGTATATATTCTTAATCGAGTCCATGCAAAGCTTTGCAGGAAATCACTCCTGAAGAAGCTTGGTCCAAAATCAAACCTGAGGTATCAACTTTTCGCATTTTTGGTTCAGCTGCATATTGTTTTGTTCATGATAAAAGAGAGTAAGTTAGACTCTAAAAGTTCCAGGTATTTCTTTGTTGGTTATAGTGATCAATCTAAAGCCTATAGATTGATTGATACTTCTACTAATAAGATAATTATTAGTAGGGATGTTGATGTAAAAGAAACAAGTCTTTCTTTGGCAGCAATCAAGGGGACAACAATCAACAAGGGGGCAGCAATCAACAAGTGGTAATGGAAAATGTTTCCTTTCCCTTGCCCAATGATGAGTCTGGTTCTTCTCATACTCCTCCACGAACTCCAATACAACGCCTATGCCATCTCCCACTGATACTCTTGTATCGCCAACCTGAGTTGGTTTCTTCTCCGAAGCACCACAACCGGATCCCACATCTTTAGTTCAGCGATGACCTAAGTGGTTTTACTTCCACTATTAAGATGTGTGAGATGGAGAATTGTCTCCTCTCTTAGATGGCCGACCTCACAAAACTGGTAAGAAGATTGATTATTCAGAGCATGCTCAATTTGCTCTTTTCTTCTGATCTTCTTAATATTCATGAACCACAAATACTCTAAGGCAAAAGGCATACCAGAATGGGAAACTGCCATGCAACTAGAGTATGATGCCTTGATAAAAAATGATACCTAGGAAGTTGGTGCCATTGCCTCCAAGGAAACACCCCATTGGCTACAAATGGGTATACAAAATCAAGTGCAAGGCAAATGGTACTTTGGATAAGTACAAGGCTCGTCTTGTTGCGAAAGGTTTTTCACAACAAGAGGGAATAGACTATGAGGAGACTTTTGCTCCTACTGCAAAGATGGTCACTTTTCAGCTTACTTCTTTCCTTTGTTGCTTAGTTTGGTTGGAAAGTATTTCAAATGGATGTCAAGAGTGCTTTCCTGAACGGGGATTTGGAGGAAGAGGTATATATGACACAACCTGAGGGCTTTCAGGCATGTGGTCGTGAACATCTAGTGTGTAGTTGATTAAGTCCTTGTATGGACTTAAGTAGGCTCCTCGAGCCTGGTATATTAAGATAGATCAACATCTTCGAGATTCAAGATTCAAAAGAAGTCATTCTGATTTGAATCTCTATGTCAAAAGCAATGGTGATGACATTGTGCTTCTTATTGTTTATGTTGATGACCTTGCCATCACAAGTAATGGAACTGCTGCATTCACAAGGTAAAATCAGATTTATGTGTTGCTTTTGACATGACTGATTTAGGCCTCCTTCACTATTGTCTTGGTGTAGAATTTTGGCAACATGATCACTTGGTTTTCATTTCTCAAGTTAAGTATGCCACGAATCTCTTACAAAAATTTCAGATGTCTGAGTGTAACTCTTCTTCTACACCTATGGAGGTCGGGCTGAAACTTTCAGCTCATGATGATTCATCACCGGTCGATGAATCTCTCTACAGACAGTTGGTGGGTAGCTTGATATACCTAACAACCACAAGACTAGATCTATGTTTTGTTGTTAGCTATCTTTCTCGGTTCTTGTCTAAACCAAAACTCATTCAGGGAGCAACAAAACGAGTTCTAAGATATGTCAAAGGAACTCTTGACTTTGGCATTTTGTATCAAAGAGTTGCAGATTTCATATTGATTGGCTATACAGACTCTGATTGGGGAGGATCAATGGATACTCGAGATCCACCACTAGATACATCTTCTCTTTTGGTTCAAGGAGTTGTTTCTTGGCAAAGTAAGCTTCAACCCACTTAGCTATCTCTTCAAAGTAATAAAGGCAATTGTTAGTGCTAGTTGCGAAGCAATATGGCTTCGTTAGATTCTGATTGATTTTCATCTTCCTCAAGCTACTGCTACACCTCTTTCACTCTTTTGTGATAATCAAGGTGTCTTAAAATGGTAAAGAACCTTGTATATCATGCTCACACTAAGCATATTGAAATCCATCATCACTATATCCGACAGTTGGTTGATTCGGGTGATGTCTCTCTTCATTTCTGTCCTTCTAAGGAGCAGCCTGCCGATATAATGACTAAACCCCTTGGTCCTTTATTATTTGTAAGTTTCGAGACAAACTTGGTGTTGTTTCTGGGTTAGTCATTAAGAGGGGGTGTTGAATATTTATACTGAATGGTTCAGTTATGCAGTTGGAACTGCCTCTAACTGAACAACTGAATGTAAATTGGATGTAACCACCCTCATGAAAAATATATCTCTATTACGTCCATTATGGACAGTGCCTTCAACACACATACTTGTTTTCCTCTTTATTTATCGGATAACAGGATCAAAATTATGAGAGGATCACAATGCTACAAACTCATAAAGGTAATTTATTTGATGATGCTTATGATGAAAATACTATGTTTGCATTGTCATCTATGGCTAATGAATCTAGAAGTTATGCATAAGCTAGTCAAAGGAAAGAGTGAGTTGATGCTGTAAAAATTGAGATGGATTCTATTGAGAGGAATGATACATGGACTATTATTCAACCTCTAGCTAATAAAAATGTCATTGGAACAAAGTGGGTCTATAAGACCAAAGTGAAAAATGATGGTACAATTGATAAGCTAAAAGCTAAATTAGTTGCAAAAGGGTTTGCACAAACATATGGGGTTGATTATGAGGAAACTTATGCACCCGTGGCTCGTCAAGATACTATAAGACTATTGTGCTCAAAGGATGGAAAATCCATCAAATGGATGTCAAGAGTGCATTCCTAAATAGAGTGATAGAAAAAGAAGTATATGTGGGGCAGCAACAAGGTTTTGAGGTAAAGGGTAAAGAATTTTGAGTATATAAGTTGAAGAAGGCTCTTTATGGGTTGAAGCAAGCTCCAAGAGCTTGGTACTCAAGAATTGATAGTTGGTTATTGGATCAAGGCTTTGTAAGAAGTCAAAATGAACCAACTCTTTACATACAAGCATTGGGTTCTAATGTGTTATATGTTTGTCTCTATGTAGATGACTTGATTTTTATAGGCAGCTCTATGGAGATGTTGCAAAGCTTCAAGAAAGCTATGAAATTAGAATTTGAGATGACTGATCTTGGTCTTATAAAGTACTTTCTTGGCATGGAAGTCCATCAAAAGAAAAGAGGAAGTATTCATTTGTCAAGCTAAGTATGTTTAGGACATGTTACAAAAGTAAAATCTTCAAGATTGTAAGCCCATGGACACTCCAATTGCAAGTGGAGAAAAGCTTATAAGGAAGGATGGAATTCATTCAGTTGATGAAAAGAATTTTAGAAGTATGGTGGGAGGTTTAATGTAGCTTTCTATTACAAGACCTGATATCAGTTATGGAGTTTCACTAGTTTCTAGATTTATGGGTAATCCATCACTAAAGCATTTGCAAGTAGTGAAAAGAGTTTTCAGATATGTAAGAGGTGCTTTATCATGGTATTCATTTTAGAGCAGCAAGTTCATTATGTCTAATTGGATACACAGATTCAGATTGGGAAGGTTCTCTTGATGACATAAGTCTACTTCAAGTTATTGCTTCACATTGGGAAGTGGGTTGGTTTCTTGGTCATCAAAGAAGCAAGCTATAGTTGTTTTATCATCTACTAAAGTTGAATATGCAACTCTTACATCTTTTGCACACAAGGTATGTGGTTGAGAAGACTCTTATTTCAGAGAGGCTCAACATAAGCCTACACATTTTTTTGTGATAACAATGGGGCAATACAATTGTCCAAGAATCTAGTTTTCCATGCTAGAACCAAACATATAGAACTCAAGCATCATTTTATCAGACTTGGTCAATGGTAATAAATTTGTCATTGAGTATGTGAGAAGTGAAGATCAACTTGCTGATATTTTCACCAAGGGTTTGTTACAGCAAATTCATGGAAGACTAAAATAGATGATAGGCATTTCTACATCAAAAGGAGGAAAGTTAAGTATGATGCCAATATGGGCACTAAAAGTATAAGTGTTTGTGTTTTTGGTGTTTAGGAGTTTTTGGTTTTGCGAAAAAAATCTATTTTTAAAAATTTATTTTTAGAAATCTATTTTTAGAATTCTATTTTTAGATTGGAAGTGTCAGTTAGAGTGCAGTTCATTGGATGTGCACTTAACTGAGTTTGAATCATTATCCATTCATCCCCAAGAGGTGGGGTGCCATTTCTATGTTTAGATGACTAAATTTAGTCTTATCTTGATCTATTTCTATTATTAGAAGATATTGGGGCACCTAGGTTCACTGGGATGCATGATAGGTGTGTATGTGTCACTTTAACTAATTTTAGCTTCTTGCATGTTGACCATATATTAGCAGTGGATTATATTTGTCATCTTCAATCTATTTTTAGTCTTCTTTAGTTGACTTTAGGTCACTTAGGAGGTCTAGGAGTTATTATTAGTCTTTTACTTTTCATGCAAGTTGAAAAAAGTATTATTGTAATGGCTATATTGCTCTTGTTCATTGTTTAATGGTTTTAATGCAAAGTGGGGCAATTTTTTTCAAAAGTACTGTTTTTGCAATGTGTTTAGCAGCTTAGCTCTGGTTTTATTTGCAGATATTTAATTATACAGACCAGCAAGCTTTGGATTCATTATGTGGAGTTATACAATGCATATTTTGTCATCAATCTCACATACAAGCATACTAGTTTAATTGCTAGTTATTTTGGACAAGATTGGATGATCACTAGCTTCATTTAGAGAGTATTTCAGATCTGATTTGCACTCCTTCCATATCAAAAACCTTCAAAACATTATTTTATCCATTTTTCATTTCTAAAAGGAACCTCAACTTTGGATCTCGTAGTATAGTCACCCGGCATCATTCCCAATCACAAGTTTCCTAGCTCTCTAAATTCAGAAAACCCTAAGCAATGATGGCCCAATCCATAAAAATAAGAGTGAAATAGGAAAACACTTTATCAATAGTCATTTCCAGATGGGATATATCTAGCCAGGAAATCCCACACCTACAAGGTAATCAATTAAATCAATGATGAAGGTTAATTGCATAAATATGCTAATTATCCAACAGTAATCATACAACTCTCACTAATATATGAAGCGAAATCAATATGCACAAATGAAGCAAAATATAATTATTTGCAACTTTAAATATAACTTTTGAACTATAAAGTGGGAAGGAGGTTACAGGATGCAATCCCCAATAAACTGTGAAATGCCATTCAGATTCATGCGCTCTAATTGAACCCAAGGATAAAAGTGAAATTTATTCATCCAGTTTGCATCCCTAATAACACAAAAACTCATTATTTTAAACAAGTTTATAATATGAAATATCAAACATCATTCATTTGCACTCTCACAAGAAAATAAAAAGAACAAAGTGCAACTAAGGTACAAGGAGCATAAATTCAACAAGACACAATTGCAGAATTAAAAAATCTAATAAATTTCAAATCCACCACCTCAAGTACAAACAGAGCCGAACACTAATTTGCCCATACATCACTGAAATTATCTTTGAAGATTAACCAGAAAAGTTGCCAAAGTGAAAACAAGGATGAGAATACTTTGTAGCAAAGTTTTTTAAAAACCGGTCAAACCGGAACCGGAACCGGCCGGTTTGACCGGTTTAACATTTTAAAGCACGAACCATTTAGTAAACCGGATCAGTTGATTGACGGTTTAAACCGGCGGTTCCGTGCGGAACCGGCCGGTTTAAGCTAAACGATCAACCGTCCAGATTTCATCCTTGAACCGCCGAGTCAGCATTTCTTTCCTTTTTTGGCATTTCTTTCCTTTTTTGGATTTTTGGTGAAAAAAACACAAGCACAGAATAAAATTTGCCATTTTTGGAAAGGGTCCGGGAAGATGTAGCAACAAAAACTTGCATGTGCCATAACTTTCATTCTGTGGCTCCGTTTCAGGTGTCGTTTTCTCTAAAAGTGCATATTTTCTCGAGCTCTACGCATTGATGGCAATATTTTTCTTATTTTCATAAAATCTATTTTTGCACCTTTTTGGACCAAGCAACTTCTTGCAATCTTCTGAAAGAATCATGAGCTTTGATTGCTTGTAGACAGATTAGTAATTAAAAATACTGGATAGCTTTCCAAAACTCGGCGAGTATTCCCGTGCTCGGACTAATCGTCCCACCTACCAACTTGGTCGCGACCTGCTTATTCAAATGTTGACTTCACATATCAAGTTATCAACAGATGCATAGGTTTTTTTTTTGCTATTTTAAGAGTCTTTTTTGTGTTTAAACTCCAATTTGCGCATCCTCAGACACAAGACTGAAGGCTATCGTAAAGGTCCCAACAAAAAGAAAGCATTAATAGCAATGAAAGAAAACGCTGCAAATACATGGTTTTGGCTGCAAATTTATGTTTTTTTAAAGAAATTTGAGTATTTTTTAAGTTGCCGAGTATTCCCGAGTATTGGCCGAATATTGCCGAGTTTTGTTTTTTTGGGGTCTGCCGAGTATTTGCCGAGTGCGAGTATTCCAACTATCACTATATACATGAGCAAACTTTGCGTATTTTGTGTGTAATTGTTGGCATCATGGTTTCTAATTTTTCAAATATATTTCTTTCTTTAAAAATGTAATTTTTATGTGTTTTTTAGTAAACCGGTTCATAGAGTTTGAACCGGTCCGGTCCAACCCTCGACCGGTTCCGAGTCCGGTTCCGATTTTTAAAACATTGCTTTGTAGTATTACAATTCTTCCATTCTACATTTCCAAACAGCACTTCATGTGCAAATTTTGTTCCCAAAAATAATCTGAATAAAGAATTAAAGAGAGATGGAATAACTGAGAGTTTAATTAAACTTAATAATATAGTTTACTTGCAAGAAGTTAAATCAGTTGGATTTGAGTTAAGAAACATAGTGAGTTATTGATGGAATGATCCATTTTGGGCATCAAACCACAATCGGGGCAGTGGCGGAGTTGTTTTAGGAATTACCCTGTTCATGCAAACCCTATATTGTAGATCAGGGAAAGGATCCAGATGGATGATGTGTGTGGGTAACAGTTTTGATTCAGAATAATATCTATGATTTTTGTGTGATGTATGCTCCCAATTTAAGTGCAGATCGTACACGGCTATGGAATTGCTTCACTGCTTCACTCCAACTTGCCAACTGCCAAATGGATTTTAGGAGGTGAGTTCAATATAGTAGAATGGGAGGGAGACAGGGCTGGAGGAGTTGGAACAGTCATTTCAAGGACGGAAAAACAAGCATGGGACAGGTGCAAGACTTCTCTCCAGCTCTTCCATCCCAAGTAGGAAAAAACAAGTCGCAAAGGTTGGTTGGTACACTTGGAATAATTTCCGTCGCGGAATTTATAGAATATAGGCCATGTTGGATAGATTCAATGTTCCCAAAGAAATCCGATTTTCCAGTCCTTCATTTCTAGTGGTAGCTCTCATAGGAGAAACAAGTTCAAATCATTTATCAATCCAGACATTCATATCCATAGATAACTCTGAGGAGGAACATCATTCCACTCTGTTTAAATTAAACGTCTCTCATCTTCAATCTGCTGATTTCTGAGAATTATTCCATCATATTTGGAATTTGATACCTCGTCCTCAAGGAGAGTTGGGATGGATATTGTGGTGGGAATCTGTTGTTCGTAGAACTGTCAAATTCATTTGTGGTTGGGGATGCATGGTAGCAAGGAAGCATAAACATTCTATGCAGGAAGCTAAAGCTAAGTTGATAGCAGTCTGTAGTTCTTTAGAAAAATCTACACAATGAATCTCTTCAAGAGGAAGAAGCTCCCTTGGAAAATATCATCCGTCCGAATGAAGAGTATGTTGTTCGCGGAGCACGTGTTCATGCTCACCTACAATGGATTCGAGAAGGAGACAAGCTCTAAATTTTTCTTTCATTACTTAAAGAAAAGAAATACTGAAAAAATCTTGGCATATGTCGACCGGATGGTTCTCTTTGCAGAAGATCCTACTGAGATTACAGTGCTCTTTTAGCAACATTTTTCATAAAATTTTCTTTCCATAATTAACATCGCTGGAGAGTATTGAAGCGCAGAATACCTGTCACAGTGTAATTCCAACTAAAGTGACTGCCTGTGACCATAGCAAAACTTGAGGTAGAATTTTACAAAGGAGTTGTACGTTGCTCTCTTCTTTATGCCGAATGGCAAAGTTTCAGGCATGGATGGTTTGTCTTGTGAATTTTACAAAGAGCTTTGGAACACAGTGACGACTTCACACATTCGATAAAAATGTTTCCTCTTGAGGTCCCTCTCAGAATTTCTCAACCAAGGACTCATCAAACTCATCCCCAACTTGCTGCAAGGCACACTATAGGAGGTTGGAGACCGATTACACTCTTAAGTGTGGCATATAAAATTCTAGCCAAGGCATTGTCCCTAAGAATAAAAGCATTGTTAGCAGGATTGTACACAAGGAACAAACAAGCTTTCTATGAGGCTGCTTTATCCTCGACAATGTTTTATTTGCATGTGAAGCAATGGAGTGGGCACAAGAGAAGCCAAAAATTCTTTTTCTCAAAATTGATTTTGATAAAGCATATGACTGTATTGATTGGACATTCATTACATAAATGCTTCAAAGCCTTGGCTTTAGAAAGAAATTTTCAAAATGGTAAACATTTTATTTTCATGTGCTCAGCTATCACCACAATTCTACAACAGCGTTAAATCAGACAGGGCTGTCCACTTGCTCCTTATCTTTATGTCCTCATTGCAGATGCCTTAGGGTATTTGTTGGAAAATGCTTGTGCACAAAACAGAGTGCAAGGTATTTACTTACCAGATGCTTCACAGATGCTCAATAATCATTTTGTTGATGATTCGCTTCTATCTATCCAAGCTTCACCGAGTTCTCTCACAGGAGCTAAATGGTGCTTGGATACTTTTTGCAATGCATTTGGTGCCATTGTCAGTCACCATAAGACTGAATTTTGGCTTGTTGGACTTGATACCCGTCCTCAAGGGATCCCGCCTGAATGGAATTTTGTTCAGCCTGGGATCATTGTCAGATATTTAGGTATCCCTTTTGGACAGGATATCTCTCCAGATGATGTGGGACTGGGTGTTGCAGAAATTTCAAGCTAAACTAAGTTATTGGCAGCATAAAGATCTCTCCTTTGCAGGAAAGCTAACTGTGTTGAGTCGAATTCTACAAGCATCACATATTTATTATATCTCGTGCTGGCTTCCTTCTAAAACTCAACTAACTCGCCTTGAAAAGATTCTGCGAAATTTTTTGTGGTCAAAATATGGTGGAGCTAGAGGTCTCCCACTGGTCCAATGGTCAGTGTGCATAATGCCTAAAGAAAAAGGAGGATTGGGGTTACAAGACATTATTACTCAAGGATATATATTGTGTGGTAAATGGGTTCCTCATTTCCTGGAAGGGTCTTCAACTTGGCAAATTCTTCTACGACACAGGATATTGACAGCACACCATATAAACAAGGTCAGAGGTAAATTTGGACTCCATGATATAACTGTGGATCCTGTTAATTTTAAGTTGCATGGATCATTCATTCTCCGCAGTATTTGGAACACATGGAAAAGAGTAGCAGGATTCCTTACATGGTGGATGAGTGAGGCTCATACTAGCTGGGATTTGGGTGACAGATCCATTTGGTCTTGGAGACTCCAAGACACATCTATTGCTTCTATTACCCGTTTTCAGGCTCAACCTGCAGACTAAGCACAAAGGGATTGCTGGTTCAAAAGTTTATGGGATGCCAACACACGTGAATGTTGATCGATTATTGGTTAAGAAAATCCATAACCTTATTCCTATTGAAGACACCTTTAAGCTGAGTTAGAACTGAAAGGCCCTATATGGAGAGATTGGAAATGGATTTATGATCATCCCATCTTTCAGTATGATACACGGCTATACCATCTATCACAAATGTCTCTTGTCACCTATTCTTAACTCAGATGGCTCGCTTTTGATACTGAATCATTGTGGGTTCATAGGTTGCACACTGTTTGGGCAATCAAGGTGGCTTACAAATTAAGGGTGTCTGTATGGCTTGTCATCTATCAGGGGCTGCCAACAAAGGCACAGCTTTCAAAGAGTGGATTCAGAAATGACTTCTACCCTATTGCACTAAATTAGAAACTGTGAAGCACCTCATGTGGGAATGCCCCTTTGCCAAATCATGTTGGCATGAAATTCATATTAGGCTGGCAGTGGTTTTTCAGCGTCCTCTTCATTGGAGAGTTGCTCTTCTTGGAGATTCAAACTTACTGATTTGGAGACCCTTTGCAAGTCTTTGCAGTGTGTGTGTCTCCACCCTTTTCATTCATTGGATAATCAAATGTAAGTATGTTTTCAAAGAGGAAGAAGGTACGTTGGAGACTTTCAGATGCTTGGCAAGGTGAAGTAAGATTGCAATTGCATGCAAAAGGACGTCTTCTACTTAAAGAAGCTAAGCAATTTGACTCAGACTACTCTGATCTGGCTACTCTTGTCATTTGTTTAAGGAAAATGTAACATTGCTGTATTTCTCCTGTACCCTTTCAGATTCTTTGTACAGGCCCTTTTTGTAAATATTTTTCTGTAAATATATGAAGCATATATTCAAAATAAAAAAATATAAATGGGATACCTTATTCACTTTCAATCAGCCAATACAGTTACTCAGGATTGTAACAGACCTGTCCAAATACTAGCTATGAATGACATGACAATGATTTAAAAACAATCACTATATGAAACTTGGACATAGGGAACAATAAAAGAAGAGAGAAATTTGGACATGAATCAACAACGTGATGCAAAGAGATACTAGAGAAAGAATCTGCCTCAATACCAGTTTTAGCGGAGGGGGCACCGAACCATCATGTTTGCTGCATGTGGATCACAATGTACAAATCCATGTTTGAAAATCATTTCTGCAAAAGCCTGGCTAATCTGCAAGATACATGAAGTATTCAGTTTAGTCCATGCTGAAAACAAAGGCCACTGTCATTTTCAATATAACTTAATATCAATGAGGGCTCTTATATAAGAACTCGGAAATTTTCATATTCAGAGTGATTACAATTTTCGCAACATCACATGGTTGAATTCCAAGACCCTTGATGGCATCCACATCGGTGACTCCAACTCCATCCATAAACTCCATTGTCAGCAGTCTTGACGTACTCAAGTTCCAATAAACTTTGGGAATATAAATGTACGGGGCAAGATGAGGAGATAATCTGTTGAAATTATAAAGACATTGTTCACTATTCTTTGCCTCATTTATAAAATCAAGCTCCTGGAGTTAAAAGGAGACAACCAACAATCAGACGAGAAGTCGTTCTCCAAGATGAAAATGGCTAATTAAAAACCTTGAAGCATATTAAAGACAGTATATGATAGAAAAGGACAACTTTTTAATAGAAGGCATACTTTTAATTATGGTACAGAAGACTCTATTCATCCCATGGAAAAACAAGAAACAATATCTAGGGGTCATATGCACAACATAAACTTCTACTATTCAAGTATAAACATGGATCGGCACTTTGCTTTATTTCAGCTGACCAATTAATTCCTATTCTCCCACCACAAACTATTTGTTAAAAACAACAATTTCTTGCACTAAGGAGCTCTAGGTCAGTAAACTTTAAAGATACTATTCCCTCTACAATTAATCATACATGTGATAGTAGTAAATACTTACCTTTGGAAGATTCTCGCGCACTTCATCAATTAACCACCTAGAAATGAAGTAAATTTCAAACTTACTTTTAGATTCAAGGGGTGCAAACGTCCTTACAACTTCAACAATCTACATTTTACTGTGATTATAGACAACAATATCTTGTGCAAATGAAATAGTGATAAAATCAAACTTTCCATATGCAGGCCAGTCAAACTTCCCATATGCAGGCAGATTTTTTTAATTTATCTGTCTTGAAATACAATCACCAAAACAACAAATAATCCTTTTAGTAACAAATACCTGTAATCAAATGTGGGAAAATCCAGTGCAAAATATTGACAACAAACTCCACAGTTGCAGTATCAATAGCTGCTGTGTTGGTCATATGTGTGTGCTGAACCTAAAGCCAAGACAATCCCACCAGAACAAAATTTGAGTATCATATTAATGATATGAAACTGGAGACTGTATAAAGACACATACAAATAAGTGAAACAGGATATAGAAGCAGATTCTACACCCAAATGTGTACAGAAGGATGCATCATGGCAGAAGTAAATCTGAGTACAAAGAAAAGAAACAGAACATAAGACAGAACACATCTTTCTGCATCATCATTCCAGATGATTTGCATGTAGGATTACCTTGACAGCTACAAACTTTCCATCCCAGGTGCGAGCAGCATGTACTTGGGCAAGCGAGGCACTTGCCAATGGAATGGGGTTGAACTCCAAAACACCTTCATAAAGTTGCAAGTAATATATTGTGCTTTAAAATGTATAACCGTCACATATTTTACCTCAAGACAAATCCAGTAAATAAACAGCTGGGTAACTTTTTCATCACTACACATGGCATTTGCCACACAAAAGGAAAATCATGAACTGCAAAGAAAATAGAAGACTCCAACCATACTTCATGTGGAAGCTTGCCAAGTTCTTTCGTAAACACAGCACAGACTTGTGAGTATGAAGATACAGGACACTTGTTCAACATTGAAGTCCTCATCACCTGTACATACTCCTGAGGAACCAGATATTCCTGCAAAAACACACTCATAAATTAGCAGACATAACATTATCCTGTGATAGATATATTTTTATATGAAAATTTAAAAAAAAGTAAAAATTAGTATCTGAATGATAAGAGCTTAATCAAAACTGTAGAATTCAACAGAAGACTATTCTAAGAAAAATTCATGTCTGAAATCCTACAGTTAGAATATTTAGTATAATGGTCATAAATGCAAGTCAGGTACTTATAAACGTACATTGACATGGGAAATAAATGCACAATAAGAAAATATAACATTGTGATGCAGTTGCAGTTAGGGGCGCAGATGCCTTTGACCATTCAGTTCATAAATTCTTGGAGAATTGATCTTACACACACAAGATCACTGTGAAGTTTGAAAGAAACAATAAAAGCTTCTTATAATAATCAATGAGGAGAATATGAGACTTGGGAAAAATACAATCCCATATTGTTACAGCATTACAATGAAGACACTGTAGACATTCCCAAAGGGAACTCAACTCCTAGAGCCTAGGAGTCTATCCTAAGTTCTAACTACACTCGCTAACTCGGAATGCTCCCAGAGAACCAGATTCGGCCCATTAACACTGTAGCTTTAACACAATTTGCCTGAGCTACTGAAATTTTGGTTCTGCAAGCATTTTCTTATTTCTCAATTCCCTCTCAATAACTTTTGGTTGCCTCTGGTTCTTCTCGATCTGTTATCAATCTTCTCACTACCCCTTAGCTTCCTTGTAGCATATTTCTTACATCCATCACTCCGTCCATTTATAGAATAAGGCTGGAGGAGTAAATAGGCCTTTACAAATAAAGATACTTTTGCAAAGATTCCTTAACTCAATCAGATCACCATCGATTCAGTCCATTCAATTTACAAGTGATCACTCATGGGGACATTTTTCCGATAGAAACATACCAAGTCGCTAGGTCGTCCAATTAACAAAGAAAAGGGATCAAGGCCCAAGTGTTCAAGTAATAACTAGTTTGATGTTGACGAGTGCCCAAGAACACCAAATCCACACAGCATAAATAATCGTCATGTGAGTGCACAATTTGCACACGGTCTTTCACGCAAAAGCTCACAAAGCACAACTCACAAGCTGCACAAAACTTCAAACTCTTCGTGCCAAGCCTGTTTTTATTCCAAGTAACATAATAGGCAGAATTGTGCAAGGTCACACAAAGCTACGTAAGATTGTGCAAGCTTTATTCCTGTAAAACTTAACTCTTTTTGGTGATGCAAGATAACAAGTGAACCCGGATGCTTTTGCATCATACAACCCAGGTAAAAAGAAACATGAGCCCCTACTCATGTGTGCTTCATGATGTCTTTAATGGATTGGCCAATTTTGCCAACTTTAGTTGCATTAAGTTATGATGCATCCTTGACTTCTCCACCTTTCCACCTTACCAGATATTCTTTGTATTCTTCCCTATGTGTCGTCTTTGTATGTGTGAATCTATAATTTCTTTAATTTCTCCGTGCACTTGTTTTGGTAGTTAGTCCCTCTAATCTACTGCGACACAGTTTGCTTGATTAGTTGGTTGTCCCTCAAAGTAAGGGTATAATGCTGCAACATTCAAGATAGGTGAAATGTCTATCCGTCTGGCAGCTATATCTCATACGTGTTCACCACAAATTTCCAAAAGAATTTACATGGTCCAATCTTCTTACACTGTAGCTTATCATACATTCCTCCTGACAACCTCTTTTTGCACAGGTGCACAAGAACCATGTCTCCTTAAAACTCTTGTTGTCTCCTCGTCATATTTGCAAGTTGTTTGTTTTGTGTATTGCTCTTCTCCAACTACAGGTGAACTTGTCGGTGCATGTCCTTCATGTAATACAAAAATTCTTATGCCTTTTGCACTCTTTCCTTTATCTTCCTTGATGTTATGCAATTCCGCAACACCTCTTGGACTTAGTCCATAAACTATCTAGAAAGGTGACTTCCTAGTGTTCCTCTTAACCAAGGTATTGTACGCAAAATTTTGCTTGCGCAAGGACTGAATCCCATGTCCTCACCTTCTCTCCAACCAAATGTAATGTCCCTTTCTAGGGCTGAATCATACAAACAAGGAAATCACACAATTCCAAACATGAATGAAATCTGGATTTTATAACAGCAGTTCCAATATTAACTGAAACCCTAGCAGCGAACTGAAAATTGCACTTTAGGGCATCAAACACCCTCCAAACAAGCTAAAAACAAGTGTACAAATCCTTCTCCAAATTATTTTGAATTAATGGAACAAATACCAAGCCAAACCATCCAAAACATGAAATAATACCCAGCTGCAATTAATTTTATGACAGCAGAAGTGCAGTCCACAAAATGAGCTAAAAGTGAGGTCTCCAAACCCCAACAAATGACAAATATGCAATATATCAGCCTTATAAAATATGAGAAGTCCAAATATCAACTTGGAATGTTAATTTGTGCCCTAGAAGACACCCAATCACACTCCTATACAAGTCACTCCCTAGGAGAGGGGCTCCAAACAATGCCAAAACCCTTGATATGTCTTCTTCTTGATGCCCTAGCTGCAAACCAGCAAGATAGTCTTCAAAGAATGTCTTCAACACCACCAACTTGGAGAGTTTTCATTCTCCAATCTCCAACAAGGAAGGGTTTCGTCCTCCTTGCTTGCCACACTAATGGATTTTTGCCCCTTAGTGGATTTGGATTAGAGCAATCAGCCCTAGAACCAAGTAGATAAAGTATATATGCAAAAAGTGATCCCAAAATGAGCCTATGTGACTCCCTTTATACCCTTATGGTGGCACCAAAGGTCATAAGGGATGAATTTCCCCATGACCAGCCTCTTTAGAAGCATATGCTTCTAGATGCTTCCGATTCTCCCATTCAGATTCAAATTTCAATTTGAACTCCCCTAAACGGATCTGCTTGTGCCACATCCATCCGGTCGTTGGCTCTCTAACAGCCTCCATCCTAGTCAACATCCCCTATCGACACCTTCCAACATCTCTTGTCGCTTTTGCCAACTAAATGTTTTGTCGCACACTCCTTTCTCACAATCATTTGGCATTGTCTTCTTTTGTTGTGCACTCAAATGCTTGAGTCTCACTTTCAACTCTTTTCGCGTAGTCTCTAGGTTCTATGGGCCTTCTCCAAAACATTTGCATGCTTCCTCATCCATTGTACTATCCTTCTTGTATCTTCCTACACCCTTTACACACTCTTTATCATTGCACATAACTCCCTCACAAACTCTGCGCACATAACTCCCTCGCAAACTCGCGCCTCTCCTTGTTCATTCGAGCTAAAACTCCTCACCGCCCTACAAAAATCCTATGTGCACCACTTTGCACATTATTCCTTCGCACTAGCTCTCTCTTCAAGCCTTTCGTGTATGTCTCACGCTCTTAATTCCTCTGTGCACTCCACGCATTGTGCTCCTCGTTGATAGTTATTGTGCAAAGTACTCACATACTTCCGCATAACTCCCGCATTATGCGCACTCCCCCAAAAATGTGCAAGATTGCTCTAGACCTTGCATGCTCCTGCATCAAACACAAGAGGTACTTAAACTTGAGGTCCTCCTCAAGTAGACTAAGTCAATGGTAGGACCACCCTTTGCACTATTAAGGCAAATAGTTCTAGTTCTTTCATCCTCTGAACCTGTTCTTGAGCTCTCTTCCAGCCTTTCATCACCTTCTTGACTTCTTCATGTTGTCTCACACACTTTGGTGAGTCTCAACTCACCACAATTGTCCCCTCCTCCAAATGGATCTCCCTTTTCAATCCTTTGTGAGTCTTTTCCCGCTCTTCTCCCTCACAAGTCTCGATTTTCCTTGAACTGTCCTCCCTCTCCTAAGGCTTCTCCAATAAGTTTTCTACTTCACGAGTCTCACACGCCCAACTCTTTTTGCGCGTCTCGAGCTCGCCTTGTCCGTCTAACTCCACCAAAAGCCTTCGAGGGCTTTGTTATTCTCCTTCACACAATTTATGGGTGTCCTTCCTTTGCACGTTCTTTCTGTGTGCATTTCTCTCCTTGTCTTCTTTTCTTTTCCTCATGTTATCATGTCGCCTCATCACTTTGTGACTCCTCTTCTTTGCACTCCTTTGCTTTGCACACTGTATCTTCTTCGCACTCTTTCCCTTCTCTCCACGAGCTTTTCTTGCGCACTTGATCCTTGTGCACTCTCTCTCCTTTCCTCCTTTTGTCGCCTTTCTTCCGCGACCTCTTCTCCTTATGTGCACTTCCCTTTTGCACTATCCTTTACACAACTCCTCTCCTTCACGTGTCCATCTCTCCATGCACTCATGGGCTTAGATCCTTCTTGAACCACTTCCCTCTTGGTCTTCATCTTTCTTTTCACCCTTCTTTTCCTAGGGCTTCTCTCCATTGCATGTCGTCTTCCTTGCACACTTGCCTTGCACAATTTCTCTGCCACAACCTTCTTCTCCTTGCCTAATGTCTCCTAACAAGCTTCTCCTCTTCTCCTGCATCTTCATCGTCGTGCACTCTTCCTTGGTGATTGCGGGCCACTTCTCCTTTCCCTCTCTTGCTATGGCAATTTATCCCCACCACTTTTCTTCTCCCTCTTCTCTTACACTTTCTTCATTCTGCAAGGCTTCTAGAGACTTTTCACAGCTTCTCCTTTCCTTTCTCTGTTGCCTAAAGGCTAACTTCCGCATTTTCCCATAGTGCCTCTACACTGTGTTGTCGCACCTTTCATTGTCTCACGCGTCTCTTCTCCTATGAGCCTCTTACACTTTGCACACTCATGTAGTCTCCTCCTTAGACTCGCTCTTCAAGAATTCCTAGCAATTTCTCCCTCTTCATGCAGTCTTTTTATTAGGTTTTTCTTCCTTTGTGCACTCTTTTACACGCTCCACTTCCTTGAGACCTTCACGGACCTCTACTTGCTCCAGTGCGCTCGTTTTGACACACACTCTAACAACCTCTCCACTTGGCTGCTTTGTCTTGGTTGCCTTCGAGGCAACTCCTTCGCCTCCTCATTTGCCTCCTTCGCAATGGTGCTCCCATTGTTGTGAGCGTCCTTATCTTCGCACTCCTCAATTCCTCTATTGGGAATTTCTTCATCCGCGCAATCACCTATGCTTTGTCTCTCCACTAGGGTCTCCCCTCTTGCGCATTCAACTGCATACCCCATTTACCCTTCCTCTGGGACATTTTCTTCCACGCATCCCTTCTCACTCATTTCGCATTATCCTTTTGTGCATCTCTGTGTATTTCGTGTGTGTCATCTTTATGCGCCACCTCTCCGCCTTCCACTCTTCCCTTTTCTTCACCGCCTCAAATTGCGGTCTTGCGCGCATCTTCCGCGCATTCATGGTCTACAACGACCATCTTCTCCTCTCGTCAACCTCCTTTGCAAGAGTAATACTCTCACGCACCGCCATCTCGCTTCTAGGTGACTTCTCTCTTCACCCTTTGCTCATCTCGTGATCTCTCTCCATGTGTTTTCTCTCGCACATTCTTCGGCATACTCCCATGCATGCTCTCTCTTCGCTCTTGCGCTTTGGTCAAGCAATCTTTAGTTGTGCCTCTATGCACGCCTTGTCTTCTTTTCGGCGCTCTTTTGGTACTCTTTCCACGCATTCTTCTCTGCACTATTAACTCTTCGTTGAGTCTTTTGCCTCCTTATGGCTACTTCGTGCCACAAGATTGACTCCTTCGGTGGTCTTCCTCCGTATCCTCCATCCGGTCTTCACACCATTTAGCTCGCCCATCGCCTTCTCCAAAATTTTCACTACTACTACATCCGAATTATCCCTCCTTGGAGCATCTTGCCTTCTCAGCGGGATCATCGGCTTCTCTCGCCGCTACACTCTCGGATCTTGTCTTGTGTCCTCTACCCACCTTTCTTCACGATGGAGATCACAAACTTCCGCACTAGTTGCCTCACGTTCGACTTTTTGCCAACTCCACTCGCAGGAAAGTAGCCTATTCTGATACCACTTGGTGACGGACAGGAGTCCCCACGCCTACTGAAAGTCACGCAACAAGATGAAAACTATTAATGTTTCATCTATTTCCTCAATGGCCTTAATGGCATCCACATGCAACTACTCTATAAGAGCTTAAAATCATTACATGGAGCTTTACGGGCTTCGATGTACTCCCTAGACCTATTCTAGACTAGATTGTGTGCTTACAAGCACATTCAACAACAGCCACAACAACTCACGCTGCCCCCAAAATGGTGAACTCATTCCCTTTTATAGTTGTGTGATCCCGCTTCTCTCTCCTAATTTGAATTTGCCTTGGGCGGGCTGGCTTTTTCTAAACACTTCCATATTCTCCCACTCACATTCAAATTTGAATTTGAACTCCCCTAAACGGATATGCTTGTGCCACATCGATCTAGTAGTTGGCTCGTTTGATCGTTCCATCCTGGTTAGCATCCCCTATCAAACACCTTCTAAGCATCTCTTATCGCTTCGCTAACTAACCGTTTTGCCAAGTACTCCTTTCTCGCACTCATCTGCCGCACCTTTGTCTAGTTCTGCTACGTACTCAAATGTTTGAGTCTCACCTTCAACTCTTTTCATGTAGTCTCTAGGTTCTATGGGTCTTCTCTAAAACATCTACGCATTTCCTCATCTATTGCACAATCCTTCTTGTATCTTCATATGCCCTTCTCTCTGTCAATTAATATAACTCCCTTACAAACTCTATGTGCCTCCAGTTTGTTTAGTTGAGCTAAAACTCATCAATGCCCTACCAAAATCCTATGTGCACCGCTACGCATTATTCCTTTGCGGCTCTCTCTTACAAGCCTTCTCTCGCACATCTCACTGTCTTAATTCCTCTGCGCACTCCACACACTACGGTCCTCATTGATAGTTATTGTGCATAGTACTCACGTACTTCCGCACAATCACCACTTGATTCCTCTACACTCCCTTCATTGCCTAGGTGCTCTCCCGCCTTAAAATTTTGCAGGATTGCCTTGGACCTTGGATGCTCCCCGCATCAAATCATGACCCTTCAACGTTCTCATACTCATTTGCTCTCACAATTTCTTTGATAATGGTAGTGGTTAATATAACTTGACATTCTAACCCTTCCCTTTGCCAATTGGAAAATTTTGCATCTTTGTACATATGTACGCACATCTACAATCATACGCAGACAATGATATATTTTCACTTGATTGTGCCAAGGTATTGTCAATACCAAAGTGACTAGCTAATCCTTCGCATGCTTCTCTTGGATCAAATTATCTCGCTTTGACCCTCTACACACGTAGAACTACATGCATTTGAACAATAAACCTTCCTATAAGAAGTAGTCTAGCTAAGGCATCAAATCAAAACTCGTTGGTTTTGCGCATGCTCTCTATGCCTCCCTAAAATCTTTATTTTTCGCATAGAGTTTCCTTCATAATGTCGAACCCCACAACTTCCACATGCATCTCACTCAACAAGACACATCTTCTACTTAGTGCATCTGCAACTCTAGTCGACTCTCACTTCTATTCTTCAAGACAAATAACTATATTAGAATTCAACCCATTTCATGTGTCTTTGATTTAACTTAGCTCGAGTATTAATGAATTGCAATGTTTGATGGTCCATGTGCAACACAAAGTGTTTGGGCAACAAGTAGTGCCTCCACTTCTTCAGAGCTTGCATTATGGCATAAAACTCCTAATCATAAACTAAATACTTTTTGTGTGCATCATTTAGTTTCTCACTTATATTGACAATAGGCCTACCATCTTGACTATCACAACCCCAATGGTTGTTCCACTCGCATCGCAATTATTCGGAAATACTTTGTTGAAATCAGTGCAAAGCCAACACTAGCTCTTCCGCAGACTTCTTGAAGATCTAAAAGCCATACTCTGCATCCGCTATCAATGTGAACTCTTTTTGTCTCTCCGCATCACTAATGTGATTAGTGCGCAATTTCACCGAATTCTAGTATAAACTTCCAAAGTAGAAGCTCACCAAACCATGGAAACTTCACACTTCAAATGTACTCTTAGGTAATGACCATTCAATTATAGCTGACACATTTAGGATCCATCTTGAACCTGCTGAGATATCACAAATCCCAAGTATACCAATTCAATGAAATTGCGCTTCTACAAATTTACTCACAGCTTTTCTCTGTTCGGACATTGCAGCATTCTTTGTATATGGACCAAGTGCTCTTCCTACGTCTTGCTAAAAATCAATATGTCATCCAAAGAAAACTTTTCCTAGAAAAGGTTTCAACACTTTGTTCATGATCTCATGAATGTGCTCGGTGCATTAGCAAGCCCGCAAGACTAAGCATGTATAAAATCCATCCCGCATCTTAAAAGCAGTTTTCCATTCATCAACCTCACTTATCACATATTTGTTAGAATATGCGGGGAGAGAGAATAAACAAATATTACAATGTATAAAGAACGAATGAAGACTAACTAGAATGCACATGTTATTCATCGTGTGTCCGCATTTTATTATGTGAGAGATGGTTACAAAATGGTTGAGCGTTACTGACCGTTCATTAGTTGACACTTAACTAATATTAACTTAACGCTAATTGTAAGCCTCATATTAAGCCTTATATTGTAATATCCTCTCTTAAGGCTTACACTATAAAGACGTCTTGATAGAAGATTAAAGTAACAAAATCAATAAAGACCATACATTCTTCATAAGTTTTCCCCTTTCAAAACAATGTTTGACCTAGTAGAACTCCATCAAGCTGCCTCCCTAACCCTCGTAAAGGTGTAGTTCCCAAGATGAATTCCCGAGTTCCCAAATTCCACCTCCCCGAACTCTCAAATTATAGAATCTCCCAAATTGTTGGATTTTTTTATACTAAGTTACTCCCACAATGCTCCATCAAGTTGTCTCATTACCCTCATAAGGGTAAATTCCCAAGATCCACAAACTCCCAAACTATCTAGGCAACCATCCATGCCAAGTTTTACCTACACTAGATCCCTTATTGTCTTCTAAGTGTGGGACTTCTTTTCAAAAACGCATTCTCTATTCGTGAGTTTTCCCTTGTATTTAGAAGGCGAGACAATTTAATAAAAATAGCTTTAGCATTTTCGTCCTAAAGATCTTCATCATCTATTGTAATATTGACTTATGTTAATTCTTTGATGACCGATTGTATATCTCCTTTCTCCTTCACAAAATCAATGTTACGTCATGATTTCTAGACAGAATTTCATGTTTTCCAAATTCACAGCCATATTTTGCCCTCAAGATTTCACATTTTAATGATTCCCAATTGTATTTTACCCTAGATGTCTAATTTTTTTTCCATTTTTCAACTATATATCCCGTGAAATAGTCTAAAATTCGTATGTGGTGTCTATAAAACCTGTTTTGTTTATGCTCATGCGATTGGTAAATCAATGGCATCAGCGTTTTGAAATGGCGGCAATGGAGTTTGGATTCGCGGCGAGTTTCTAGCCCTTGCGACCCCTTGACCCTTTTCAGCCCTCACAACTTTGTGTATTCTCATATATAAACCTAAAACTCGCCATTGTATCTTTGTCTTGCTCCTTTGAAGATCGCGATAAGCATTTTGGAAAGGCGGTAGTAATAAACAAATGGTGGATGCCCTTTTCGCAAATGTGAGTCTTTCGTGACTTTATTCATGCCCTAGATGCTTGAACGAAAAATAATCTGAATGTTTGAATGTTCTTCCTTTGTAATTGAAACTTGTTGAAGCTTGAAAGTTTGTCACGTGCCCGAGATGCATTCGAAAATACATTGAATGTTTCTTCCTACTTTGTCTACGTGATTTGCAGCTCCTTCGAGTACCAAGGGATTTGATAGTTATGTTAGAACATCTGGAGTGAAAGAATAACGAAATATTAGAATGTATAAATAACAAATGAAAAGTAACCAAAATGCACACGTTATTCATTGTGTCCGTCATTTTATTATGTGAGAGATGGTTACAAAATGGTTAAAGTGGTTACAACAGTTTATTAGTTAATGCTTAATTAACTTAACGATAATTATAAGCCTTATATTAAGCCTTGTATTCTAATAATATTCACTCCCCAAACCAATCTTTTTGAAGCACTATGCACCACCTAAACAATTCATTAAATAATCATGCCCAACAATTGAAAGTTGTACTTAATGGTAGTCTTGTTGATGGCTCTAAAATCAGAGGACATCTTCCACTTACCTCCTTTCTTCGGTGCTAATACTGCACGTACTATGCACAAGTTGAGAGACTTTCTGATCAATCCCTTTTCAAGTAAATCTTGATGTACTTCTTGTTCTCCATAGGCGCCAATATGCAGTCTTATTTAGTAAACTAGACACTAGAATCAGATCCATCTAATGATTTATAGTGCACATAGGTGGCAGTCTGTCCAAAATATTCTTTGACATAATATCTGCATACTCACCTAGCATTCCCTCTACTTCACACAGAAGCACTCCCTCCCTGAATCGTTGTGCCTCCCTTTTCTTTCTGCACAGGCTTTCAAATGAATGCAAAACATTCACGCTTCTCCTTCGGCTTCTTAAAGAATTGTTTTCCCAAAATCAATGACTTGAACTCCTCTCCACAACAGCAATAGCATCCTTTAGCATCCTTCAAAGGATTCAAAGTATATTTCTTACCATCTTTCACCAAGGTGTATGTATTTGTGTGGCCATCATGTTGCACTTTCCTGTCAAACTGCCAAGGTCGACCAAGTAACACATGGCATACGTCCATGGGCATTACATCACACAAGACTTCATCTTCATATGCATCAATCTTAAAGCACAATTTACATTGCTCATTCACAAGCAATTGATGTCCCTTCAATAACCAAGACACTTTATATGGGCTCAGATGCGCAATCCTCTTCAAACCAAGCTTCTTAACCATCTCATTAGAAACAAGATTATCAGTGCTACCACTATCACTTATGACCTTATAGCACTCGCCTCTAGACTTGAAAATGGTTATGAATAAATTCTTCCTCTATGATGGAGGACCATTGCCGGAGAATCAAATATTTGTATGCATTTTGAGGTTTTGGCCAAGTGTTGGAGTCCGCAAAAGGATGGCAGAGATCAGTCAACGGCAAAGGCGTAGAGGATATTGCGCAAAGTGCATAAAGGTTTTGCGCAATATTAAGAATTTTGAGGAGTTCGGTAAGTGGAGCGCATCGGAAGTATCATAAGGCCCGCGTGAGTATGCACGAGATATTTTGACGAGCAGGACCGCATAAGTTTCGCCAAGAAGTGGCGCTTAGGAATGCGCAATGGAGTAAACCGGGCGTGTTGATTCATCCATAGTTCTACACAACAAATTGCACAAGAAAAATAGATTCAGAGGTAGAAACGATAGAGTGGTAGTTAAAAGGCTAGAACCGTCAGCTCAACTAAGGACGCAGACCTTTTCAAAGGAATTTCTCTCAGCTACCAAAGCAAGGTAGTTGGATGCCATTAATGCACAGGAATTCAAATTCCAGAATGAGCGGGCTCAGGAGAGGATTCTAGGAGGAAATTCAAAATCCAATGGGCGTGAAAACCAATCTATAAAAGCCTACCCAACGTCTCATTTAGGAACTTTTGGTGAACTTGGAAGAGAGATCGAGCCACTGCTGAACCTGCAAAGAAAAGCAGCTTGACGCAGTGCATAAGACACCACCCTTTGTATCTCCTAAGTTCACTACAAGTCTTGTAACCACCCCAATAGAGGGAAACCGATCGTAGATGTCGTAAGGCCTTAGTTATGATAAGAATAGTGTTGTGTTGGAGTCATTTTTTCCCTGTGTTGAACTCTACAAACGGCCCTAGGTCGTCTCAATTTGTGCATTGCTATTAAGTGATATCATAATTGGTTTCACACCTTGGAGCTAGGTTAGAAAGTGAGAGGATCGGTAGAATGTCGACCATGAGTCAACTAGTCGAGCAAGCAAAGATGACACCGAGAAGAGCCGCCAATGTAGGAGAAATGAACACAAGCAACGCAGCAAACACAGCTATTATGGAAGCGCTAGAACAAGTAATGACAGAAGTAAGCGGTGTAAGAATTAGGCTCGAGGTCATTGAAGAGGACCAACCAAGAAGATTTGTGCCGCCAAATACGTAAATCGGCGGCGATGAAGGCACAACAAATGGAGGTGCAATAAGTGAAGGGGCTGCTGGAAATGAAGAACAAGGCGACGAAGAAAACATGGGCACGAGAGAAACTAAGTTGTGACAAGCTATTTCGAGAATGGGCCGTGGACCAAGAATGGATGTCCCATCATTTTCTAGAAGATTGGATCCGGAAGAGTTTGTGGATTGGCTTACGAGCATGGAAGAATACTTCGAGTTCGAGGAGATAATTGACCTGCAGCGCGTCAAAGTGGCACAAACCAAGCTGAAGGAGCATGTGGCGTTATGGTGGAAGTATGTGTAAAATGAGCAACAAAGGAGAGGCAAACACAAGATAACGCATTGGGATCGCACGGTTGCCAAAATGAGGAGTAAGTTCTTACCATCCGATTATCAAATGTGTTTGTTCAAGAAGTTGCAAAACTTGAAACAAAAGGAAATGTCGGTGAAGGACTACACAAAATAATTCCACCAGATCATGATACGATCCGGACACGTGGAAGTTGACCAGAGATGTTCGCGTGATATATAAACGGCTTGAGGTTTGGCATTCAAGAAGAACTCAGCCTATTGTGCATCTAGGCATGTGGAGGAAGCTTATCAACTAGCCTTGAAGATGGAAGAAAAGTTAGCACACAAGAGCCAGAGCACACCCAAAGAAGAAGCCGCAATGTGCGCGAGTAGAGGAGGAAGTGATTGAGGATATAATAAGCCTTAAGAAGATGAGCACAACAATGCGCAAACGCAAACCCAAGGTAGTGCGCGGATGATGGAGCGCGCACTCTTCGAGAGGACGCGGAAGATTTAGTCCAAGAGGGGTGCGGAACCGTTGGACATCGCGCATTCGAGTGTCCAAATGCGCAAGGTGAAGCTATGAGTAGGGGCACTCAAGCAAGCGCGCACATGTGGCACATGGTGATGCAGAATCTGTGGGATCCGCACTTCACTCTAAAGGCCCCAAGTGCGGAGAAGCTCGATGATAAGAAAGATGTTGCTTAAGACAAAAGACAAGGAGAAGACAAGCCTACACACAAAGAAAGAGTTTGTTTAGAATAATTTACAAGTCGGGAGGAAAGTGTTGTAAGGTGATTGTCGATAGTAGGAGCACTGGACAACCTTGTCTTCTCGTGAAATGGTGGAGAATTTGGGGATGAAGAAGATTGCGCATCCCAACCCCTACAAAGTGTCATGGTTACAAAAAGGGCACCAAGTCCTAGTGAATGAGCAAAGCCTTGTCAAGTTCCAGATAGGGAATTACTGTGATGAGGTATTGTGTGATATAATGCCGATGGATGTTTGCCATCTATTGTTAGGTAGACCTTGGCAATATGATAGGAAAGTTATTCATGATGGGCACGCAAATGTTATCCGCGTTGAAAAGGATGGGTGCAAGTTCAACCTATCACAATTAAAGGACAGAGAGGAAAGAGAAGTGCGCGGTGGGGTACAAGGGTGCTATTTGTGTTAGGAAAGGAATTCCTACAATAAAGTTGAGGAAGATATACGTTAGTGCCAAAAGAAGTGCACAAGGATCGCGCAAAGGAGGAGGTTCCCACGTGCGTGGAATATTGGAAGACTTCCCGGCCATCATGACGAAGGAATTGCCACAGGGATTCCCGCCTATACAAAGTATCGACCACTAGATTGACCTAAACCCAAAGCTTGTCTCCAAACAAAGCCCCATATTGATGACACTGTAAGAGAATGCACAAGTGCATAAACAAGTGCAAAAGTTGTTGTCAGACAGAGGATTAGTGAGCGAAATTTTGAGCCCATGTGCGGTGCTTGCAGTACTAGCACCAAAGGAGGAGAATGGTGCATGTGTGTTGATTTCAGAGCCATAAATAAGCTAACAAACAAGTACACGTTTCTATTAATTAGGATGGCTGATCTCGATGGATTGCCTTAGTGGCGCATGGTAGTTTTCAAAGATCGACTTAAAGTGTGGGTTATCACCAAATTCATATCAAAGAAGGAGATGAATGGAAGACAACACTCAAAACTAAGGAGGGCTGTATGAGTGATTAGTCATGCCATTCGGGTTAATTAATGCCTCAAGTACATTCATGAGGTAATGAAACGAAGTGCGTAAACCATTCATGTGGAAGTTTGTGATTGTATATCTGGATGATATATTGGTGTTTAGCGAGGACAAAAAGGAGCATCTCGATCATTAGCGCAAGGTGATGAAGCGCTTGCAAGAGGAGAAGTTGTTTGTGAATATACGAAGTGCACCTTTATGCGTAAAGAGTTAATCTATTTGGGGTTTCATAATATCCCTTGAAGGATTGCTAATGAACCCGAAAAGGTGTCTTGTGATAGAAGAGTGGTCGTCACCAAGGAATGTGATTGAGGAGCAAAGCTTTCATGTCTTAGAAGCTTCTATAAGAAGTTTATAAAGAGTTCAAGTGGAATATTTGCAGCGATCACGAGAGACAATGAAAGAGATCGTAAGGAGTTTGTATGGATAGAAGAGGCGAGTGTGACTTCCACGAATTAAAGTTGAGGATTACGGTGCAACCATTGTTAGCATTGCAAAGTTTTGAGAAGGTATTCCAAGTCGATTGCGATGCAAGTGAAAATGCAATTGGCGTAGTATTGAGTCAAGAAAGTTGAATGATGCAAAGAGAAGATATCCAGTCTAAGATATCGAGAATTCTACGCATGTGTACAAGCACTTGAAGAAATGGAGGCATTATTTGTTGCCAAGTGAGTTTGTTTTGTAGATTGATCATCAGGCACTGCAGTTTATCAACAATCAAGCAAAGATGAATCAAAGGCACATGAACCGAGTAGAGTTACTCATTGGTGCTAAAGCACAAAAGTGGGAAGTCCAACAAGGTTGCATGGACACGCTCACTACGAGAGTTTTGGTGTTAAAAGAAATGTGCAAAGAAGTCGTGGTTTTGAAACTATGAAGGAGCTATATGCGCAAGACAAGGATTTCAAGGAAGCATGGGAGGTATGCTTGGAGCCGCATGCATGAATAAAAAACGCGATGGTTGGACTAGTTCATCCAAGAAGGAATGTTGTTCAAAGGAGCCCAATAGTGTATACCACAAGGGTCTATGTGCGAAAACTTAATCTAAGAGAAGCATAGTGGAGGTCTAGGAGGTCACTTTGGAAATGACAAAAATTTAGCGCAGCTTAGAAGAACGATGTTATTGGCCAAGAATGAGCATAGATGTGTGCAAGTATATGGAGAGGTGCTGAGTTTTCCAATTAGCCAAAGGCCACAAACAAAACACCGGTTTATATCAACCTTTGCCTATACCGAAGAAACCATGGGAGGATCTCAACATGGATTTCGTGCTAAGGTTGTCATGAATGCAGAGAGCAAATGACTCCATCTTTGTGGTAGTTGACAGATTTTCAAAAATGGCACATTTCATCGCCTGCAAAAACTAGTGATGTGTCGAGCATAGCACATTATTTCTACATGAGGATAGTATAATTGCATGGATTGCACAAAGTGACTATAGTATCGACAAGGATACAAAGTTCCTAGGTCATTTTTGGAGGACCTTATGGAAGAAATTGGGAATAAGACTAACTTATAGCTCAAAGAAAAACATCCACATATCGATGGACAAACAAAGAGTAAACAAAAGCTTAGGAAATTTGTTACACAACTTAGTAGGGGATAAGCCAAAACAAAGGGAATGGTGTTGGCGCAAGCGAATTTTTTATAATGACTCAATCAACCAAAGCACGGGAAAGACTCTGCTCCAGCATTGTTTTGGAGCCCGTCCAAGAGAGCTAGAATTGCACAAAGTGGTGGATAATTGAAGTGCGAAGCGAGAAGAGTATTCGGGATACATGTGCAAGTTACATGAAGAGGTTTACAAGAAATTAGAACCAAGTAACCAAGGTTACATGGAACATACGGATGAAACGTTCAAAGTCAAGGAATTTAAGGAAGGAGATTAGGTGTTGGTACGCTTACGAAGGAAAGGTTCCCAAAAGGGACAAATAACATGTTGAAGTTGAAGAAAATTGGGCCATGTAAGGTGTCGCAAAAATAGGGCCAAATGCAAACAAGATAGAGTTACCTAAAGGATTTGATATCTCACCGATATTGAATGTTTCACACTTGTATGAATTCCATGAAGAAGAACCTAGTGCACAGAACACAAGGGACCAGTTCACAAACAAATCGGATGAAGCCTTTGATCGAGAAGGCAAATCCCAATGAAGGAAACAGAAGATTCAGACCATATTGGACTCGAGAGTAATAAAGAGGACGTGCAGGAAGAAATATAAGGATTACTTGCTAAAGTGGAACGATCACGCGAAAGAAGACGTGACTTGGATGAGTGCAAAGGAGCTAGCTCATATTGGCCATATTCAAGCCTAAGTTGTGAAATGGAGCTCACTTTTGTCTTAGCCGAGGTGTTTGATGCAGGAGCATCACGAGAGAACCAAACATATGCATGCATTTTGAGGTTTTGGCCAAGTGTTGGAGTGCGCAAAAGGATGGTCGAGATCACCAATGGCAAAGGCGAGACAAGATATTGCGTGCCAATGCGCGAAAGTTTTGTGCAATATTAATAATTTCGAGGAGTTCGGTAAGTGGAGCACAACAAGTATTATTAGGCCCACGTGAGTATGCGCGAGATATTTTGACGAGCAGGAGCATGTAAGTTTCTGCCAAGAAGTGGTGCTTAGGAATGCACAACGGAGTAAATCGGGGCATGCGATTCATCCACGAGTTCTACACGACAAATTGCATGGACAAAAATAGAGTCGAGAGGAAGAAACAATAAAGTGGTAGTTGAAGGCTAAAACCACCAACTCAAAGAAAGGATGCGAAACTTTCCAAAGGAATTTCTCTCATTTACTACCAAAGTAAGGTTGTTAGATGCCATTAATGCACAAGAATTCAAATTCTAGAATAAGCGAGGCTCAAGAGAGGATTCTACGAGGAAATTCAAAATCCAATGGGCGGTAAAACCAATCTATAAAAGCCTACTTAACGTTTCATTTAGGAGCTTTTGGTGAACTTGGAAGAGAGATCAATCTAGTGTTGAACTGTGAAGAAAAGCAGCCTAAAGTAGTCCATAAGACACCACCCCTTATATATGCTAAGTTTGCTACAAGTCTTGTAACCGCCCAATAGAGGAAACCGCTTGTAGATGCCATAAGGCCTTGGTTATAATAAGAATAGTGTCATGTTAGAGTCATTTTTTCCATTGTGTTGAACTCTGCAAATGGCCCTGTGTCCTCTCGATCTGTGTCTTGTCGCCACTTTACATGGGTGCACTCTCCACTTTAACTGGATTCAACACTCTCTTCATCATGAGAGATTCTCCACAATATGGCTCTTCAAAAAAATTACTTGACGCAAGTCTTTATGTGTCTTCTTGGGGACCTATAAACACCAATGCTTCGCTTCTCCACATCAAAAACACATTCAAATGAATCCTTACCTCTTCCATGTTCTCTTCCTTTGAAATAAAATCTACTACCATCCCTTTAGGTATGACTTTAATCATGCAAGGAACTCGCTTCATTCTCTTGCACGTGATTTGTTTTATCAATGTGTAATGTTCCACGTCTGCCCGGGAACTTTCCTCTACCTCACACACTACTTTGTTGTCTCGAGGAACAACTTTTCTTCCTCCAACACACATACCGATAGGCTTCTTTTATAGACCTTAATATACTATGCCAAACTCAAGTTGAATGGAAATATGAGATCCATAAACATACTTTCAAACTTTTTCTATGCCACCTTTTGTGTGACCAGGCGAATCATCGACGATTGAACTCCTCTATGTAGTCCTTAATGTACATCTTCTTTTTACTCAAGTTCTACAACTTTTTGAACAAGTACAATCGATAATTTGTAGGCAAGAAATTTGCCTTCATCTTGGAAACCATCCTCTTCCATGCTTTAATCTTCCCCTTTCCTTTTCTTTCTTTATCATTTTCAACATAAACCTACCACAACAATGCATGCCCTTCAACTTTGTAAAGTAAAATGACTCTTCTTCGGGTCCTCTATTGGCTTGGTCAAAATATTTCTCCAATTTAGCGATCCAATCAATCGATCATTACGACATAAGCTTCATGAGTAATTCGGGACATCCATGCATGATCTCCATCTAATTCTTGAAATAGCTCGTAGATACATGTCTTCGGGCTCTTCTTCCAACTCTTCTTCTCCAATCTCCAATTCTTCATCATCATTGGGTTTGCATCATCACCATCTCATCGTCTTGAAGCCATTTCCATAGCTTGAGCATTTTATTCAAACCTTTCATACGATCTGCTAACTCAGCCACTCTAGGTGGTCTAGTTCTTCTTCCCCTCATTGGAGTACCTCTATGTGCCATCTCAAATTTCCTCACGCACATGAGTAACAAAGTACTACAACCTACACCTACACAATAACCCAAATGTTGGAAGATGCCTACAACCACTTTCTACCTACAATCGCAAATATGGAAAGCAGCAATATGAAAATCACTCACATAAAACACTTGAAACCCCACTTTGATACTAGTTGATGCACTCCCGGTTACAGGTCTCGGTGAAGAGATGTCTTAGACTATGCAGCCCATAAATTCTCATATAAATGACCTCACACAAGTAACATCACCACGTAGCTTGAAAGAAACAATAAAAGCTTCTTCTATTAATCAATCAAGAAAATTACAGACTCAAACACAATACATCCCCGCTTGTTACAACTTTATAACAAAGACTCTACAAAAATTCCTAAAAAGGAATTCAACTCTTAGGACTCTAGCCTAGCTAAGCCCGTTAACTTGCAAGACTCAATAGAACAAAACTCTGCCCCTTAGCAGTAGATAATCAACACATTTTTCCCAAACTACTTAGACTTAGCTTCTACATGCATTTACTTACTTTTGAATTCCCTCTACCAATTTCTCGTTGCATCCAATTCTTCTTGATTCCTTATAAATCTGCTCGCTACTCTTAGCTTCCTCATAGCATTACTTCTAGCATCCAAAGCTCCCTTTATTTATAGAGTTTGGCAGGAGGAACAAAAATGCCTTCGCAAACAATGATACCTCTGCAATGATTCCTTAACTTGATCCTATTACCATCGATTCAATCCATTCGGTTTATGGGTAATCACTCATGGCGGTGTTTTTCCAGTCAAAACATAATTAGGTCCCTCGTTCATCAACTTAATAAAGAAAATACATCAAGGCCCACATGTTAAGGTAACACTTAGTTTGATGTTGACATGTGTACAAGAACAGCAGATCCAAAGTATAGATGTTCATCATGTGTGTGCAACTAGCGCACGGTCCTTCATGCAAGAGGTCCCAAAGCACAACTCACATGCTACACAAAACTTCAAAATCTTTGTGCGCCTAAAGCTCCACATGCTTTATTCTCCTGAAACATTTTTTTGTGATGTAAGATAGCTAGTGAACTTGGATGTTCCTGCATCACATTGTGCTTTACAAATGTTAGTAATATGTGAGGATGATTACTTAACCTTGTAACCAAAGGTAGTTGGCATTCAATTGACCATCTCTCTTTACTTCATGTATTCACCGTTTCATTTCTGATTCCAATGACGCATAGTTCTAGAGCTTGCTGGAAACTCGTAGAACTCGCACGTTAGAAAGCACGGAAAGTAATTGCCAACATCATAGATTTTATATTGAATGAAGCAAAATTCTAAGATTAGAAAAGATATCCAATTAAAATCTATCTTTGGATCTCGAGAATTCTAACACAAGTCCTCTCAATTACTCGATTTGCGTATTTCCGGGGTGTGGTTTATGATAGTTTTGGCTAAATTTTCTGCACAGCTGAAAACCTAGGCAGTCATGAGATAAATCTCCCTCATTTACCGATGAGGCTCCCGTGTAAGATTTTGTCAATTATATTTCCTAATATCTATCTGTTGGTTTTACTTTAATTGCATAGCTCATGAACCATAACTAGGCAATTTTGCAGCAAGTAAGCAATTATAAGCAATATGTGCAGGAAAGGGAAATAATTAAATACGAGAAGAAAGGAAATGAGATGTGCAACCTAACCAATAGTTGACAGAGTTGATCACATGCACATAGACGAAACAAATAGATCTTGAAATGCAGAATTTAAAGCAAGGGAAAGTTTGCGATCTAGATCTAAGACATTGCAAAGTTTATGTAGATATCTAAAAAGAAATAAGAAACAAATGCACTGTTGACACAAAGTTCTCCGAAAATATGTCTCCTCTCTATTCCTCCGCTTTCAAAAAGCTATCAAGGGTTTCAGCTCAAAGTTTGGAACACAAGAATGTTGATTACAAATTCTGATTCTTTAACCCGTAGGCTCTTCCTCTATTTATAGTGTATGGAGGGGAAATTACAAATAGGAAACTATAACTGAACTGACACATGTGGAAGTTGTAAAGGAAACAACTGAGCAATCTCCCTCCTGAATTCCTCTTTGCATGACATGCATGATTTATAACGAAAAATAAAACCTTCTATTTTACATGTCTGCCACCTATTTCCAAGTAATTGACTTCTTCAAGTAACGGCTTTTAAACCAATCACTTAAGTTTTATAATTTAATTGATTGCTCAATTACTTTGTCGGAGAAAATAAGAGAAAGAAGAAGAAAGAGGAAAAGAAATTAGAAGAAAGCTACAACACTTCCAGTCTTGTTCTTTTGCCTTTGACTTGTCTTCCTCTTATCCTTGTTTTGCGCTTCTTCTCCAATACATGCACCAGTGCAATGTTTGCCGTAAATAATTCAAACAAAACTCGTCATTTTTATTTTTAATTGCATATGAGCAATTTTAAATTCTGGAAAGCCTAGGTGAATGCAAATACAAGTAAATTCAATGAAGGCTTCAACTGGAAGATTGGGAGCACATGCACAAGATCCTAGAAGCAATTTTCCATGCACTAATCTTCTACACGGATGCGTTAGAAACAAGAGGATGAATTTTGCGCTGAGCCTTTGCAATCATGAGATTTTGATCTCACATTAAATCGGTGATAGGTTCAAGGCCTATGTCTCGATTATCATTGACATCAGCAAATCTGGAAACTATGCATGATTCTGCTGATCATTTTCTTTCATCATGATTCACCATGGCTAGAACAATCTTTGTCTAAGCTCTTTTTCTTTTAATTTTGTGAAATCCTCGCAATTGGATCAATTTGTGCAGATCTGACAACTTCAGATTCAGAAGATATATTCAATGTACCTGACATTGATTTGAGCACCTATGATGAATACCTGGGCACATATACTAACATGCAGACACTCAGAATGACAAAAATTAGGCTATTCCAACCCTAGGCGCCAAAACTGGAAGCTTCCCGGCAATGGAAAATATTTATTAATGCAACATCCTCCTTTTGGCGCCAAAACCTATCCGGGCTGCAATCTTCATCAAAAATAAATAAGTGTTTCTCCTTTATGGCATCCCATGCTTATATAACCTCCAACATGCTATTTTTAATAATTGTCTCTTCCTATTTCTGGCAATTTAATTAATTAATAACCATGTCTATTCATCCAATTTGGGTGCCCAATTATGCATGTTGCTGGTTGCTTTTTATGAATTTATTTTATTTATTTTTAGCATGCATCCTTGACTTCTCTTCAGCTTGTCCTTTTGCATTGACTTTCCTTCCATACATGGCGCCAAAATTAGATAAAAAGCCATTAATAAATAACATTAAATGCATTGTTTAATGCCAAGGTGGGTCGCACTTTTTGGCAGGGGTAGATGCTAAAAATAGGAAGTCAACTTGATGGAAATTTCCACCCTGCACTGCAGTTCCAAAAATCCCCTCTTCCACTTAAGTGATTTGACTTTCATCATAGAAATTTTTACCTGCAAGACAAAGAAACTCTCGCCCGAGTGCTTTATAAGTGATTTTTCTTTTATAATGGGAATTTTTACCTGGTAAGGCAGTAAGAAATTCCCACCGCTACCACTTCTAATATTCTCATTGCGAAACTTAAATGACTTTGACTTTATAGGAAAAAGTACCTGCAAGCGGAGTAAGAAATTCTCGCTTGCCTACCATTGCAAAAATTCTCATTGCAGCTTAGATCTATTTATTCCAAAAAGTGTGACTTGCCTAGGAGAGGCTTTTTCTACTTGACTTTATCTTTTTTGATCAGAAGTTTGCCTTCTGAGACCGATTCCTTCTGATACTGCAGCCATAAATGATCTCCAGATGTTCCTGGCAATTAAACAGACTATACAGAACAAAGAACGGATCAAAGGGAATTTAACAGACAGACAACAGAGAAAACCGGAGAACAAACGCAAAAGAAATAAATAAAAATGAAAAACGTTGCCAAAAGTTGCAGACAATGCTATGATTTCATTCCTGACTTGAAAACACTATTGAGATGAGTGAATACTGGTATGCAAAACTTCAACAAGATTCCATCGGAGCACAATTTACTTCAAACGGGGCTTTATTTATTTAATAAATAATTAAATAAAAAAATTCCATAGACAAAACTTGGTGGAGGGATAAAATGAGTTTCAGCATCTGGGTATTTGTCGAAATTGGCTCATATGATTCACTGAGAATATCTTAACGTAATAGAGACGTCTTCTGGAAATAAAAACACAAAAAGACCCGTTATTTTAAAAGAACGAAAATATTTAAACATGGGGTAGTCTCATATTTTAAGGGTAAAATGCTGGAGACACCAGATAGGATTCTATCCAAGGGATAGTATAGGCTTCTAAAGTGCACTCTAGCTAAACGTGGCTTCTAGTTCAATTGGGCCCAACTTCACCGCTTTGGGCTTCTCGCCCTCTACCCTCTTTCCCCACGGAAAGATTTTAGAGCACTTGATGCCTTATATGCCACCCTTGTCTCACAATTCATATTAATGTGGGGTTAACTCTACCACAATCCAAGCATGCAATGGGGTTGTTATTGGGTTAATCCCACGTTGGTAAGACTGTGACAAGAGTAACGTATAAGACATTACATGCTCTAAAAAGCTTTTTAATCCAAAAACGAGATGTAATGAAAAGCATCGATTTAGTTTTCCGTTCCACTCGGATACGTTAAATTTATACCAATTTACCCTTATTTATGTTTCACAATGATTAAAATATGAGGCAAAAACACAATAGGAATCAAACCACAAAATCACGACAAAATGAACACCAGGATGATATCGGAGTTTACCCAATTTGGCCTACGGTTCCGGTCATTCAATGACAAACCGATATATAAATGATGCGAGAAAACAAATCTTACATCAATTTATTGTGGTCTCGCATCGTCAAACGCCCGGCTCGGCTCCTGGCAATCGCTCGAGCTATTGGCACCAGGCCATGGCTCGTGACTCACGACATTGTATATTGGCACTAAGACTGCTACTCTCGCTACTTGGGTCTAGTTATGGCTCTATCGGATCCTCGACATCCTCCCGGCTCCGTATCACAAACCCTTGGCATGACCATTAGTCTCTATGCAATGTGACAACTACTCCATCTACCTCGATAAGCGACTTCGCTTGGATACAACGACGCTTAGCTCGATAATAAATCTTCCTTCGCTCCGTACTACAGCAGTGCAACGTGACAACTACCTCGACAAGCGAATCACTTGGATACAATTGCGTTTCGAACAATTACATCCTTACATGAGCTCAATCGGTCTTTTCGACAATATGTCATTACAATGGCAATGCTCTCTCGCAACAACGACAATAGAAATGTCTTTACAACTCCGACGGACTCTCAACCTCTACGACGATATGTCATTACGAAAGACAACTCTAGGGCCACAAAACAACAATAAGGAGGCTTTAAAACAATTAAACCTTCTACAAAATGTAATAAGCCTAAATCATTAAGTTAGGCTCTCTGATAAGCGTATACAAAGCTTATAAAACTCTCAAGCTCAAATTCAAATGGCTTGAATAATTTTTGAATGCCTTCGCTTAAGGCTTGAAGGCCTTTAAATACTTGTTTGGGGCCCGCATTTAAAGGAAATAATCCATATCCATGGCTATATTTGGAGTGTAATCACATGGCATGGTGGTGAAGTCCATGTGTTCGACGCGACAAGTCCTCGGTCAAAACCCACACGATGACCCTTATCCCCCATTGGCTTTGGCGGCATTGAAATTTGGTGGGTTTATTCCACATTCTTTGCACCGACGGTTGTTAGAGACTTTAAAAGTTGTGAGCGGTGGAGAGGTGCAGGTGGCTTAGGCCACACTTAGCGGATTGTTTTGCATGCCCCATGGACTCGACACTTAGCTCACCCTCCATTGATTTGGCTACGAGTTGTGCATTGATCTTCGGTCCTTGACCGAGGGGATGAGTTGGCTTAGCCACTTGAATTGGCATTTGGACTTGAGCTTGACTCAGCGTTGTTGGTTGATCTGTCCATTGAACTCAACATGTATCTTGTCCAAGATGAGATGGAAATGTTGAGGTGGCAAATATGAACTCAATGATGAGCTCAATTAGCTCGGTCTCCAGCTTGCCAAGTTGGTTGAAAAATTAACAATGTGTGACTTGGCAAGTATATGAGCTCAATGGCATGTCACTGTGGTGACAAGGCAGTCGGGTCCCCCTCCTAACAAAAAGTGGATCCCACCGGCTATTTGGTCCCCAAATGCAGGCACATGTTGTCGGCCCCACATTCTACCATCAAAGATCGAGGTTCAAACAAACGCTTTTTTTTTGCACGTCATTACTTGTCGGCTCCCCAATAGGCCAATTGGCAATCTCGCATAGTATCACTTGTCACCGCACTTGTGCCTTCTATTTTGCCTATTGCATTTGATGTTTCACGACGGTATCTCCTGCGTCACGGCATCCATTTCACCTCGTTCAACAAGCGCCACGAGGCTCTCTCTCGCGCGCTTTGCATTCAACTAAATTAGGGAGGTTTTGGGAATATCTTTTGTGTGAATGATCCTCCATATCACTGCTCCAATGAGGAATGAAGCTAGAGGATGAGAAGCCAAAGCAATGGATTGAATTCCTCGTTCCTCCCCCCATTAGTAGATGCTATAACGCACTTGTATACTAAGTAGGTCCCCTTTCCTTTTAATAGAGCAAACATAATGGGTGGATAGTTGTCATAATATAAAGATGTCTACATGAGGTGAAATGGTTACAAAGGTCAAAGTAGTGGTTCAAAAGTGGTTCCTTATAGCATAAATAGAGAAGTGTGGGATTAGGGCTAAGATATTAAAACATATATTCATGTTACTATGGTAAGGGGCGATGCATTCAAAGTAGCTAAATTTTGTACCATGTTTTATATGGAAAAGTTGAGAAACAAAGAACCCACTTGCATAATGGAAAGTCGAAAGTGATGTTGGATACTTATCATTGATATTGATAATATGATCAAGAAGATTGTTGGATCCTGATTTGTATCTAAGAGGAAAAGGCAAGAAGTACAGAGGGCAAAAATGTATGAAGAAAGGGGCAAGCACCATAAACAACAAAGACAAGAAACAATGAAAGAGAGGTTGAACCCAAGAGAGAGAAAGAACTAGAGACAAAGTTTAGAGAGAAGATAGAGGCTTGAGGTTCCACCATTATAGACCGGGAAATAGTTGTTATACTTCCCCTTAGGTAAAAGCGGTTTGTGCACATTGTAAAATCTTGTTACATAATTAAAAAGCTCCATTGTGTTTTCGCTATTGTGTGTGGGAGTGTCTTAGGCTGCGTGACTAGGCATCTATCCATTGAGACCCCTGGTTATGACTCCATCATTTTGGTATTAGCATGTAAATTACAGCTCTAGGAGGATTGATTGTGAGGTACCCATAGTGGAGGAGAAAACCTATGTATGATTGCGAGGGGACTTATAGCGAGAGGATATGTTGTTGAGAAGTCAAGATGTCACCCACGAGAAGAAGTGCTATGAATATAGTTGTGATAAGAGTATTGGATGAAGTGTCAAAGGAGTTGAGGAATGTGCAAACCAAACTGAATGTGGAGGAAAAACGTCAAAGAGGGTTTGTGGCGAGAGATAATAGGGGTGACACCAAAGAAGAAAAAGAACGACATGAAGGAGGCGACGGACATGGGACAATGAAGATGGAGAAGTAAAAGTTGTCAAAGCAAGTGAAATAAGACTTTTACGTGTTATTTCTATGATGGCATGCAGTCCAAAGCTAGACATTGTGTGTTTCTCTACAAGATCGGATCCCAAAGAATGGTGGACTGGATCGCGGACATGGAAGATTATTTTGACTTAATAGAGATAAGCGACACGCTAAAGGTGAAGATCGGGTAGACTAAGTTGAAAGGTCATGCAATTCTTTATGGTGGAAGGAAACCCGAATGAATGCCGAGAGGAAAGGAAAAGACAAAATAATCAAGTGGGACAAGATGGTTGCAAAGATGAAGAGCAAGTTTCTACCTAAGGATTACTAGAGGGATCTGTTCAAAAGGTAACAAATCTACATCAAAAGGTAACAAATCTACATCAAAAGGATATGAGTGTCATAGAGTATAGCAAGGAGTTTTACCAGTTGCTATCGGATATGGGCATAGTGACGTCAATCGGAGAAGGGCAAAAGTATTCAAATGAATTAGAGGTTTGGTATCGAGGAAGAGTTGAGCATGGCTCGATCCGTTTGAGAGTCGGCGACCTATCAAATGGCACGTAATGTTGGAGAAAAATTGTTGAGCACAAGATAATACTGAGAGGGGGGTGAATCAGTATTATGATATTATTTCAAACTTCAATACTTAAACTTAGATCTATAATCACGAGCAATGTGAATATATCAAATCAATCAAAGAACACAAAACTTAATGCAAGTAGACACAGATATACGTGGAAACCCTTTCGGGAGAAAACCACGGAGAAACTTCTTTCTTTATATATATTTCTCAAAAATTTGTAGGCACCAACCTACTGGAGACACCAATCCCCAAATTACAGTTTTGTAGGCACCAACCTACAAGAGCACCCACCCCTTTTGCTAAGCACCAACTCAACAAGAGACACCGATCTCTTCGAATATGAAGGCACCAACCTTCCTTACAAAATTTGCTTTCCACTTTTGAACTTGTTGCTTCCTCAACGAATAATGGAAAATTCTTCTTACTTTCAGATTTGTTGTTCTAAAATTCTGCCCTTACGCTTCCTCTTCTTCTTTTTTTTCCTTAAGATATTCAACTTGAATCCATGCTTAATAAGTCTCATATGAATCTTCTTATATAGCCTTTCGTACCTTTTCGAAAAGACACATCGTTCCAACCGACACAACCTTTCCATTAACACAACTTAATTAAGTGCATTAGTCGGCTAAAACCAAAAAATAATTAATGCAGCCCATAATTATTAAATGCACATTAATCAATGCAATTAACCACTTGATAAGAGCGCTGCCCTCCTTAGACAAATCACTTTTATCATTAAATCGCTGCCAGCCATCATTAAATCTTCTTTTTCACCATAAAACATTGCATATGAACACCTTAAAATGCGGATATCTCTCTCTTATGTATAGTTGTGTATATCTCACTTATACCATATAATCCTCATGCAAAAACGCTTCTTTTCATATATTTAAACTTTTGTTTTCTACCCTTCTATACTGCTCGTTATTTCCGTTACTTTCTACCATTTCCGTCAATAATTCCATTACTTTCTGACAAATTTCCATTTACCAGTTCAGCACCTCTTTTGACATCAATGACAATATTTCCAACAAAAATTGCAATTAGAGTTATAATCGTGCAAGGGAGAGGTAGATTAGTGCTCGATAGTAACGTGAAGCAATGTTGGCGGAGGCCAATTCTTAGGCAACATTGGCAATATACACGATTGACACATACACAAGGGCAAGGATTTGCGTGTGGACGAACATCTTAATTGTCTCGTGGATGTGGGACATTTTCCAAAGGGGAAGAGGATTCCCTAGAAATTGTTTCAGTGTGGGTAGTGTGAACATCATGCATATGAGTGTCCACAATGCAAGGCAACAGATGTAATGTGGTTGATTACACCTTATTAAGGAAGTGTGCACATGGCACATGGAGGCAAAAGTCACTTGGATGTGCAAAGCTAATCAAAAAAAAGACCATAATGGGGCAAAGCTCTTATGATGAAGAGAGCATTGTTGAAGGCTTGAACCCATGAAAATAAGCTAGATGAGCCAACACAGAGGAAGAATCTCTTCCGAACAATATGTAAGTCGGGTGTAAGTGTTGTAAGGTTATAGTTATTCTTTCCTATGACACACAAAAACTTATTTTCTGCGAAAAGGTGGAGAAGTTGGGGTTGAAGAAGATTGTCAATTTCAACCCATCAAGGTGTCATGGTTGCTTGAATCATCAAATTTTGGTAAATGAACAAAGCCTTGTGAGTTTCCATCACAAGTGCTTTACCATGATGAAGCGTTGTGTGACTAATTAAGCATGTCTATCATAACGATGGATGTTTGGCATTTATTGTTTGCAGACCATGACAACATAACATTAGGTCTATGCATGATAGAAGGAAAATATTATTTGCATAGGAAAGGATGGCAAAAAGGGAGTTTAACTTATCTCTTTTTAAAGGACAAGGAGGAAGTGTGCCTGGTGTGCACTCAAATATTGATGGTGGTAGGGAAGGAATTTTTATGGAATGCAAAGGAAGGAGTTTATTTAGCACTTGTGCCTAAGGTTGTGTAAGAAAGGGATATTGAGAATGAGGTTACGAGTGGAGTGCGCAGAGTGAGGTTGTTTGGATGACTTCGTGAAGATTGTTTAAACCCTTTTCCAGATGGGTTGTCACCCATGTGCGTTGATCATCATCAGGCTTGACTTGATACCTACATCGACTTTCCCAAACAACTCATCATACAAGTTAACACCACAATAGAATGAGGAAGTGCTTGAGGAAAGGTGCGGGAGTTGTTGTATAAAGGATTAATTGGGGAAGAAAGTAAGAAATCTAAAGTTTGAACCCTTACATAATACCTATAGTATATCACCAAAGAAAATGGGGAATGGCACATGTGCATTGATTTGAGGACATTAACAAAATAATGATCAAATATAGGTTCCTATTGCCCAAAATGGACGACCTGATGGATTATTTGAGCGGAGTGCAATACTTTACATTTTCAGATTTGTTTGCATTTGCAATGGCCCCCAAAACAAAAGACCCTACATGGACCCATGCAGATTTAATTGATCATCAAGTTTTTTGTAAATATTGTAAGAAACACATCAAGGGGGATTCAACGCTTTGGAAACAACACTTGGCTGGTCAAAAGGCCATGTTACCCCATGTGATGCACCCGATATTGATGCCATTACGTTGAAATGAAAAACATGCTTGAAAAACATCGAGAAGAGAAGGCTAGGCAAAAAGAGATGAAGCTGAAATAGGGAGGAGGGAACATGCCTTGAGTGTTGAAGGATCTTGCTCGACCCTTTTGTGGATCATTTAAGACCCCTTTCGGTATATGCCTCCCCCATCCACTCATAGTCAAGAAAACCAGCCTCAAAAAAAAGAATGACCATTCAAAGCTTTTTCCATCTTCCACACTGCTTCTTAGTGCTTCCATGGCAACAAAAATCAGCCCACCTTGGATAACCATTGGAAGAAGCAATACAAAGAAGCAGCTTTTGAGTACATTGTTGGATGGTGGTATGATGCGAGATATCCCTTTCAATGCTGCCCACTCACCTTATTACCAACGATGTTTGATTCCATTGTTGTTCTTTGGTAAGGGCTTCAAAGGCCTTAGTATGCATGACTTGAGAGGATCACTTTTGAAGAAAGAAGTTGCATCCATAGATGAATATTAAAAGGTTACGCAAAGCTTCATGGGCCAAAATAGGATGCACTATTATGTCGGATGGGTGGAGTGATGGCAAGAACCGCACAATAAAAATTTTCTTGCCTCTTGTCCACAAGGTACAATGTTTTTGAAATCGGTAGATGCATCGATAGGGTGAAAGATGCAAATTTATTGTTTGAGCTTTGGATTAGATTGTTTTAGAGGTGGGGGTGGAAAATGTTGTACAAATCATAACAAATATAATGCCTCTATGTTTTTTTGGTAAGATGTTAGAAGCTAAACACAAAACAATATTTTGGACTCCATTTGCTTTGCACATTGCATAGACCTCATGCTTGAGGATATAGGAAAAAGATTGGATCAAGAACATTGTAGAGCATGGCAAAGCATCACCAAATACATCTACAATCACTCATGGGTATTGAACCTAATGAGGAAGAACACTGAGGGCGGAGAACTTATTAGACCAGCCATCACGAGATTTGCAACAAACTTCCTCATGTGGCAATCTCTTCTTTCCCAACAATCGAACTTGGAAAAATGTTTTCAAGTGATGAATGGAATGCATCAAAGTGGAGCCGGAAACAGGATGGGAAAGACACAAAGAAGAAACATTTTGATAATTTATTTTGGAAAAAAACAGCAAAGATTATGAAAGTTGTCGAGCCTCTTGTTAAGGTGTTGTGGTTGGTGGATGGGGAAAAATTAGCCATGGGCTATATTTATGAGGCTATGGATCAGGCAAAGGAGCAGATAAGGGCAACATACAAAGACAGGGTAACTAAGTATGGGCCTATATGGGAGATCATAGATAATAGATGGAACAATCAACTCCATCGCCCTATACATGCAACTTGGTATTTCTTGAACCCAAATATCATTACGAGCTCAGTTTCGAGAAGATCAAACAGAGAAGTAAAAGATGGTTTGTAGACGAGTGCTTAGAGCGCATGGTCCCTATGAGATGCAACAACTTGAGATTCACCGACAAATCAGTTTCTTCACAGAGCCACAGTACCTTTGGGAAAAACCTTGCAAAGATTGCAAGGATGTGGACCAACCAAGTAAGAAATTCTAAGTTTTTTGAAGTTCATTTGATTAAAAATTTTAATGAATAATCATGAATTTTTAGCATAAGACAATTTTATCTAATTTGTTGAATTACACTTTAGCCTTTAAGTTATAAATTTTACTTTTAATTTTTACCTTTGTGTTTTTAACTTTTTATCATCATTGTTTACTAATTAAACATTTACACTTTTCATCGCAAATATTGGTGGGATTCGTTTAGTAGTAGTCATTGTCCTCAATTGCAAAAGTTTGCAATTAGGATCTGAGCCAAACTTGCAAGTGCTTCGGCAGTGCGGCGCAATCGTCCGTCTTTGAGCGGATTCACACAAAGAAGAGAAACCGTTTGGAACAACCACGGTTGAATGATCTTGTCTTGTGCAATCAACCTTCTGGCTAAAGCGCAACCAATTGCTGAACCGAAGACTTGATACTTATCCCATTGTCTTGGATGATATAGATCCAACCTCCGAATGGGTAGAGGAGAGTCAAATTAAGCGAGTTTGATCCCGATGACTCAGGATGGATGGGTTTGGATCAGAATCGATGAGCCATTAGCAGCATTTAAATAAGCCGCCACCACCGTCACGAGACATGGTAGGCACTAGTCGCACTCGTCTTCTACTCCCCAACCCCGCGCCAACACAAACATCATGATTGCGATGTACCTAAGAGATTTGGATGAGTCCGAGTCGGAGGCCGGTGATGATATTAATGAGGATGACCTTGAGGATCCCATTTCCAGCAATGGTGCAGAGTTTGATGATTGATAATTGATGTCATCTAGTTTATTGATATTCTAGAGTTTTGTAACTTGTAGTATTTGTAAAGTATCAATGATCATAGCATGTTGTTTTTTTGGAGTCTTGGACTATGGAGGCCATTTAGAGCCTCAATGTTTATGTATTTTGTTTGGAATCTCATATATGATATATGTATTGTGTATTGGACTTGGAGTTCGTGCCATTTTGCTATAAACACCTTTCTTACATATATATAAGAGCAAACTTTGCATATTTTGTGTGTAATTGTTGAAATCATGGTTTTTAACCTTTCAAATATATTATTTTCATTAAAAATATAAAAATTTATGTATTTTTTAGTAAACCGGTTAATTAAGTTTGAACCGGTCCGGTTCGATCCGGTTACAATTCTTCAAGTTCTGGACCTGGCCACCTACCACATTCCAAGTCCAGTTCCAATTTTTAAAACATTGGTAAAATCTTGTTATATAATAATTAAAATCCACCGTATTTTAGCTATTTTGTGTGTGTGTGGGTGCATTAGACTACGAGTCTCACCATCTCTCCATTGAGACCCCCGGTCATGTCTGAACCAATGTTTTAAAAATCGGAACTGTCTTAATCCGCCGAGGTCCGGACCGTTCAAACTTAATGAGCCGGTTTACTAAAAAATACATAAAATTTATATTTTTAATGAAAATAATATATTTGAAAGGTTAAAAACCATGATTCCAACAATTACACACAAAATATGCAAAGTTTGCTCTTATATATATGTAAGAAAAGTGTTTATAGCAAAATGGCACAAACTCCAAGTCCAATACACAATACATATATCATATATGAGATTCCGAAACAAAATACATAAACAATGAGGCTCTAAATGGCCTCCATAGTCCGAGACTCCAAAAAAAACATGTTATGAGTATGATCATTGATACATTACAAATACTACAAGTTACAAAACTCTAGAATAAACTAGATGACATCAATGATCAATCATCAAACTCTGCACCGCTACTAGAAATGGGATCCTCAAGGTCATCCTCATCAATATCATCACGGCCTCTGGCTCTAACTCAAACTCATCCAAATCCTCAAGTACATATGTAACAACTTTATTCGCACGAGATCGAGGAATAGCATGAGTGCGACTAGTGCCTATTGTGTCTCGTGACGGTGGGCGGTCTGCTATCTAATGGCTATTCGATTCTGATCCAAACCCATCCACCCCAAGTCATCGGGATCAAACTCTGTTGGTTGACTCTCCTCTACCCATTCAGAGGTTGGATCTATATCATCCAAGACAATGGGATCAATATCAAGTCTTCGATTCAACAACTGGTTGCGCCTTTAACCAAGGTTGTATTTGTATTGCACAAAGACCCAATCATTCAACCGTTGTTGTCCCCAAACAATTTCTCTTCTTCGTGTGAATCCGCTCAAAGACAGACCAATTGCGCCAAACACCAAAAGCACCGCAAGTTTGGCTCAGGATCCTAATTGCAAACTTTTGCAATTAAGGACACTGACTACCAAATGAATCCCACCAATGTGCTGCAATAAAAGTGTAAATGTTTAATTAGTAAACAATGACGATAAAAAGTTAAAAACACAATTAAAAATTAAAAGTAAAACATAAACTTATAACTTAATGGCTAAAGCGTAATTCAACAAATTAGATAAAGATTGTCTTATGCTAAAAATTAATGATTATTGATTTAAAAATTTAATCAAATGAACTACAAAAACTTAGAATTTCTTACATGGTTGGTCCACATCCCTTGCAATCTTTGCAAGGTTTTTCCCAAAGGTACCTGTGGCTCTACTAAAGAAGTTAATCTATCGGTGAACCTCAAGTTGTTGCATCTCATCAGGGACCATGCACTCTAGGCACTCATACAAACCATCTTTTACTTCTCTTGTTTGATCTTCTCCAAGCTAAGCTCTTTAATAATATTTCGGGTTCAAGAAATACCCAACTATATGTATAGGCCGATGGAGTTGATTGTTTTATCTATTATCTATGATCTCCCATATAGGCCCATACTTAGTTACCCCCGTCTTTCATGTGCTTGCCCTTATCTCGCTCCTTTCCCTGATCCATACCCTCATAAATATAGCCCATGGCTAATTTTTTTCCCATCCACCAACCGCAACACCTTAACAAAAGGTTCGGCATTTTTTCTAAAATAAATAATCAAAAAAATTTCTTCTTTTTGTGTCTTTCCCATCTTGTTTGCGGCTCCACTTTGATGCATTCCATTCATCACTTGAAAACATTTTTTTCAAGTTTTGTACTTGGGAAAGAAGAGATTGCAACGTGAGGAAGTTTGTTGCAAATCTGGTGATGGCTGGTCTAACAAGTTCTCCGCCTCGTGTTCTTCCTCATTAGGTTCAATACCTATGAGTCGTTGTAGATGTATTTGGTGATGCTTTTACTATACTCTACAATGTCCTTGATCCAATCTTTTTCCCTATATCCTCAAGCATGAGGTCTATGCAATGTGCTGCAAAGAAATGGAGTCCAAAATATTGTTTTGTGTTTAGCTTCTAACATCTTACCAGCAAAAACATAGAGGCATTATCTCATGATTTGTACAACATTTTCCACCCCCACCTCTAAAACAATCTCATCCAAAAGTTCAAACAATAAATTTGCATCTTTCACCCTATCGATGCATCTACTTGATTTCAAAAACATTGTACCTTGTGGACAAGAGGCAAGATAATTTTATTGTGCGAGTTCTTTGCCATCACTCCACCCATCGACATAATAGTGCATCCTATTTTGGCCCATGAAGCTTTGCAATCTTTTAAATTTTCATCTATGGATCTGCAACTTCTTTCTTCAAAAGTGATCCTCTCAAGTCATGCATACTGGGCCTTTGAAGCCCTTACCAAAGAAGAATGATGGAATCAAACATTGGCTCTGCTAATAAGGTGAGCGGGCAGCATTGAAAGGGATATCGCATCATACCACCATCCAACAATGTACTCAAAAGTGCTTCTTTGTATTGCTTCTTCCAATGGTTATCCAAGGTGGGATGATTTTCCGTTGCCGCATGGAGGCACTAAGCAGTGTGGAAGATGGAAAAAGCTTTGAATGGTCATTCTTTTTTAGTTTTCTTGACTATGAGAGGATGGGGAGGCATATATTGAAAGGGGTATCTAACATCACAAAAGGGTCGAGCAAGATCCTTCAACACTCAAGGCATGTTCCCTCCTCCCTATTTCAGCTTTATCTCGTTTTGCCTAGCCTTCTCTTCTCTATGTTTTTCAAGCATGTTTTTCATTTCCAACCTAATGGCATCAATATCGGTGCATCACATGGGGTAACTTGGCCTCTTTGACCAGCCAAGTGTTGTTTCACCTATGAATCCCCCTTGATGTGTTTCTTACAATATTTACAAAAACTTGATTATCAATTAAATCTACATGGGTCCATGTAGGGTCTTTTGTTTTTTGGGGCCATTGCAAATGTAAATAAATCTAAAAATGAAAATAAAACAAAATAAATTTCATATTTCTTATTTAATAATTTGAAAATAAAGGGCAAGTTTAAAATGTAACATAACTTTCAATGTGCACACAAATGAGGTGAAGAAATGTTCCAAGCTTGTATATGGGCTGCACCTCCAAATGTAGATATGAATGCCACCACAAAGAGCCCACACTTGATGCCAAACAACCCCAAACTCAGTCCAAATGAATACTATTCAATGCTGCCCCAATCCTCCAAATCCTTGCAAATAAGAGAGGTGCTCACAAATAGAGGTGAGGTGCTCACAAATGGATGCCAATATCACCACAAAGAGCCCACAAGCAATGCCAAACAAGCTCCAAGCCTCCAACTTCCAAGCTCACTACAAAAACAAACAATGAGAGAGAGGTGTGAAGTGAATAGAGGGGGGTGTATTTATAACACCAAATTAGGGTTTAGAGAGAATAAAAAATACAAAAAAGCAATTAAAAAAGTGTATTTTTAATGTGGTCGCTGTATAAGGCTAAACAGGGCTTAGACCGGCCGGTTTAGGATGAAAACAGACCGGTTTGACCGGTTTGGGCTCAAACCAATCCAGCTTTCTTGAGCGGTTTGATAAATAAATAAGTGAACCTATCGAGCCACTGGTTCCTTACCTGGTTCGACCAGATTTTAAAACACTTTCAGAATCAGTTTGAGCACCAAAGGAAGGAGCACCACCATGCATCCAAAGAATCCCTAAGCCGAGAAAATCCACAATCTATTGAATATCCGAAAAGGGAGAGAAGGGACCAAAAACCTTGTCCATCAAACAAGAGATGTCCTCGATCCAACACCACCCAATAGCGAAAAAGAATGTTTTGCCCCATGCATAAAGAGGAAATAAATAGCGGGGCATAGTGACTTTTGGACGTGGTGCCATTCCCAACGTGGAGGTGATCCTTCAAGATCCATCAAGAGAGTTTAGCAAAGCCACCGATCTATTTGCATACCTTAGAATCATATCATATAATCGTGATAACAAACCACCATGTTTTTCTAAACCTTACTTTATATGGGACACATCCTAGACAGGGAATTTTTGAATCTCAATGGGGGGAGGCTCCCAAAATATGTTTGTTCTAGTAATCTCTTCTCTAATCCTAATGCGGCCATTAACAACCCAAATTGCCACCTGATTACCATCTCTTTTGACATGCCTAAACTCTAATTTGTCTAATTTCTTGCACACCCACTTGATCTCTTCTATTAGACCTTTTTTCCCTAAGCTTTAATGCAATCTCTTTTTGCAGCATTAATGATTACTTGTGAATCTCCTTTGGTGATTATATTTTTCCACCCTTTTAGAACAATTACCTAGGAACCCTTTAGAAGAGATCTTGCCTCAACCATAGTATTGATTTCATAGCCAATATCTAAGGAGTAGATTGGCAAAGGTTGGCCCAATGAATCACGAAAGATTTTGTGACCCAAAGAGAGGTCTCAGTAGATTCTCCTCTATAGCAGCTAGGTGAAAGCTCTCTAGTGTTAGTCATTTTTCATACCCATTTGACCACCCTTTTTAATCCTCATGGAGAAACAAAACATCCAAAAAAATCAAAAAGCCTAATGTCAAAAGAAAAAAGCGATCAAAAGGCAACAAAAAAGGAAAATTACAAAACCAAAGTCAATCACAAAAACATACGGTATCATTAGACGGCCCCCATTATAGTTTAAAGCTCAAATTCGAAAATTGGCCTCATCACGGATCCTAAGGTCCTTTAGGGTACGGTAGTTTTATGACTCGGGTAGGAAGCTACCTATCTATCATTTGAAATGGCTCCTTTGGGTCATAAGGAATGGAGAGCACGTAATGGCAAGTTAGAACACCCGAAATCTAGTCCAAGCACTTTCTGAATATAGCATTGATGCTTATTCGACATTTATCCTATTTATACACAATTGACCAATTTAAGTCACCCTACTATTATATCCCACATCTTAATCGCACTAGACACAACTATTCTCCATCTCAACTCTTAGGAATCACTACACCTACTATACAACATATCTACAAACAACTACTTATGTCAAAACATCTTCTCACACCTAGATACGTTCGTAGGTCTAGGACACAATGTAGTGCCTTGTTTCGTCGTGCGTGGTCAGCAAGCCGTTCTAAGGCCGTCATCTTCATCGATGGTTTCATTGAGGGTATTTTCATGCAAATTAATCAATCAAACCGTCGTATTGCTTTGTTATCGCCTTTTTCGTAGTGCCCTGTTCAAGGTGTGTTGTCGTGAATGGGTTATGAAGTCTCATTATGTTGTTCCTCGTGAGCGTGCACCTTAGTGTTTCACTTGTTTCTATCAAGCATTTCTAGGTTGGGGAGGGTCGAACGCCAACCAATGGAAATCAATAATAATATCAAACATTTTACTATATCAATAATGCCTTGTAAGGATGCGCCTATCTTTTACTATACTCCATGCCTCTGTTAATATGGGAGTTTTGGAACATGGTAGGACCTTCTACCAAAGCATCTAGGATTGAGGAAATTTTGTTAGACGATGTAGTTCAGCAATGGCCCAGTAGACGTTGTTTGCTCTTATGGATGCACATGCAAAAAACCTGACTGTTGGGTGGACAACAATGGTCAGTAGGCTGTTTTGATGATGTTATTGAAATGCTTGTTGAGTGAACTCGTGTTCTCTAGAGTTGAGATGATACATGTGGAGTCATTACGAGAATAGGCCTTGGAACTTTCCAAGTAAAGGTGCAATCAGGCGGGTATAAAGCGCTTTCCCAGAGCCTCTGCTAGTGTGTTCCCTAGTGCGCCTTCATCTCTCACGACATTTCCTCCAACCTTGTATTCATTCCATGTGTGTAGTGGTTTTTGCGGATTTTATTTCATAGTAAAAATGGGTATGTAATCTTGGAGGTAACATTGGTTGTAGTGTAGCAATCAACACCTACGTAGAAGGTTTGTTGAAGAGGCTTTGGAACGGCGTATGGACATCCTCCAAGCATAAACATTATTTTATCAATTCATGACTACCCTATTAGACTATATACAAAACGTGGAAGATTAAACAAGGCGCGTGAACTGTTTGACAAAACGCTACAAAAAGGACGTCTTCTCATGGAACACAAGGATTGCACTCATACACAAAATAGGTCTATTGAGAAGGTCGTAGATACATTCTAGCATGTACAAAACTCAATTCCCAACCACATATTTCTCCTGTGTTGGTGTCCATCCCAACAATTATCCATTTGATTGCTTCACCCTTGTTAGCACTCTATGCTTGTGTTTAAAATAGGAGCTATAAAACAGCGAATGGGCAACCCATAAATCATAACACCTGCAATTGATCCTTTTGTGTGCATGGTTGACCTTTTGACGTGTTGGCTATCTTGAGGACACCCTAAACTTTAATTTTTAAGATGGCAGCTAAACCTGTTTTGGTTATTTGGAAGTGTTTTCTTGGTGCTTGTAGATCTCACATATGAATATAGGAGTAGGAGTATCCCTAGCCACAATTCGTTTTGATTTGGATCTGGAAAATGATGTAACTTGTGTTCTCATCTCAAACATCTATGCAGAAGTCGGCAGGTGAGGTGAGGATCAAATGATACGGAGAATGACTGGTGCGGATTTTTTGTTATTTATTAAATGTGGAAACTTACCAAAAGCGCGGGAATTGCTTGTCGGCATGCAGCAATGATTTGTGTTCTCGTGGGTTGTGAATGCGAACCTGTTGGAGCCTCCGCAAACCCCCATTTCGATTTTTCGCACGGCATGGTTATCTTACCTCCTTGCATGATCCTAGGATTTTTAGTTTTCTTTTCTTTTTAACGGTATTGAAAATCAAACTAATAAAGAATAATCTTTTGGTAAATTAAATGGGGCGTAGCACCAAATAGCAAAATTTAATTTTATATATATATATATATACATATATGCAACTAGAAAGGCTACTTTGAATATAAACCCAACTCCTGAATCACGTCTTGAGATGTTTAGAAAGCTTAGATAATAATATTGGATAACTGAAGCACCCGGTTGACGAGTTGATCTAGAAATTTTAGTTTAAAACTACCAATTGAGGACCTTGTGAAAAGTGTATGAAACCCATATTTTAATGACACGCAAAACACCTCTAAGCCCCGTGATGGGAAAGTTAAGCTTTGACCATGTTCCCTGTCACGTGAGTGTCATACTCAACCCTAGAACAACTTCAGCTGATCATTTGATTGTTTAACATCACGCGTCTAGAGCCCGGTTAAACATTTCGCAGCTTTGGAACAACTGCTGAAAATTGAAAATTCAGTTTGGTTTTGACTCGTGGTATAGGTACCGTGTTGAGAAATGGAATCATGCCTCTGCATACCTCTAGAATTTATCCCCTGACAATTGCAATCAACCATTAGTTTCGAGAAAATCACTTTGCGGGCTAGAATTCCGGTGGGTTTTGTAGGCCCCGGTCTTTCTACAAAGCATAGATGAACTGGCGTAATTACGATAAGTAGCTCCAAAAGGTAGTCGCTGATTGAACCATGTTCGCTAGTTTTGAGTTTTGTCATCACCAAGGGTTTCCGTGTATATAGGGGAGTAGGTGGAAATTGACTCATGGTGTGTTCGAGTCTTGGAGATTATTGTTTGAATGCAGATTTATAGCCACTTTGACTAAATTGGACATTTTAGTAAACTTGTAGCAAAAATGGGAAAACTATCGTGGGACCTTCTTCAAGTCAAATAACTATCGGGAAACTTGTAGACACTAACATATGACTATATGGAACCTCCTTTGCTAGCATTTTTGGGAAAATTGATTGGGGGGAAATGGTGTTTTTCCTCTCCTCTATCTCTCCCTTTAGTTTTGGAAATGAAATGAAATTGCATTTGTATTTCTGACTCTCTCCATATGTGTGTAAAATGTTGTTTTCATTATGAATGGAAAATTTGGAAATCATGAATTGTGCTAGATTGTAGGAAGGTGCCATGCCAGCTTTTGTGCTGACCATGTTGTGGTTGCAGGTACCATGGACAGGAGAAATCAATAGCATGCTCAATATGTTGTGATGACATGTACCATTGAGATGAATACATTGTATATTGTAAACAGTAACACTATTGATGAGGTTTTATAGAATGACATTGTTGTATTAGGCAAGAGAAATTGTTATTGTTTTTAGTAATGAAATGATAACCTTACTCATATGGATATGTAGTTGAGTTATATTTGCATGTGCGTGTTTTGGAGTTTGTATGTTAGTTGTGGAAAACATCAAATGAAATAATATTGTTGTATGATAAGTTCAATAGTTTAACACTGTTAGGGTGTTATTTTAATAAGATATCGGGATGACTCTAATCTAATAATAACTCTTGTGGTATGGATAGTTCCCTTGAGCTTTCCCTCGTCCAATTTTAATTGTGTTACCTTTGATTGCTATTTGAGACTAGGTTCTTCCTTATGCCAAGAAAATGGGTCTTGTGTTTTCTTGACCATCTTGTAGAAGGTGAACATTGTACCTTGTCCATCCTTCGCACATGACCCATGGGAATGTCCTTTCTTTTCCCTCATGGCCAATTTGTCTTCTTCACAAGTAAGGAACTAAAAGACTTGTTAATGATGCCAAGCTCACATTGTGAAAGAACCCCTTTGCGACATTACTAAGCCTTAGGAATAAAAGTGTTACCTTGGCTAGTAATAACGGAATACCTTGGGATTTTACGAAGGTCTTGTGAGATAAAGATGTTTGAACCATAGTAGGAAAACTGATGGTCGCCGAGTTTTGAAAAACTCGCCAAAAAACAAGCAAAACGAGTAAACCGCCAGAAAACTCGCCAAGACAACATTTCTTTCCTTTTTTGGATTTTTGGTGAAGAAAACACAAGTACAGAATAAAATTTGCCATTTTTGGAAAGGGTCTGGGAAGATGTAGTAGCAAAAACTTGCATGTGCCATAACTTTCATTCTGTGGCTCTGTTTCAGGTGTCGTTTTCTCTAAAAGTGCATATTTTCTCGAGCTCTACGCATTGATGGCAATATTTTTCTTATTTTCATAAAATCCATTTTTGTACCTTTTTGGACCAAGCAACTTCTTGCAATCTTTTGAAAGAATCATGAGCTTTGATTGCCTGTAGACAAATTAGTAATTAAAAATACTGGATAGCTTTCCAAAACTCGGCGAGTACTCGCCAAAACTCGACGAGTATTCTCCCGTGCTCGGACTAATCGTCCCACCTGTCAGCTTTGTCGAAAATGTAATTTATTGTATATTGTAACTTGCATAGATATGAAATTTATGATGATATTTTTCAATGTCAATCATCATAAATTCATATTACTTATCAGCCGGTTGTCGTATTCGCATGATGATGCGATTTGTATTGTATTTGTATTCAAATCTAATAGAAAACACTTCTCCAACATTTTATGGGCTCATTTGATACATTTTGTAGCTATGTGTTGCTTAAAATTTATGTTTTTTAAAGAAATTTGAGTATTTTTTAAGTTGCCAAGTATTCCCGAGTATTGGCCGAATATTGCCGAGTTTTTGCCGAGTTTTTTTTTTGGGGGTCTGGCGAGTATTTGGATTTGGCGAGTATTCCTACTATGGTTTGAACACTCTAGTATTGACCTACAATAGGGCATACTTCCCTTGGGGTAAATGGGAATGAATTAAACCTAGGACCATTAAGAGGTTAACTGGTGGACAAAATTTTGTAGCAAACTCTTAGCAATCGAAATTGTTTTTGTAAGATGATGGCCTAAGAGAAAAGTGAGAATTGAAACTTATTCCCTTAACTCCTTGCTAAGTCTTTTTTTTTTTCTAACATTAAAAGTAAAATGAAATGTCCCATGCGGGAACATGCAATTCAAATACATGAACTCCTGCCTTGAACACGGATCGTGTGACTCATTTGTAGCTTATAAATGCTTCCAATCAATTATATTTATAAGATTCTCCCCTTTAGCGTAACGTCAAGTTGAAGCCATGCGCATCCCCCTTACTTTTTGTAAGCACTCATTATGTTAATACAAGTAAAACGAGTTGTTACATGTGAATCATAGCTTTTAAAAACAAGAATCCTAATTGTGAATCATGCGATTCACATGCACTTTGTGAATGATGCAAAATGAATAGTTAAAAAGGTATAGTGTCACTTTTGTGACATGAGGGACGTGATGTCTAATGCAACTTAATTGTATGGTTGTCTTAGAAACTAAGTTACAATGGAAGGAATTAATATTGTAAGTGCTTGGGATTATAGGGGCAATTAGGAAGCGTAATTTGTGCAACCTTGAAAGGTGATCAATCTTTGGTGAACCATGAAGTGTGGTGGTGCCTCACGTTAGTACCTCAAGAGAATCCTGAATCAAATCAAACACAAACTTTGTGAGTTTAGTGCATGAATAAATTGGAGAGTTTAGGGTGACATAGACAGGGGTGTCTTTTTTTTAAGGATCTCATAAGAGGTTTGATTGTGGCTGAAATCTACATTTAATTTCAGCTGTCAAGGTTGTGTTATTATATTGCAACATTAAGAGTTCAAATGTGGACAAAAATTGTTTATTAACTTTAAGATTTTTAAATTGTATTCATGAGATGTCGGTATAGAAATAAAGTAAAACTTGGAGTTTTCTTATAACTTAATTAAGCCATCTTATGAGGTTGGAAATGAATATAAATTTGCTCCATGTGAGTTTAAGCATTTGAGAGAACATGAATTCTTAGGGGAAAAAAAATATTATGACGTGTAAATATTAACAATGGTTCTAACCAATTATTGATTATAGAAGTTAATTCCACAAGGAATAAATGAAGCATACTCGAGTGAGTGAAAGTTTAAATGAAGAAGGAAAATTTGAATGTTGCCCTATTTAAACTTAAGATTCTTTCTATTTTAACTCCACGGTAATTTTTCACTATGAGGTAAAAGTAGAACAACATGTCAAACAAATATGCTTTGGGAACATGAGCCCTAGTTTTAGACTATTATCAGCTCCGGACCATTTCAATTATCAGCTCCGGATCAATAAAGTAATTTCCTTGGTAATAAAGAGGTAACCAATAAATAATGTGCTTGTAGAACATGTATATCCTTCAGTTCTCATGTGGGGTAGAGACATTGTATTGTGTTCATCCTTCTGGGTAAGTTTGGCAGTAGTGTGCTTTTGGTGTTATCCCGTTGTGTATGTGGGTCCATGCTTGTGTAAGCGTCTCATGTGATATCAAGTTATTTTGTAATGTCCCCAAATGGACGTTTTTGACCCTACTTGGATTTTAGGCCAATCCCAAAACCAAATGCAAACTTATAACATATATATCAGATTTTTGTTATGCAGATCTCAATTTTAATTGGAAAAATGCAACTAGGGTATGATGCAAAACACATAGCAAGATGCCCTAATATTATGAGATTCTTATTCCAATCTGACTTCTTGAATTTACAAACCCAAAATATGCATTAGAACCCAAATTTCAGAGGCATAAATGGCTGGAAATAAAGTATAAAAATCTGCAGACAAACTGCCCTGAAAATAACACTTTTGTCACACCAAAATTTCTAAAAATAGATTGATTCAATCTCTAAAAATGAGCTTTGTTGATGGCTCTACAAATCAGATCAAAACCAACCTTCAAACATTCCAAATTTGCATAGAAGTGGGTCGCTCCACATGAGAAATACAAGCAAAGACACAACTGCAATTTTACTTCAGACCCTTGATCCAAAAATCTGCAAATCTTCTTCAATCAACTGCTGGAAATAAACAGAAAATACTTGCTAATCCGCTGAAGCACAATGGAAACCCTTGTGTAGAGAATCCTCACAAACTCTTGGAGGGTTTTCGTCCTCAAGAGGGTATTTCTAAAGGGTTTCGTCTTTAGAAATAAAATAGACAAAGCATGAAGCAAGTCTCACTGCTTAAATAGAAGAATTGGGCCTAATGGCCACCTCCAACAACCAATTAGCTCACTTGCCTTTATTTAATATTTTCCCTTACTTTCATTTAATATTTTTCTTGCTTTATCCCATCTCCACATGGGTCGAATTTCTTCTCTAGGAAAATACATAAAGTAACTTCTCCTTTTCTATTTTTATTTTATTTTAATATTAAGTCTATAATACTTTATTATAAGTGCCTTTATAATATTTTATTTTTATTTTGCACTTTATAATAAAATATCATAACTTAAGTCACCCTTATTTTCTTCCCTTAGCCGTCAAGAAGACAAAATAGGCTAAGGGTCTTCGATTGGGAAGGGGATATTACATATTTTAAGTGAGCCCAAGTGTTGTCGTATAATAAGTAATGAAAGACAAAAAAATATATTCTAGTTTATTGTATCTTGTGTTTTGGTCCTTCATGTGTGGGCGTTACACACATGACAAACCTATCCCACCTTCTATGACCCATCTCTAGCACTTCTAAGAGTCACTTTTTCAAAAGTGTAACTTAGCTTGATCGGCCTAGGTGATACTTTTGGGTCGGTTGAGCGGGTAATCATATAAATGATCACATTAAATACAAACATGTGCTAAGGCATCTACGGGTATCTAGGGATCCTCTCTTCTCCTACACTTAGAAGGTCAAAAGTAAACACTTTTTCTATTCCTTAGAGCACACATCACAACAGCAAGCTACTAATATTATGAAGTCCTCTATATTGTTGCCTTAGATCAGCCATGACTCATCACATGTGACTCATCATAGGGTTGGAGAGCTACATGTGGCTTGATCCCTCTTCGGAGTAGTGGTATGCAGCGCAACGCCCATCACATCGAAGGGTTGTGGTAAGGCAGTCCAACCCAAAGTCCTCTAACCTCATTTTAGGTCTCAAGTGCAAGAGTTATGGTTTCAAGCAAGGAGGAGCAATATCTCAACATAGCGTAGTCATCATACCGAAACATATCCAGAAATTAGACATCCAGAGACAGTAAATGAGATACCAACAATCAAATTGAGCATGCAAGTACAAAGGAGTGTGGTGAGGCAATACATCCCAAAGCCCGCTAACCCCTTTGAGGTCTCAAGAGCCAAAACTATGGTTTCAAGCAAGGAGAAGCCATATCTCAACACAACACAATCATCGCACATAAATATATCAAAAAAAAACTCCAGAGACAAACAAATGGATCCCACCATTCGAGATCGAGTTTGCAAGTAAAAGGATAGGTTGGTAGCCCTAAGGACACATTCGGACACAAAGGTGTCACACACACCCACAAACTGTCCTAAATCGAGTTCCATATTGAAATATTTTATGAGCAGCTTGATGACACTTGATTTGCTTTTGTACACATTTTTAGCACTCTATCACACAAGTCTCATCGTAAAAGTCTAGTTCCTTTCTCCAACCCTTAAACCCTAATTGCACTTTTTTATTTATCATTGGTGAATCCAGGTTGGCAAAATGCAAGAGTAGTAAATTTTAGGACTGTTAGGAATGTGTCTTAGTTCCAAATTATCATTATTGTACAAGATATAAAATTAAAAACAAAACCCTAATTTTGTATTACATTTTATTGAACCCACTTATTTATCAAAGTATGTTAACCTAAAGTTTAGTTCTTCACCATTAGGGTTTCAAATTCCAATCTAATTTTTCTGATCTTAGGAAGAACCAAAGCCTCTCCCTATTGTGTATATTTTGATGCTCTTCTCTTATGCCACCTAGGTAACCTAGGTCCCTCAAACCAACTAGGAAAAGTGCAAGATTGAGTGGTGCTCACATTGATTGCATCTAAATGCCCCTAGTTCCACATCATATCGATCAAAGGATGTCTTTTGCACAAATTGCCCAAATCAAGCAACAACCTAATGAGAAATTCATAGAGTATGTACTGCAATATAAGACTATGTTGTCTCAAGTACCCAACCACATTGATGAGACAGAGTTACAAGATGTATTTACTACTAATCGAATTCCACAACTCAAGAAAACGGTCATCTTCGATAACTTTGCATCCTTTGAAAAACTATGCCTAATGGTCAATGTCTTTGAGACTAAGATCATTGCAACCAACATGCTCAAATCTGTACTAACACTGCCACATCTAATGGAGCTAAGTTTCAACGCACGCTTGTTAGTGTAGGATATTCATTTTCCTTGTATTTGTTTATTTACTTGGAGCTTTCCTACACTCATGGGATATGTTTGCTTAGGTGTACCAGTTATGTTGAGTTAGCTTACCAGTTGTGTTGAGTTAGCTTACTAGTTGTGTGGAGTCAACTCTACTTCTAGTATCAGTTAGTGAGAGTTATTCACCACTGATCTAGGAGGAGGTTACACATTCACCTCCTATATGTACATGACTTGCATCAGTCTATCCTATGGATGATTGTATTGAGTTGGAGCTATTTTTGTGTTATTGCAATTATCTCTCTTGTATTTTCGTAATTTGCAGTCTTGTATGCTTGCTTTGTTTTGTCTTGGAACAATTCACGTCTCGCATCATTCACTGTGCATTCTTCAAACCAATACATCCGTGGCGCTTCTCGAATAAGGCCATCATACAAGGATCGAAAAAATGACATGAAAACTAATGATGATAAGACCGTTAACGCAGCACAACAGATGCATCTTTTGTTCTTTCTACTCCACGAAATCAATGGACATATTTAGCAAACCCTCGTTGCAAAGTGTTACAAAAGTTGCTTCAAAGGAATCTTATAACTCTACCTCCACCTTCCAAAAATGACAATAATAAGTCGCAACGTCCGAAGTTTGACAATGAAGCATATGGTGACTACCATTGATGTGTTGGGCACATAACCAACATATGCTTGAAGTTATGATACAAGATTAAAGACCTTATTAACAACGATACTATTTCATGGGAAGATTTCAAAAAACCTACGATACCATTGTAGTGCAACACATTTTAACCTTTGAAGTGTTTACTGATCCTCTACCTAATTATGTTAACATGCACATAAGCAATGAGGTACACAACTAGTCACACTATGAGTCTTCCCCAATCGTATAATACCGATCCTAGCCCTATACATGCCATTATTGGCATAACTACAAATATACCCCAACCATCACCTATGATTGCATTCGATAAATCAATGATCCCTCATGATGACAAGGATTCTAATAAACCATTGTTCATTTGAGTACATATTGATTCACATCCAATCCACAGTGTCATGGTAGACAATGGATCTAGCGAAGGACATTTCCACTATGACACTACTTATTACTTATGGCTACAACACTCATGACTTAATCGGTGCACAACCGATACAATTCATTGCCTTGATGGAAAATGTCGGAACCCGCTAGGGGTCATCGTATCATCTTTACAAGTTGGAACAACAAGGATCACACACGGTTTTTAGTAGTGCATTCCAACAATACACTTAACATGTTACTTGATGTCCATGGACTCACAAGATGAGAGTTATCCCTTTAACTTTACACAAATGTTTGGAGAATATACACAATAATAAAATAGTTACAACCCGAGTGTTTTGTATGAATATCCCATCTGACCTATTACATTACCTACTCCCACCTTGGCCCAACCTATATTCTCGTACTCCCAAGTCCCACCTTCTCAACCCATTTTGCCTCAACCTCGGCGGATACTTGAGTATGGTCCTAAGAAGACCCCACAAAGACCTTAATGATACATATTCATCTTGATTGAGCCTTGACAGTCTCTCCTCCTCGAGTTGACAGTCAATGAGTTCTTTCAAGATTCAAACTCCCAAACTAACTCAAAGTGTCCACATTAGTTTTACCCCATTTTTGCAATTGCATCACAAAAAAATATCTTCTTGTTGATCAATATTTTCTTCTTATACTGACATGGCCTTCAAGCGCTTCCACAGAATCTAATACTAGAATAATTAGCTTATTGGTCTTGTTAGTTATAAGCCCGTTAAGCTTTGTCAATAAGTTGTTTAATGAAGCTCTATTGTTAAGCCTATATTAGCTTATGGTTATATGGGCTCTCCTTATTTGTAGCGGTTCTACAAGCTATTTATATGGCTTGTTTTATGTAATGTACGAGATGACTTGAAGCTCTCAATTAAACTTTTATGGCATCGAGCTCATGGTTGGAAGATCCCGAGGGAGAGAAGAGTCGTATGATTATCTAAAGGTAGCTTGTGTTTTCTTGGTTAACATGGAATGTGAAAGGAAACAAAATATAGCTTAGTAAGACAATGAAAACACCATTTATATTGCTGGTTATTCATTCTAAGTGGCGCTGGAGGTGGAGAAAAGGTACTTATTGTTTTTATGACACGGAGAGGAGGTGTCATCTAATTTGTGTGTGCCCAGAAGCTCTTTGTTGTTGGCCTGAAAAAGACCTAAGAAGGACATGCCAAGAGAAACTAGAGGCGTTGGTGCGAAGAGGAGGACATGGCAAGGAGAAGCATGTGCAAAGAGATCTAAGTTTGATCGGGACATTCAATACAGCTGAAAACGTAATGTCATTAATATTTTCTTCTTCTACATCCTATCCTTCAAGCATTTCCAAAGCAATCTAATCATCACTCAAGTCATCATCCACCGCAACTCTTTTTGCATTGGGCGGCTTCTATAGTCTCAGCGAGGCTTGCATTCCTACTCTTCCAGTTCAGCCACTCTTGATGCTTTGGGGTCTCTTGTTGTGACAACTCCTTAGTGTGTCATTTCTTTGCCTTCAAAATCAAGATGAGTGTAGATAACAACCTCTTCGTAACCTTTACACCTTCTACCCAGGCACTCTTTGGCGGAAGATGTCTTCACCGCTTTCTAACCACACTCGCAAATGTGGAAAATAAACGATCCACGACCATTTGCACAAAAGAATCTTGCTTAGAGACCAAATGATGTTGCCACGCTTAGGAAATCCAATAAACGAAAACTTTAGAGCACGAGTGGCTCGGATTAACAAACTTTATTTGATTTCAGGGGAAACAAAGATTACACAAACAAGAGACCAATCACAATCGAATACTGGTCTTCAACAATGATAAAGGAGACTCATAACATTATCGATTTAGGGAGATCGATCTCTGACAATAGATAATCTAAACTCACCAATTCTAATGAATTCCTACTAGCGTCTTCGAACTTCCTACCTCAAGTGTAAGGGTGAGTTCTTATAGAACCAAGCACCACCTACGTCAATATTATCTCCCAACTACATTCCACTCATATGCTATTTGATTGAAGTCCCATACAAAATTTATGTGTCACAATCCACTATGCAAGATAAGGCCCAAATACCCTTAACACATCACAAGCATACCAAAATTCGAAGAAACTTGAGTCACTCAACAAACACAATTCTTAATTAGTTGAATTTTCATCAGCTTGTTTCAAGGGTAGAATTGGGAGAGGATAACCTTCTTATGAGACATTATTACGATGTCTATACCAATTCTCAAAAGCTGGAATATTCCCGCTGGGATCGCTTTTTACAGTTTATAGATTATTATGGAATAAAAAATTCCATATGTGCGAAGTTAACGCTGTTTATCTTTTCCTCTTTAGGTTCCTCTTTCCTCGTCTTTAAGTAATCCTGTTTCTACAAAGCGGTGAATGTAACAAACAATTTGAATTCAAACTCTTGCTCTTTTGAGGATCGTGTGTGCGTTACAACACTACGCACAAGTCTTTAAGTAAATCATTGCGCACTTGTTGGTTACTCAAATCAACTCCATTGGCTTAGCGAGTTCATTGGTAGATGCACATCATCACAGTGAACCTTTGGCGATAATGCAAGCCATTAGATGTGAAGTATATGATATCGTGCATAAATTGAAGGACATGGGTGACATTAAGTTTTCATTATCTTGAATGTGTCGATCTGCGCCAAGTGATGAAGCATCGCGTCACTGCACGAGAAGTCTGTGTCACTTACCCAGTTATCCCATGGCCACATAAATAGTGTAAAAGTATCACAATGCATTTCAAGCTCCTTTTCTTATGCATGGCCTCAAACACCGATTTTTACCGCACTACTAAACCAAACCTTGCACCAATTTCTCAAGATTATTTCTATTATCTAGAAGAAACCACAAACCTTTGAGCTCTTCCTATGATGTCATAAAACAAAGTGAAAACTATATACACCATATTTTCGATGCTTACTAACCATGTCTTTTGTGCAAGGGCTCACTGATGCATTCTCCTCTTGAGCGGGTGCCTTAAGGGGCTGTTGGGATTGGGGTGTGATCGGACTTGGTCACGTGGGCTAGACCACAACATTTGAGAGATGTCGTTATTAGCCTTAGTCACCCTTCTTGCCTCGTTTCCTCCATTTGTTCACACATTACACTCATTATGTCCACTTATCCCATCATGTCTACTTGCTTCTTATTACACACTATTATCCTTGCTTTCGGTCATCCTGGACCTCCATCATTCATCACCATTTATTCCTTAACCTCCATTCCTCATGATTTCAACTCTTGACCTTAGGGTTTCCCCCAAGGCCGACGCCATCACCCATGGATAATGGCGTCTATTTTGGATTTGTCATGGCGGACACCATCACTCATTGGCGATGGCGCCAAGTATATATACCCGACCTTTCTCTTGGGAGAACCATCACTTTGCAAACACTTGCTTACATACAAATTATGCATGATCTGCTCTTGTTTATACTATTTCGCACTTCTTAGCTGATTTTGGAGTCTTGGAGTTTACCTCTTTTGCATTTGGCTCACCAACAAGAGTTAGGACAGAGATCTTGTTGAGCTTTCCCCTTCCCTACCCATAGTGATTCTCTTTGAATGTTGTTTCTTGGGAGGATTATGCATCGGTGGTCACACATATGGTGCGAGTAAATATTTCTAACTCTCTTTAGGATCTTATTTTGTATGTATGTAACTGTGATTGTTGGTCATTCATTGCTATACGCAAGAGTAAATGTATGTTTGCTTTGGTTTATTGCATTGTCTTATTGTTATTATGCCCTTTGGCTTTATCCACCTCTTGGTTGTTTCCCTTCTCTATTTCAGAATCCTAGTAGGATACCTCTCTTTATCTTGGTTGTAGGCCTTGAAACCTATAGCTGACCTAGGGTTAGGACTACTATCCTCTAGATTTACAACACTAGCACTCCTTGAGCACCTTTGTATCTACACAGTGTGGCCGATCTTAGATATGATCCCTACATTTGATAACCCAATTGGGAACCTCTCTTTTACCTATTATACAAAAACAAACAAACCTATTCTAGCTGTTTTTGTGGATACGGGATTGCTTATGAACTCGGATGCTCCTACATCACAACTCCTTGCAATGCTTCATCCACACCATTCATCGTAGCTTTTAGACTTTAGAGCTATCACAAAGGTTAACACAACTCATAGTTTCATTACCTCGTAAGTGTTGTTTTTACTATTAGTAAGACATCATTATACAAGAGCACGATGGTTCGTAAACAAAATAAAAGTAAATTTTTCTTGTTATCTAATCAAATAAAACTTAAGACTAAGAGCCTAAACTATGCAATGCACTTGAATGTGATATCACTCATAACACGTCACAAGAATAAGCTTAAAATTCACACCGCCACCTTGAATCACCTTAGAAGAAATGCCCACTCCTAAACATATATGCATGGCCTTTGTGAATTGTTGACCAAGCATGTCGAGAACCAAGTCATCCTTAATAACGCATTTCCTATGGCTATCTCTTGGTAATTACATCCTAACATCAATAACTTCTCTCAAGTTTAGTTATAGCGTAGGAAAAAACCTCTTATGACATGTTTTAGTCTTAACCATAAAAACATAAAATGTGCAAGGTAAATTTTATATGGGATGACTTAGCAAGAGTAATAATTCTTAACTAATGTATATTAAGTATTTCTAAGTCCTTACTGAACTAAGAGTCTTGTCTCGAGAGATACTTAAATCTTCATTGTATAGAGGATTTTACATATGTTCAGTGAGTTGTTTGTGGGCGACTTAGTCATCTAAAAGTATTGTGCCTGAAAGCTTTCCAAATAAGATTTAACTCAAGGTTAAGTGCTTCATAATATTGTCCTTGATATATCAAGGACGTGTTCTCAAAGCAAAGGCCATGCTTAAATATTATATAAACACAATTCCCGGTCCTAAACAATAACAAGTTTAAGTATGGTAAAACAAGAAGGTGATATTGTAATGTCCCCTTTTCCAAGCTAGTTTGCTAAGGAAGACCTTATGCCCATTCCTCTTCCCATGTGTAATGTCCCTTTCTAGGGCTGAACTACACAAACAAGGAATTCGTACAAACCTCAAATGAAGTAAACTCAAATTTTTATATCAGCCAACTGGAAATAAGAACAGCAGTCTGATTTTTAGGACAGCAGCTTGCTAAGAATGAAAATTCAACCAAATATCATCATAGAAACCATCCACAACATAGATAAACACTTTAAGAATATTTTAAAGCACTTTTCACCATGAAACTCATTCAATTGCTCAACTGGAAAATTAATTATGAACAGCAGAAGTGCGGCCAATATAAATGACCAAAAATGAGGTCTCCAAACCCCAACAATGGCAAAATATAGAAGATCCCAGCCTTATAAATTATGATAAATTTGAATATCAAATAATAATGAAGTTTTGTGCCCTAGAAGGCACTCAAAAGCTCTCTAACCCTAGTCGCTCCCGGGAGAGGGGCTCCAAATAATATAAACCCCCTTAAAATCACTCCTCCTTGATGCCCTTGTTGCAAACCAACAAGATGGTCTTCAATAATGCCTTCACCACCACCAACTTGGAGAGTTTTCGTTCTCCAATATGCCACAAGGAAGGGTTTCATCCTCCTTGGATGTCACACTAATGGATTGTCGCCCCTTAGTGGAAAGATGTATATGCCAAAAATTGATAATCCAAATGAGCCTATGTGACTCCTCTTGTACCCATTTGGTGGCACCAAATGTCTAAGGGGTGAATTACCCCTAGATCGACCTCTTAAGAGCTTGTTTTAACTTCTATTTTTATGTTGGGAGCTCTCTAACCCAACCGACCTCTTAAGGAGCTTGCTTGATCCTTTAATTTGCTTTTTTAACTCCTCCAACCCAATCGACCCGCACGTAAAGAAAACACTACAAGAAAATGTAAATGCTCACGGAAAAGGACTAAAATATGAACAAATACTTCCCTTGTTCACCTTCTTCCGACCCACACGAAGTGAATTGGGCTAGAAGTCATTGAAATGAATTAGTTCGAAAAAGGGGACATTACACCATGAGCATCAAGGAGCAAGGGAGGGAAACTCACCATGGTTGTAAGTGTTGTACTTTCATAATTAATTATTTTATTTACTAATCATGGCATTGGAGTGGTTCGACTAGGTGGTGGAAGACTTGTCAAACAATGCAAGGAGGATTTCTATTTCTTCATTATGGAGGTCGGTCTTGTGGAGGCCTACATGGTGACTTTAATGTTCTTTTCCTTCATTAAGGGGGTCGGCCTCTCTAGAGGATTCTATTTGCCCATTGACATCTTCAAGGCCTATATAAGGTGGTTCGACTTGCTAAAGGAGGGTTATGCTATTTTGGATATTGATTTCTCTTGGAGGTGGAGCAAGTAGCTTCTCTTCTTGCCATTGAAGGACGGAAACCCTTCCTTGGTCACCTATTGAGGACAAAACCCTTCAATAGGATCACACTAGGGGACGAAAACCCTCTTGTGTGCAAGGGTGATCTCACACAAAGGTCACATTGGAACTTCAAAGTGATTTTATGCAATTGTTCTTCATTTCCAGCCCTAGGCGACTTGCTTGGGGTTGAGTTTGGTGCCATCTAGGGCACAATTTAGTATTTTGAGCTGATATTCTTGTTCTTCATATTTTATAAGGTTGGAATCTACATTTTGGTGATTTTTGGAGAAGTTTATCTATTTTTTCCAGCCCTCGGTTTGGGCTGTACTGCTGCTGTCATAAAAATTAATTACAGTTGTGATTTATCATTCGTTTCTCCATATTTGATGTATTTGAGATTGATAAATATTGTCATGGTTGGATAAATTATTTGGTGGCATTTCAGCTCTATTTGCATGGTTAAATGTTGATGTGAATCTCATATGCAATTTGCTGCCCTAGAGGGCTGATTGATATTGTGTGTTGATTGTTTGAAGAGCATTCTCAGCTGTTTCAGATTGATGTTTGTGTGTTTGAAGGTGCAATTTCATATCTGATCCATTAGGCTTGTGGAGAAACCCTTTTCCCCATTCGCTGCCCTAGAAGGGATATTACAGATATGCAAGGATAATCAAACCATATCAGGTTGTAAAACAAATCTTGCAAGCTTTAACATTTTATAACCGAGCTCTACAAGGTCTCAAATTGGTCTAACAACAAGCTCAATCGAACCAAAACTCATTCTACAATGAAGTCAAAGCATGAATACAAGAAAATATATACAAGACATCACTCATTAATTATGCAAGCAAAAGTACACACCTTATTCTTCACTTATTAATAATTTCTCTTAGCAAGTTGTCGGCAGATTAATCCCCCAGTGTCTAGCTAAAGGGTGCATCAAGAAAGGGTTGGGTGAGCTCGTAGCACCTCGTGAGAGATCGTCATGACACTTTCCCTAGCCTTCCTACAACCACTCGACACCCCAATACTATGACCTTATATCATCTTCAAATTGTCTTCTCATAGAACCCTCAAATCACCTTCGTGCGCACTTTCTGAAGTGTGTTGTTTCGCCTCTATTCTCTTTATTCCCCTTTAACTTTTAATGGACTAGTTGCGACATCATCAACCATGGTCAACGACGTCAAATAGACATCTCTTTCCAGCCGACATCATCAACCATGGTCAGCGGTGTCGACTACGTTGAGTTGTGACTTAAAAGTTATACTTGGAGGTCATCACTGGAGTATTAGGTTACTAGAAGCATCGAGAACATGACTTGCTGCCCGAATGAGGGTCTACGTAAGTCTATGGAGTCCCCAACTTAGGTCTACTTAGGTCTTCCTTATATCCCTCTTGTGATCCACCCACAACAATTTCCCACAAGCTGCTACAAACCAAGGATGGGGATTAATCCACCAACCGTATCCAAGCAAAATTAAGTATCTCGCAACCCTAAACTCATTCCTTTATTTGGTTTGATTATTCTTATGTATCATGTATTAGACTAGGATAATGTAGCATATCTTTGTCTATTACATTATTGTTCTCTTTATAGCACATGTAATGCCAAATGGCATTACAACCCTTAGTTTAGGGTTTTAGCTCTACGCCTACTACATTAGCTCTTACTTATAACCCTTAAGATCCTAGTAAGACGCCATCCACCTATCGTAATATATTCTTTGAAACTCTATGAATTCAATATTGAATGTGGATTACTCTCTTATAGATCCATGGTTATATACAACCCTTGGTTATATCTTTGCATGTGCATAGGCTCTAGTATAGTCTTTTACTTATATCCTATTTTACAAAGAGTGGATTGTTATATTGACCATCTTAGCCTACATATATTCTAGGTGTTGGCCATTGTGTCGTAGTGTTGTCATTGATATCAAATCCATTGATGACAAAAGGTGTGTAGGTGTCATATGTGTCCCCATGAGGTGTCTTTTAGGTCAAACATGGTGTATTGCCTTTGACCGTGAGTGGTGCTTGGGTGAAGTAACATGGTGATCGGTGTGCGTTTGGTGCATGGTCTAGTGTGCATGGTCATTGTATGAGTCCTCCTAAGTTGGTTGAAGGTTGTCATGATGTCAAACATGGTCCTATAGGTGTGTTAAAGGTGTCCTAGTGTCTGCATATGGTCATCAAGGTCAGTTTATGAAGAGTCATGGTGTGAAGTGGTCATTCTAGGCCTATTCCTAGACCTAATGCATGATGCATGGTATGGAAGCATGAGATATGGAGTTGATCAGTCTTCTTCAAGCATGGTAGGAGCATTTTGATGTTGTATATGATGTGTATGAGGTGTTTCAGATCTGTTCTCAAAGGTATAATGATGTTTCATGGTCCTTGGGAAGCACAACAATGAAGACAAGCTAAGAAGACACGGGTAAGTCACTGTGGTTGGAGAGTTTCAGATATATTTGAGCAAAGAGCGTGAGTTTGGTATGGTAGAGGATGTTGTCATGATGCTTCATGACAAGTTTCAGTTAAAATGTTGAAGGAAGGTCAAGTTATGATGTTTTTGGTAAAACCGGGTTTGCAAGAGTGAAGATTTGAGGCAAATGTTGACTTTTAGATGCTCGTTGTAAACTGTAATGCTTTGAATGGGGATCTGAGCTCTTTGGCATATATTTTTAGGTCAGTCAAGAAGATTTTCCAAGTGGAATGAAATTGTTTGATCGTCAGACTTTTATGGACGAAGTTTAAGAAGATAAGTTGGTTCAAAACCCTCTTAAAACCCTAACAGCAAAGCCACTTGAGAGATTGGTCTTGTTTGGTATCCAGAATGTCTTGGCATGCAAAAGTGATGCATTAGGTTTTAAGAGGATTCCTCAGAGCTCATTTTGGTGGTGATTTAGTGTTCCAACTGTTTTGGGAAGAGAGAAAAACCCTAGTTTTGTGGGTTTTTGCAGTTTTAGGGCTGAGATAAAGGTTTCAAATGAGAAGTAAATTGTTCCAGAATCCTTGGGAGATTATTTGAGTAGCCATGAAAAGTTTCAGGCAAGTACAGTGGATAAAATTGAAGATATAGGTGCTCAAGTGAGCCTACCGATTTTGGCCTTAAGGGCTAAAATGCTAGTCTCTTGGTTTGGTGTGAGTTTAATCATTTTACTTGATGGAGCTGATGTTTTTGGTCATGATATGATGTGTTGAAGTGATTGGTTTGATCAGATGAGGTGGTTTCATGTTGAAACCCTATTGGCTTGGAAAGCCCTAGTTGGCTTCTCAAGAAGGTGACTGAAACAAGTGTGTTGGGTAATATTTCTCCATGTGAGCTATGCATGTTAGTGTTTTTACATGTTGTTACAAGTGTCCTTGAAGTGTTTCAAGTGGTGGCTGAGCTCAGAAGTTTATTTGAAGGTATTTGTGCATATTCCTCTCAAGACTGGTTCTTGAGTCCTTAGAGCCTGAATGAGCAGTTGCAGAGATTGAATTGGTTTAAGGTCTTCCACTATGAGTTGGAAGATGAAATGAGATGTTCTAGAAACTAGACTCAGATACCTTTCTAGTGATATATGGTATGTTCGTTGGTGAAGAGATTTGAAGACCTAATTTTGAGGTCTTGAAGCCAGTTTGGAGCAGTTACAGAGATTAAGTTGTTTAGAGGTCTTCCACTCAGAGTTAGATCAAAAAGTGAGTTGTTATAGAAAGTAGACTCAAATACCCTTCCAATGGTATACTACTTGAGTCTTGATGATGATTTTTGCTATGTCAAGTTAGTCGCTCTTCAAGACTGAAATTTTGGGCATTGAAGACCTAATGGGGTTTGCATGCTTCTTGGAGTGTTTCGTGATAGAGATGGATGTTTCAGTTGTTCCTGAGACTTTTGGTGATGCTTTAAGGTTGTTCCCATGTTGCATGATGTTTTGGATCCATAACAAAGTTGTTTGAAGACCTTGGAGCTGTTGAAGGATTCGCTAGTGCTTGGAGGCATTGTTTTGAGCTTGTGTGTGCATCTTGGTGCTTTTTCATGATGGTTTAACCCTTTCCGACCCTTGTGGTACTTTCTAGATGTTTTATATGATGTTATTAATCTGTTTTTGAGTTGGGGTGACCAACCTACTTTTTCATGGCCGACCCAGGTGTGTTTTGGAGTTGAGATTACTATATAAGCATGTTTTAGTGGTCATTTGTGACTAGTTGTGTGTGTGGTGAAAAGTGCGACCTATAGGGCAGAGTTTGGAGCTTGAGGAGGTCTTAGTGACCATCATGAGGAGGAGAATTTGAAGTTATAATATTCCATATTTTGAGTGCGGGTAAAGGCAAGTTGGGGTAGGTATGAGATCAGCTTGAAGGAGAGGAAAGTTTTGAAAAAAAAAACATGTGTATTTGATCATTTGTGAGTAGTTTAGCCTATGGGGTTATGAGCGACCTATAGGAGGTTGAAGAAGAGTGAAGAGGGGTTAAGAAAAGATCTGAGAAGACCTATGAAGACCTGAAGAAGTATGAGGATCAGATGTGCAAGGAAAATTGATATATTCAGCCCTTGAAGGAGAGAGTTTGAGTGAGTTTGGAGAGAGCTTGTTGGATGAGGGTTTGGTGTGTTTGGAGCTGAACTTGGATCACAATCAGTTGTGGGATCAGCATATTTTCAGTGATCATTCTTTTATAAAATCTCTTATGATGAGTCATATTCATAGGAGTCCTTTGTTGTGCGTAATATCAACAAAGGTTTAGGGGTTGGTGCTCCTTGTGGGGTTGGTGCCTCACTAAACAAATCTTGTAGGATGTGTAATATTCTTGCAAGTCCTTGCTTTGAGTAATATAAGCAATGGTTTTTAGTGGGTTTTCTTCCCCATGAGGGTTTCCCACTTACATCTAGTGTTTATGTGTTCTCTCTTATTGCATGCTCTTGTGAATGGTTAATGTACATCTAATAAGCTCACATGTGGTTATGGATGATGAATGGTTAAATGAATGTTGAATGTTTCTCATGGTAAAAGAAGTTAAAGTTTTGTAGGACTGATTCACCCCCTCTCAATCCATTGTGCTTCCAACACTAGTGAACATGACGTAAATCTTCTTTGCATGCCACCGATTGAATGTTATATCACAATATAAGGTTTACCTTTTATTTTAAAATCACCATTAGTTATGTATTAACTAATATTCCGTTCAACCACCTCAAGCATTTTTGTAACTATCTATTGCATGATAATATTATAGTCACACAATCTACAATGTGTGCATTCGGATTCCTCTTCTTTCTTTCTCAATTCACATCTTCTAACATTGGTATCGGGCTTAGGGCACAAACCGAGTATGAACAAAAGTTGAAGAGGACATGGCTGCATGAACCTTCAGGACAAAAATATAGTGGACGCCATTCTAATGCAAAAAAACTCAATGTTCGCGAAACAACGATCACAGGGAGAAATGTTTGGGGCATGAGAGAGGCACGAGTTCAAAACAAGCTCGAAAGGATTCCTACAAATATATAGTCGTGACTAAGGCAAAAAGGGCTAAGAATTATTTAAAAAAAAACCATTGAAAACGCCATTTGAGGACACAATTTTGGAGGGCATTTCAAAGTGTTAGGGCATGCGAAATAAGAAATTGCGATTTTGAAGGAATTTTTAGGGTTGTTTGTGCAATTAGGGCACGAAATAAGATGCTTTCAAGAAAAAACATGACAGGCAAAATGCGGAGAGTAAAAAGTGATTTAGGGCTCATTTTTTGAGAAGATAATCTAGAATCACAAGGAAGTGGAAAAATGCAACTTTCGAAAGTATCAAGGGTAAAACAAACAAAAAACAATCACACATTCCCATATTTGCAACTTTTCAAGGGTTGTTTGTTGTTAGGGCACACATTTTGGTGATTTTTAGTCACAACCACCGGTCATCAAGGCACAAACCTACCCAATCAGCTTTCCTTTGCTTAAAAAAATCAATTTTCAAAATCTTGCCACATTAATTTGCATATCATTCTATTTTTTGGGAAAGGGATTTTTTTGAGGTATTTTGTCTAAAAATGCAAATTTCATTACAAAAATATTTTAAGCGTCAATTTTCACACTGCAAAGTGAAAATGCAAATGAAAGACAAATCAAATGAAGTTAATATAGCCATTGTTGAAGATCCACTAGATGTTATTTATTGTAAAGAATTCGTTAATGAAGAATATGTATTTTAAAGAAGCCCGCACTTTGAAGGTGGAAAGGGATCTAGTTTAGATGAATGTAAGGTTGTCTAGTTAGTTCAAGAGTTTGTGGATAGTGGGAAATATACTCTTACGAGGATCAAGAGACAACTTGATGGAGCATTGTGGATGTCGCACAATATGGATGTCCAATAATTCACGAGGTTCGCAATTCAGATGTTTGGGGAGGTGGAATCAAGGAACTTGGGAATTCAACTTACGAAATATACCTTTACGAGGGTTCTAGACAAGACAGCTTGATGGAGTTCTACCTAGTCAAAGAATTATTTTCAAAGAGAAAGCTTATGAAGAATGCGTGGCTCTGTTTGCTTTTGTTGTTTTAATTTTTTGTTAATGTGTTTGTGCTTCTGTACTGATAAGCCTTAAGAGGGGGATTAAAATATAAGCCTTACCTTTTATTATTAAATTGCTATATTAACTAATATTCATTTGTAGCCACATCAACCATTTTTGTAACCATCTTTTGCATAATAAAATGAAAGACATAATCTACAACGTGTGTATTCTCGTTCCTCTTCTTTCTTTCTCTATTCACATCTAATATCTGATTCACGTTTTTCCCTTTAGCTCCTAAATTTTATTTCACTTGATACCATGATAATTGTTAGGGTTTTATATTGAGCCTCTATCCATTCATATTTTATTTGGGTTTCTCCACTCCCTTCCATTAATAACATCATCAGATTTGGGTAACAATGTGTTCCTCAACCCTAATAAGGATAGATCATTGGTTTAAGTCTCTCAAAACAATAACTCCATGGCAGCAACATCAAATAATGCTTCTCCTATCAACACTACCCCTAATGCTAGTAACCAAAATCCACCATTACACTCCTAGCCAAAATCCACCATTAGATAACACCCAAGTGCTTATCAAAGTCTTGGATCAAATGGCTCATATGCAAGCAACTACAACTAATCACATGACCCAAATGAAAAATCAAATTTTGCAAATGGCAAGTCAACCTCAACAAGTCATTATAGCCCATCCATTGATGTTGGATGCTAATGGGAACCCAATCCCTCAACCTCCAATCTACAACAAGGTTCTTCAAACATTACAAAATGAACCTTTAGCTCCATACATCTCTTCCATGGACATTGGAGGGATTTCTCCAACCATTTCTTATGATGGATCTACCAATCCAACCTTTCATCTTAAAGCCTTTGGGAAACCCTATTAAGAGTGGGTAAAACAAACACTTATGCAACTACCAAACTATTAGCAAAAACTCTAGCGGGTGATGCTTTAGAATGGCACAATTAACTTCTCTCCTTCAATCCCGAATTAGAGGTCTTAGTCAATAATCTAGTCAAGGAATTTCAACAATATGATCTCCTGAAAATATTTTAGGAAACTTCGTCAAATGTAAAGCGAGTTAATGAATCTGCCCAAGATTTCATCAAGAGATGGAAATCTATTGCAAATAAAGGCCAATCATAACTTAGATAAACAAAATCTCTTTAACCTCTTCCTCACAAACTTGCATCCAAGTTGTAATATAAAGTACAGATTCTTTTCCCCCACCACATTGGAGGAAGCCCTTGAACAACTAAAAGGTGAGACTACCTTATGAAGCAATTTGGGAAACCTCAAAACTAACTTAAGACACCCTCAATGTAGCAACCATTGCTATCAATTGATCGATAAAACCCTTCGAAAGGGTAAATCAGTCATTCCTTTCCCTTTAAACAATTCAAATCCAAGTATTTCAAATACAACTCATGAAAACCCACACCGCCCACCCTTGCATTATCAAGCACTTAATCAAATAATGCCAACACATCACATTGATCCTACCAAACCCACACCTACATGGTATGACCCAAACAAATTAAGTTCATGGCATGCTAACATTGGACTTTCTCATGAAAACTGTAGTGTACTGAAAACGATTGCCTCTGATCTCATGTTAGGTGCTCATTTTGATCACGAAGCCATATCCAAACTCCACGATAAAAATTATCAATCACTTTCCCAAAGTCATCAATCAACGTCAACAAATAACTAGAACGGTCCATAATTCTAAGAAAGCACCCATGAACAACCGTGGACACCATCAAGAAACATTACAACCAAAGCTATCCCAACTCTCAATATGTGAATACAGCCAATGTCAATGACCAACGAAACCCCACACATAAAGATGCGGTTTCAAAAGCCTAAAAAGCTATCATGAGATTTTGCTAAATGATACCTCTACTCCATCCTCTAACGACAAATCTAACAAAGATTTCGCTCCACCAATGGAGCCTCAACCTAAGGATAAAGCTCCTCAACCGAAGTACAAATCTTTGTCAATCATCAAAGCTCCAACCACTTATCCTAATTCTCAACCTCAACTTTGTTATGGAACTCATCAAAAACCCTAATGAATTTTCTTGACAATTATAATCCAAGCCCTCTATATGTGATGTCCCTCTTTCTCAAATAATTTTATCGAAGACCTTTGGCCCATTTTGTCTACCCGATGGCCAAAGGGTGAGCTCAAGGGTGACTTAAGTTTTATTAATTTTATTATATTGTGCAAAATTAAAATATAACATTATAAAAGCACATATAATAAATTAATAAACTTAACATTAAAATAGAACTTAGGAAAGTGCATTAAAATAAAAAGCACTTAATTAAATTGTATTTCCTAAGGGAAAATGCGACTAGCTCAAGGGAGTCAAAAAAATAGAAAAGTGTGTCTAAGGTCCCATTAAAAATGCGATTTGGCCTAGGGAAGTGCAACAAAGGGAATGAAGCTCATTGGATGTAATGGAGGTCACCTTGGGTCCCTTTTCCTTTATAAAGAAGAAGTCGACCTGCTTAGAGGGCATTCCAGATTTATTTGATATTTTATCTCTTGCATTGGAAGCTTTGAGATTTTTGCAATTAAATCCAAGGACGAAAACCCTTAGGATTTACCCCTCTTGTGGATGAAAACCCCAAGAGCATTTGTGGGGATTTCTACTCAAGAAATTCCATTGATCTTCACATATTTTTATCATTCCAGCAGTGTGTTGAAGAATAAATTTGCAGCAGTGGATTATCATATTTTCTAGTGTTGGGCGACCCACTTTTTGGGCATTCTATGTTATTTCAGAGGTATTTCCAGTCTGATTTGTATTGCCATTTTTCCAGCTGCTAATATGAAGCAAATCGAGTTAGTTTTCATTAATTTTGGAAGGGTTTAAGTACTGTTTTCAGTCACATACATTTGGCAGATTTCTGAGTGTTTTTCCAGCCCTTATTTGCTGTTAAAAATCAGTATTCTATTCATTTGTGACTGGTATAATCTGAGATCAGTTTATGAAAAGAAAGATATAGAATGAATTGAAGTTTTGTTGAGTTTTTATTATAAACCCAGTCGCATTTTTTAAGGAATGATTTCTGATCTATTTCACAGTCTTTTTGCCTCTTAAAAATCTGGTTTCTTTCATATTTTGGCTGCTAAAAATATTGTGGTCAGTTTAGAGAAGGTTCAGATCTTGTTGGGTGTGTGTTGCATGAGTTTTCCATCCAAACCCTAGTCACATTTCTAAGGAAAAATTCAGGTTCAATGGGTAGGGATATTTCACTATAGAACTTATACATACATCTCTTCAACAGAGAAAATTCCTCACGCAACAACTTTAAGCTTTAGAAGATTCTCTGGGAACCAACAAGGACGGCCACCTAATCAACCTTCACATATCACCGAAATACATGCCATAGAAACCGTGTCTAGTCATCAATGTAAGCTATTTATTTGAATTCCCCAAGGACGACATGATCAATGATGCTCAAGTGAGGAAAGTCTTATTGGACGAAGGATCGGAAATCAATGTCAGATTCTTATGGTTAGTCAAGACCATAGGATGTTTTGAAAATGACCTCAATTAGACAACTCAATTGTCATTGCTTTGACAATAACAACAAAAAAAGCAAATATTCCACTACCAACACTCAACATGCCAACCACAATGATAAACAAGCATGCACAATTCAGCCCTCTTATGATGAGGATTACATTGTGTCCAAGCACAAGCTAGACACACTTGAATGTTTTGCACTATCAAAAGAGTGTGACCCGAATGCATGCTTTCAACTATGAAGCTAACATGAGCAATGTTTCCTATGACCCGAATTCTCCTCAATTTGACACTATCGACAACAACAATGAATAAACTTTACCTTATTGTCTTCCAAGTACCCCACCCTTAGAAAACACCAATTGGGTAATTGAACAAATTTTAGACTTTCCCTCAAAACATCAATTTGAAAGAACAAACAAAAATAACACCATTGGCCAACCTATTGAAAAGCCCAATGACATTCGGGAAAAACAAGACGAAATAGACTTCATCGACCAACATGTTACAAAAAGGTCGATGTCGTGGAAAACCCCTAGACCTTGAATCCAAACCATCAAAAATCACTCGTGATGTTAAGGTGACATTGTTAAGTAATTTGTTTACAAACATAACATAAAATATCAACGTTGAATACAATGATCCATTACCTCACATTTCTTCCGCGCTCGTCCTCCTTATAATTCACACTTTCCTTAGTTCACATTTTGGGGCATCTTAAGATGCCACATCTTTTGTCACCTCAAACTTTGGGGCGTCTTACAATGCCCACTCTCATTCATCTTCGGACTATGGGGCATCTTATGATGCCCGCCCTTCCTCAAGATCTCAAATATAACATCAAGAAATTTTCAAGGAGCGAACATGTGCCCAATTCTTGAAAAAGTATTATGATTACCAAATGTACATAGTTTTACTTTCGTTTTTGTACTTAGATATATACTGACATGATTTAGATTTTCATCTTTATATTATGATTATTATGTACTAATGCAGTTTTAACACTTTGTTGTTTCCTATTACAGTTTTCTTATCTTGGTTTCATACACTTCATAGCTTTTTACGCCTCACTTTACTTTCCTCTACTTAGCTTTTTCTTGGATTCTTATCTTTTCCACTTTTTCTATAGTTATACCTCTTGCTTTTGGCCTTCATAAATTTGACATCCTATTTTCAAACCTCTTGGTTTTATATGCTTCATACCTTTGACATATTATCCTCATATCTATTGACTTTTTATGACTCAAGGCTTCTATCTACTCTTGCTTTATTCCACACCTCATGGTTCTATGCACTTCATAGATTTGACATGCTATTTTCGCACCTCTTGGTTTTCTACACCTAGTGGCTCCTACTTACTTTTATTCTAGAGACTTTGACTTATCGTATCTTAATCAAGACTTTACACCTCTTGGTTATTACCTCTTACGAGTGCACCTTTAGGCTCTCAGTTTGTGAGTTGCATTGTAAGACCTTAGGGAATCAACCAAGCCTTCCTCACAAGCACCTACCTCCTATGATTACCAATTTCTTACCTTAATCTCCCAACTATAACTAGGTGTTTTTCCCGGAAAGGGATAACAATGGTCGAGGGTGTCATTTTGTCTCCTAAAGTCAGTTGTACTTTTAGCAGCTCAACTTTTGCAGTCTGTGTGTGTGTCTTTCATCCACATCTACCCTCTTGTGATAAAAGTCCGAAATCTATTTGTAATTGTATGACTCCTTTATACAAATTTCCTAGGGTAACCTAGTCAATATTCACTTACTAACATTTATTTCACACTCACTATTGAGTACACCAAGGTTGGATTTAAGATAGCATTCTTTTCTAAGGTGCAAGTCTAGGAGTATCTAAATGTCATGGTTTGTTGGTTCTCCTCTATAGCGGCCAGGTGTATGCTCTCTAGTGTTAGTCATCATACATACCCATCGATCAGCCTTCTGAATCTGTATGGAAGAGGAAGAAAAAAGCCAAATAAAAGGCAATGTTAAAAGGAAAATATAATTCAAAAGTCGATCACAACCAAAAAGGTGTGATCATAGCATCAACATGCCCCTATTCTAGTTGAAAGCTCAAACATTGGAGGTCCTTTGGGGTGCAATAGAGTTTTATGACTAGCGTAAGAGGCTACATTTCTATCCTTTGTGCCCCTACCTTTTCAAGCAAGTACCTAATCTTCGCAGTTGGCCGATGGCTCCTTTGGTCCTAAGAAACAAGGAACACGTTGTGGGAAGGTAGGAACCTTTACTTTTCTTGTATCTCATATCCGACATGGGATAGATTTAAACTTCACCAATTAGACCAAACCAAGTCTTGTTGAATTGGGTTATTCCGCTCCTTGATGTCAAAATTTTGTCTTGCCAATCTGATTAGTCTTTTGTTTCAAATAAAGTACTTGTTTTCACAATGGTAGCACCCACTTCCCCCTCTCTTTTCACTATCTCGCCATTGTCGAACAAACTAGATTCTAAGTCTTTCCACTCTTCTTTACATTTGTTTCTCTATCTCTTTCAAACATGTTAGCATTGCGACAAGCATTAGGGTTTAAGGACTTTTCCTTAAACCATCCATACTTGAGTTCAATTGCATCTTTTTGCCTTCAAGACGCTTTCTCTCTCGATCATTGCTCTTTAATCTTCAATTCCTCTTAGTTAATTTTGGATTGTTATTGTTATAGTATAGTGAATCTTTTAGGACTTCTAGACATGTCTATTTTTCGTCTATGCGCCTTATGACATTTTCTAGGTTTAGTGACCTAATTTAGTTTCTCCTTTACGATATTCAAACCTGACCTAGTCCTTTTATCTATTTGTTTTACACATTTTTTAGGCCGGCTAGACTGGTTCACCATTTCCTGTCTATGCACCATACTACATTTCCTAGGTTTTACGGACCTAATTTAATCTCTTCTTACAAGCTATCTAGACCTGACCTATAACATATTTTACAATCTTTCCTTCTAGACTATCCAAACATGACCTGACACCAATATACAACCTTCTCATGCCTTTGGATCCAATTTATCCCCCCCTTATAGGCTATTTGAACACATCTTAAAACCCTCCTAGGAGCTCTTTTAACATTGTTTATACAAAATTTTTGGATTCGCGTATGATTGCATTGTTTCCTTCTTTTTCGACTTGTATTGTTAGAGGTCCTATGTAGATTTGCACCCTCCATGGTCGAGACATGCGGTTCGCTTGTCTCTGTTTCACGAAAAGGTAAGTTAGGGCAAGTTTTTGAATTTGGTTGAGTTATCATTTATTACTTCATTTACAATCATTTACTTTGATTTTGGTATATAGTAGTTCTTTTTCGAAGACCATCTCGCGTTACACTATCATGACACATGATGATATTTGATCGAGATATATATATACACACACACACACACACTTCATCTTTCACTTACTAATGATTTCTCTTTGCAGGCTATTGATGCATGAATCTACCCGAGCACGTCTTAAGGGGTGCATCGGGAAAGGGCTGGGGTCCATTCATAGCACCTTGTGTGAGATCATCATGCCACTTGCCCTAGCCCTCCTACCACCACTACCCTAGTATTACCACTTTATAACATCGTCAAATCATCTTTTGACAACACCTTCATATCACCTTCATTCCTACTCCATGTATCATGTTTCACCTCTATTCTTTCACTCCTCCCCTTTATAACTTTTATTGGAGTAATTGCAGAACGGGCATCATAGACCAAGGTAGACATCCCTTTCTAGCAAATATCATCGACCATGGTCTATGGCGTCAACTAAATTGAATCGTGACTTCAGTATATATTCCCATATTTATAGGCGTCATTATTGTCATTTCTCAAAGATATCATCGAATTATCCACTTTGCCTACACTCACAAATCTGCTCTAGAAGGTTTAAGAGGTTTTTAGGGTTTTAGTGGTGCTTATATTTGGAGGTCATCATTGGGCGTTGGGTTATTAGGAGCAGCTACCAACAAAGTATACCTTAGTCTTTGAGTCCACCGACTTTGGTTTACTAAGTCTTCTTCCTATCCCTTTTTGATCCACCCACAACCATCTCTAACAAGGTGCTACAAAACCGAGGAAAGGGATTAAAGCACCAACAGTGTCCATGCGAAGCAAGGTATCCTGATTATCTGATGCATCATGTATTAGACTAGGACAGAAGCATATCATTGTCTATTACATTATTGCTCTCTTTATAGCACATGCTTACCACCAAATGGAATTACAACCCTTAGTTTAGGATTTGCTCTTGCTTATTACCTTAGTTGTTGCTTACATCCCTTAGGATCCTACTAAAGACTCATTCCCCCCACATTCCCATATCCTAGATATAGGATTTGGAGACCCATACATTCGATATTTGTTGTGGATTACTATCTTCTAGATGAGACGGCTATCTAAACCCCTTGGTTATATCTTTGCTTGTGTGTTGGCTCTAGTATGGTCTTCTACTTTCATCCTAAATTATTGAGAGCGAACCAATCTATTGACCATCATAGCTTACATACACTATGGCTATGAGAGTATAATTATGGCAATCATATCGACGCCAAATTCATAATGATGCAAAGCAATAAAGAAAACACCTAATGTAAAGCAACTTGAGACAACATCCAATGTAAAGCAACTTAAGAAGTGTGGGATATATTCTTTCTTTTTCAACTTTCTAAATTTATCTCGAGGATACTTGTCCCCGGATCATAACAATGTGCGGTAGGGTCCTATAACCACCTAGGACACACACTCACAGAAGTAGTTAGTATAGGGGTAGCATAAAGTATAAACCATCATACATCTTAATCAATCTTATAAAAATTAACCCATCAATTGTGTCATTCATGTGGAAACATCATTTAGTTTCTAAAGCAATAATATATCAAAAAAGCGAGATGTGACAATAAGATTGATAATTATTTTTAATCACCATCAATATATAAGAAGGAAATTTCATCTTCTTTGGCTACATGAATCCCTACTTAAAGAGCTTTTTGGATAATTGTTCATCCGGACCTAATATCTTGTAAGATGTCAAGATGTCACCACATTCCTTACTAACCCTCAAATGCTTTCCATTGTTGGATTGTTTTTGAAGGTCCATTAAAATTTAATTCATCAAAACCCGAAGGTGTGGGGTCCATTCTTTCTTAGGTCGGACTTTCCACAAGTTTCAAGTGAAAATAGATTCCAACCTTTGCCTAACAAGTAGTCAAGCATCTTGGTCGAGTTGAACACCCTCTATTGTTGCCTTGTCTAAGAAAGATGTACTCGTGACTCGAGCTTTAGTTGTTTTGAAAACTTGGAGCAAAATTTTGTTGAAGATCATCGAAGATTCTTAAACGCATTCTTTCCATATATACCCCAAAAAAAAGCCTAAGGTGATTTTATGCAAGCAATGCAAGATTACAAGTTCTCGATATCTGTCATTACCATTTGCATGGCGGATATTGCCCAAATAGATATGAATTTTTTGTCCATATTCTTTGAGCAAATGCTTTCCTAATTTTTGTGATAGATGGGGCATATATTGAGCCCAATCCAACCCTTTTTTGTAGATTGACAATCGCAAAATTTTCCCTTCTATTAGGATCGAGATAAAATACTTGATGATCGCACCGGGGGGCCAAGATATCGGTCGAAGGACAACTTTGTGCTGGAGACAAGTTGCAGGTTATAGAATGTGCAAGGAGAACTAAACACAAAATTTAAAAAAAAAACAAACACATTCGAATGTGAAAGTCTCTCGCATGAGAATAGTGCAACTTATATTGATGGAAAGAATAGGGAAAGGTACAACAAAGGTGAAATCTTCAGCAGGGGGTAGGAACAGAACGTTCCTACGAGTAGAAAGGGGAAATCGCTTCCTTAACCGATTCATGTAGACTAGAATGAGATATACATCGAGTATGGATGATACAAGATGCTCGGGGCACACAAGTATTCACTACTATTATGTTTGTGGATACGGCACCCCTAATGCTAGGGCACACATACCCGCGTGTCGATACGAATACGGTTCGACGGCTCGAGATACCATACTCGGTTGTATCCAAATACAAACCCGTAACTGGCCCCAGCCTTATCGAGATCACGGTATGCACACCAGCTATAATTGTATCTTTTTAAAAAGTTAAAATATAACCAAAAATGCCCTTCAAAAGCATAAAAAACTATAAATGACCTTCTATACTACATTTTAGCGGCAACTACCATTGAGGACATGGAGGTGACGGTGTCGATTTGCTCTTTTACTACAAACTTACACATTGGCTTTGTTCAACCTGCAATTCTTTTCGTTTATTTCCTTTGGCTTGCTCTGCTTCTTTTTTCATTTCATCTATTGTTTGTTCGCCTACACAACCTACGATTCTTTTTAATCCAATGAATACCCAACATCCTACTTTTCCCAAGGGCTAGGAGTGTGTAATTTGCATGTCATATTAATCTAATGTATAAATCTGTTTATAATTTAAAATTGATTAAATTTATAATCTAGCTTATTATACTTTTAAATATAATATATATATATAGTATCCAATCTTATCCATATCATGAAACCTTATAAACTATTCATATTTGTATCCACACACACCCACACCCACACACACACAGATATTTATATATATATATTCTATAGTTGTTTTATTACCCATTTGATCCAAGAGGTATGCACGCATTCACGCATGCATGCATGGTTAGTCCTTTGGGGTTGGGAGCTAGGGCAGCTATATATATATATAGCCAGCCCGAATAGATATATAAGGTTAGGAGAAGAGAAAAGGTCAAAAGATCTAGCCTGCTTTAGTTAGCCTCGGTTTGCTTCAGTAAGTAATTGCTCTATATTCGACCGAGTCTCCCTCTATCCCTATCTATATGGATGGCGGTGGGGGTTCTCGATTGATCTATGGATCACAACAGCATGATCGGTCTCCAAAATCGGGCTATGGCGACAAGACCAATCAAACTATGACCAAACAACTAATCCCCACACTAATAATCTCATACCGATAGTTAGTCCTTTGGGGTTGGGAGCTAGGAAGCTATATATATATATATATATATATATAGCCAGCCCGAATATATATATAAGGTCAAGAGAAGAGAAAAGGTCAAAAGATCTTGCTCTTTAGTTAGCCTTCGTTAGCTTCGTATGTAATTGCTCTATATTCGACCGAGTCTCCCTCTATCCCTATCTATATGGATGGCGGTGGGGGTTCTCGATTGATCCGTGGATCATAACAGGAAAGACCAATCTCTAGAATCGGGCTATGGCGACAAGACCAATCAAACTATGACCAAACAACTAATCCCCACACTACTGAGGAAGTAATTATAAAATAGAACAATTACTAGAATGATTCAACTTTTGTAATGGATTGTGGTTCACCTTATTGCAAGTGTGAAGGTTGGAGTTCGGGTGCGCGGTATGCTAACAAGCACTCTAACATGGTGTGAGCTCGACAATTGCCACCCAACATGGCACAGAGTGTCCTCATGGTCGTCGATTCATGTGCAAAGTTTGGTTGTTATGCAAGATGCATCTTTGCATTGTCAAAAGTGCACTTTGCATCTCCACGGATGTCATAGAGTTTTGAATGTCCTATGCAGCTCCCCGAATGTTGTGCGGAATGGATCTTGGTGTTGCACAAAACACGCAAAGATGCCCTAAAAGATTAATAGAAGCTTATAGGTTCATATAGAATCAAAGAAGTAATTCCAAGATGTACTAGAAGGACATATCAACGTTATAGAAATTTCTAATTTATAGATGGCACAGGTAACATGCACTATCATAGGGCTGCGCAAGTTGTGAGGAACGCATGAGCATGTGCAATATTGTGTAGTATGCACAATGTTTCCTTAGTGCTTTTCCAACTCCGGGTGTTCCAAATCAAGTTGAGTGATGCCTAGGAAAGCCAATATGTTGGAATGTTGGGGCGAGGTTGTAGAAATCAATGTATGTTGAAGCGCCGCTACCTCGGGGTGTGCCAAGCAAGTGGAGCGTCGAACAAGGAAAGTTGATTGACGATGATGTCAATCCGAGATAAAACATTCGAATGGCATGAGTCGCTTAGAGTGGTGCAATACAAAGTGCACAGATGTTGCACAAAGACACAAAGAGGATACGTGTGCAAGCTAGTGCAAGATATACGGATTACACATAATACTTTGTATGTGACCAAAAACCGACAAGAGTACCGCTTATGAGAAGATAGTCTTGAGGGACCCCTCCTATGCTCTAATCACTTAATTTATGGCCATATGGAGAGAGGCCATATGTTACTCCATTTGATGATTTGTGTAATGTTATTGTAAGGATCGTCGCTTAGATGGAAAGCTTGGTAAGCAGAAGCTGCCATTCATTCACCTTATTGCATAAAGCCCAAATCAAAGAGAATAGGACTCTATTTGTGACAATCTTTTTAGTTGACTAAAGGTTTGAACAAAATCACACTAATCATACTAGACAATTGTTTGATAAGCCAAATTCTCAAAATTTTAATGGAAACCCTTGGTATTGAAGCTCTTCCTAACAAATATTGTATGCTTTTCTTATTTATATTCGTCCCAAACATTTAAAACCCTAAAGACTAGTTTTGCAAGCTCTAAAACAATCCTATTAATTTGGCCCAAAGCATGGTAAAGCCAATTTCTTATCAATAAAGTGCATGTAATCTGCCACATAAGAGTTAATCTGCCAATTATTTTTCCTTTCCCCCTTTAAATATAGCTCCTAGAACTTATTCCCCCTTATCCTAAAATATCCTCCTAAAACTTGCATATTAAAATGAGAAATTTCTCGTTTTCCCCAAAACATAAGAAAATCCTACTAGGTTGACTTAGCAAAAAGATATTTTACAAAAAATACATCATTACACCAAATATTCCCAAAATATTTAGAAGATTAGAGGATAGAAGATTGTGATTAATCATTGAAACATTTGCAATGCATTAATAAACAAATAACTAAGCAATGAGGTGTTGATGGGTTGGTTACGCCCTGCCCCACCCAGGTTCAACACTCATTGGGTGTATGAGGTCAGTTGTGGCCATATAATGTGAATTCAAGGCCAGTTGTGGCCATATGATGTGGATTTGAGGCCAGTTGTGGCTGACTGTAATACCGATTCATAGTTTTGGTCAAAAGCATTTATGAATCAAACCAAATAAATAAAATTAAAATAAACAAATAGCTAAATTTATATCCAAAGCCAAAATTTGAATCACTTGCAATGTATATTAACGCTACAACTGTCATCTATGTTACATTAACTCCTCACAATAGCACATGTAGAGGTTCCCAATTGCTGAATTCTTTACTAGCTACTAGTAATGAACAAATATATTAAATCAAAATTTCATTAAACAATCTTTAGAAAGGGCATTACTAAAGTAAAACCAGTAAAACAATGATTGGAAGTTACATTAATTCTTACCAATTGCCCAATATGTGGTCCAGGCTTAATATAAATTCCTCCATTTGTTTTAGAAAGGCCATTAATAAAGTAAAACCAGCAAAAAACTGCTTGGAAGCTACAATAATTCTTACCAATTGCCCAATATGCTGTCCAAGCTTAATATAGATTCCTCCATTTCGGAAACATAGCTCCTGGAGTCTGTTTGCACACCTAAGATGAACTTCATGTTTTGCTTTTGTTCTCTCAATGCTTCCTTCCGGCAATCCCCATAATGAATACTCATAATCTAGAGAATATGTTTTAACAGAAATCATAAAGTAAATTTAAATTGTGAATACTCATAATCAAAAGAATGATTTTTAACATAACTCTAACAATGGAGTTTGTTGATAAATGATTGAATGGGCAAGCGGTTTATGAACAATTGAATGACAAATACTATTTCTTTTTACAAATATCATTGAAGCCCTAAAATAAGCATGCCTATAATTTATTTACTTCATCATTTATAACAAAGGAAAACATTCTGCACTGGACCTCCTCAAGATTAAGACCTATGTTTCTCATGACAAGGTACAGCCTAGCATTAACAACCTCACCGCATGATAATTTGATGCAGTTAGACAAATGCAATCTACCCCCTGGCAGCCCATAGTTCCTATGTCAAAGTCAAGGCATGTACACTAGGGACAATCAAAGAAAAAATCTATTAATTAAATGAAGACTGATATCGATAAATTGTCTTGTCATGGTAGCAGTCAACTATTCAAAAAGAGTACACGTACATGCCCATTAAATCTTAAATACAAATTCACCATACTTCAAAATAGTGTGAGACTATTGAACAAAGAGATTTTGAAAAAGATTCCCTTCAACACCAGAAGTTTGATTTTTTTACATTAAACTAATATTGAAAGAGGAAAAGGAAAAAAATGTACATAAGTAGAACGGCAAAAGCAACCTCCCAATGATGGGAAAGGTAGTACAAGTAAACTTCCACATAGTGGGATCAGTAATCAAGTGAATAAGTGCCACGGGGTCAGTTGGTTGGCACCCAAACCATATCTTTTCAAATTCAATTTTGATAGGGTGTCACATGGAAACCTAGGCCTTGTTGGCATGGGTGGCATCCTTAGAAGCTCTTCTAGAGCCTACCTACACACTTTCCAATTTTGGCAAAGGTGTGACGTGGAAACCCAAGCCTTGTTCGAGCAAGCAGCATCGTAAGAAGCTCTTTGGGGGCCTACCTTCACACTTTACCTCTAATCTTGGGGATCATCACTAACAACAAAGCGCAAGGAACAACTTGATGGTTGGACTAAAGCTAGTTCCCTCCTTGGGCATCAAGAGACTTTTTGTGGAAAGAGATTTATAGGTTATTGGTGCAATGGCTAAAGATTCTTGTCAATATTGGGGCCTAAATAGTATCCAAATGAGGGTCGCTCTTTAGCTTCTCGGTTCAATTTTATCTCATGGTCACACATCTTTCGGGAAGTCAATCAAGCTTCATTGGCTTGCCAACTATGGGTTTGGGACCATGTCTTTCGTTGTAACTTATCTCTTTTGGTGTGGCCTTGGCGAGCTAGTCTCACAAGAAGCTAAGGGCTAGCATAATTCCTCCTAGTTGATCGTCAAGCCCACCCATCACTTAGATGAGGACTTAGTTTCATGATAGGCGTCGCATGTTCCATATCTAAGTGCATGCCAAGTCATTTATATCATAGTTTTAAAAATCGCGATTAATCGCCCGATAATCGCGATTAATCGTTTCAGCCATGCAAAACGATAAATCGTTCTAAAAATCGCGATTCCTGTTTGCCCGATAAACCGGCGATTTTTGGCGATTAAAACAATGCAAAATCGTGGAAAATCATGGAAAATCGTTGAGGAAATTGTGGGTTAGGTTTTAATGCGAAAAAAGACCAAATCGATTCGTTTTTTCTCTTGTTTTCTCCTGCTCGACGCGTTTTTGCTCCAGCGACTCCTATTTCCTCCATTCGCAAGCATTTGAAGTGATTTCGTGGGCATTCAACCTGGAATCGTGGCCTTCGACGTGATTGCGTGGGCATTCTAGGTGGTTTCGAGTTCTACCAAAGTGGTTTCGAGTTCAGCGAAGGTGGTTTTGAGTCTTTCCAGCCCTATTTTCCAAGCTCGTGGCCGCTAACAGGTAATCCGCAATACTACAGTTACACAGTAATTTTTTTCCTTTTTTTTAAATACGTATTACATAATAGTTAATAACTTAATACTACAGTATTACATAATAATTATATAATATATTACATATACGTATTATATGTAATATAGTTAATACGTATTTATATATTATATATTATATAATACGTATTTATATATTATAGTTAATAATAGTTAATAATAGGGTTTTTTTAAATATGTATTACATAATAGTTAATAACTTAATAATAATATATAAATAGCTTAATTATAATAATTGTTAATAACTTAATAATAATATATAAATTTATAACTATAAGTTTAATAATTATATAATATATTACATAACTATATTTATAAGTTTAATAATTAATTATTATATTACATAATAGTAATACAATATGTAAAGTCACTTCTTTAGAGTCACTTCTCGCATCTTTTAACATTGTTTTTACATTTAATTTTAAGTATATTTTATGAATTTAAATGTTTTTAAAAGTAGCAATAAAGTTGCGATTCCCGATTTCCGATTCAAAATTTGGCCTGCCGATTAATCCCGATTTACGATTTTTTGAACTATGATTTATATTATTGTATCGTTTTCTAAGGTTTTTCATGCCCTTCCCAACACATTTGCATCTTACTATTTTCTTTCTCGACTTCATTCTTTCTCTACTGACTCTATTTTAATTCTAGCCTTCTCGACCATTGTTTCCCATGGCTCTATCGAAATGAATGGTTCTTGTAGACACAAAATCTATGCACTTGGGTACATTTCTAGGTCCTAGAGAATACTAATATATACATGATTCCTAAGCAAGAAAACTAGTGATTGACAACGTCTTTTGGGCCTTTTGCTTTGTTTCTTATACTTTTATTGACCTTACACACCCTACAACCACTGTCGGTATTTGACTGATTTATCTTTTATGGCCTCGGACACTAGCACCCATTTAAGACAGAAGCACCCAGGCGCTCTTGTCCCTTTTGGGCGCTCCTGACCTTGCTTTTTTCTTACTCTTTTGGGTCTCTTTTACTTTTGGGTCATCTTTTACAACTTTGGGTCGGCCTTTTAGTTGTCAATTATGAAATTCAAACAAGGGAATCATATATATACATAGTTATAGCTCCCAAATGAGGGCCAAGCACTAAGCATTATCTACTACCACCGAAGCTTGCATTAAAGGCACAAGAGCATTTCAAAGGCATACATCTAACACATCCATACAAGGGTCAAGAGTTTCATCATTCTACATACACAACATAGGAGGGGGAAGTTCATTTTATTCCATCACACACATTCTATACATTGCTTACATTCTAGATCTAGCCCGCTATCACTATGCAACTTGCACAAGGGCAACCTAGGGAATCATTACACACACATACACACATAACTACGTGGAGTCTAAAATGTAGCGCAGCGCTCGGTACTAAATTCACTCTTCGGGTGACCATCGGGGTCAGTCGACTCCACATTCTGCATCTTTTTTATTAGATTTGATGTGGTTTGTGGACATGTGCAGGTAGACAATTGTTTTGCAGGTTATAGGTACAATCGACGATCTAGGAGTGAAACTAGAGCGACAAAGGGAAACTAATAACGGAGCTCCTCCCCACGAAAAAGGACAAAACTTTTGCACCTAATGGACACTAGCGCCCAAACCGAGTCCACTAACGCCAGGCGCTTCTGTCCTCTCGTGGGCGCTTCTATCATGCACATCTCTAGTGAGTCCACGAAAACACTTGCTTCTGATCTATTTCAACAGTTCTCTTGCCCAGATCATCTCCAAATTGTGTGAAATCAGCTAAGTCACCCTCTCTCTCCCTCTTGCTTAGGGTTTCATATTATTGCTTGTGTCTTACTGTATATTATCACTTGTATATCATTAAGTATAGTAAAGTTACTCTGAAATTAGATTTAATTACATTTAGATTAAATCGATTCTGACAACATAAGTTGAATGTTCCATTTAACATTTTTATGCTTCTTCACTTCACTTCACTTCATTCATTGTCTTTGGGCAAGAGTACGTATGGGGCCCAAACATTCCTCTCTTGAGCTCCAAGGCAACTTTAGCGAGATTTCACACATGAGCCATAGTGGACGTTGTGTTTCAAATTCCGCTCAAAGGTCTTGCTTGAGGTTCTAGATACGAGGATTTGAAGATTCTAGTGCATACTTCATGGCTTAGACTCTATTCTCACAAGTAGAATGCGGTGTTGGGGGTCAATTACTTTAAAACTCCATAATTTTGTGTATGCACACATCCATTTTATCTCAAGAAATGTTGTTCCCCTCCTCTGCCTAGAGAGCTTCCTCATGCACCTCTATTCAACATGCTCAACCCTCTTGCAAGCTTCCCATGCATCGAAAGGGGTGGGCCCTCAACATAGGAAGTGTGTCATACGGAGACTTAGGAGCGGCTTCTCTTGATTGTATAGCTCGAATGCTCTAGTGGCCTAGTGAGGAGTGCTTCTTTCGTCCATGGTGTTGTCTGAGTCAATGGTGGTCTAGTTCCTAGAAACTTGCTTACGCCCGATGGCGGTGGCTTCCTTGTACACGTTGAGGGTTTAGTTCGAGTTGGTGTCCCCACAAGTAGAGTGGCGGAAGAGTGAGCAATGATGCAATTTTAGACTTCGAGTGCTAGTAGTAGCAAATAATGTAGTCGTGGTTCTATAGTTAAGTTGGGTGGTGCTCGGGCTAGTTAACAGTGTCGGGGTTATGTAAGTTTTTTTGGCTGGTTTCTCATGTGACACTTTGTAAAGGCTTTCTCTGTTGATGAATCTTTTTGAAAGGTGATTGTTGGCAATCAGTTCCAGGCATTGTCACTATTTTGTACATGGATTATTGTTGATGGGTTCTCATATTGTAACCATTCTAGCTAGGTTGATAGGAGTTAAGAGGTAGAAACAAATTATATGTGACCACTTTGAACTAAACTTGTTTATACATATTTTATATTTTCAATAAAGAGCAAGGGACCCACACAAAACTTATTTACGTAGAAAAAATGAACATCTAAAGCAACAAAAGATTGTGATAAAAAAATTATCACAATAAGACCTAACTTCTAATGTTTACAACGATAAAAAGTATATCTCATGAACCAACATAGATTAAACTAAAAACAGGAAAAGAATTAAACAAGCCTATTGCAGGAAAATCGGCAACCTGCATAATTATTGAGTTGGCTTGCTAGACGCCAAAAAGAGAATTTTCTCTATTTCCAAAGGTTTGTCTTCAGACCCCTTCACAATAAAGAGCATAGCAGATTTGTATTTCTCGCCACCTTGTCTTTCTTGTGTGTAGGTACACACAAGGGAATTTTATGTCATTTTCTGAACCTTGAACTTTTCTTTGACAATGCAGGTCCTTTAAGCTTCCTTGGCAGATGCAATGCAGAATATCCATTCCTTCACTTTTGTAACCTTCAATGGCCGGTAGTGAACCTTATTAACTTTCAAACCATGGTAACATGGCCTTCAACACTTCTAGGGATGCCCTATCCAAACTTCACTTCCAAATATGAACTGGTTGAGATACTTTTGCATAAACATGACCAGGTGTACAATTTACTTGGATCGCCATCAACATTAGCCAAAATGCCTCTTTTGCTCATATTGCACAACTTCAACAAGGATTAAATGAGATTATTGGTAAATATGTGTTCGAATTCTAAACTATGTTTTCCCAAAAGTCACATCACATTGGTGAAGATGAATTACAAGAAATTTTCGCTCAAAAGTTGCTTCACTAATACAAGAGAAACTAGTGTTTCAAGCATTTTAATCTTTCAATGAACTGTGTCATATGGTGAAGCAATATGAGACTAAGCTCCTTGTAGCTAATATGCTCAAATATGGTATCACAGCCAAATAATAGGTTTGTCCTTTTGGCTCCTCAAAAAGGCAATTTACATCTTTATTTAAACCTCTTCACAAAGTTCTTCAACAATTGTTTGAATGCAACATGATCTCGTTACCTCCAACAATAGAGATTGTTGCATATAGAGAACAACCTAAGAACTTTGATGTGAATGCATATTGCAACTATCGGTTGTTCAAGACATTCAACAAATAGATGATTTGGCTTGAGAAATCAAATACAAGATTTTATTGACAACAACACTTCGTATAGGTGGTAGAAACACGACAATGAATGATTTCGTTGAACAACTTAATCAACGCTTAAAAGTGTTCACAAATTCTCTTCCGATCCATGCTATGCAAAAATTAAGAAGAATGACAAAATTCATGTGGAATAATCTACACACCCAACCTGCATCAGATGTTCCTAGAGTTGACATTGATCATCCCATAGAAAAACTCATTCGTGCACTAACTAGTGCCAAACAACAGATTTACTATTACATTCTACAACCATGAGATCCCCAACCGTGATTCTATTGATGAAATTGAAACTTTATCCATACTTGCATTCATTGATTCACATTTAGTAAAGAGTATTATGGTAGACAATGGATCAAGCCAAAAAAATTGCACTATGACATTCCTTACTAGCATTCGGTACAATCACACCTTAGTCACTGCATTTGGAGATTTTAATCCCCAAAAATCGGACTTTGTCGAACTCCACGCAAGCACAACAAAATTGTTAACAATCGCCATTTGATTGGCAAGCTGTAAGTGCAGGCTTCTAACGTGTTTGTAGATGCGTGAAGAAGCCTTGTGAAGCCGTTTAAAGCTTTTCCATGAAAATCCAGCCGTAGGGTTGCTCGCGTGGACTTGCGGATGCTTGTTCGAAGGTATAAGAGTTTTGATTTTATTTTAATTCTATTTTTGTAAGCTTTGTTTATTCTATTCTATATAAACTATTTTTTTTTTTTTTAGGTTTAATTTTTTTAAGCTTTTATTATATATTTTTATCATTTCAATTATATGCTATACTCTTTTTCAAACTGTTGACCTTTTTCAACTTAGTTTATTTTATAGTTTTTAGTTTTTTCTAATAATTTTATTTTATTTTATACTATAGTTTTCAATATTTATTATATAGTCCATATATTCTAGTTTCAGTTTTTAAATATTTTATATATAAATGTTTTTATACTAAAAGAAATATTTTATTTTTAGATTAAATGAAAATATTTTATAGGAATGCAAATTTGAATACGATGACTTAGACTCATGCTTACTTGGTACGGCGGCTATGGTCAAAGGTCTCAATGGTCAACCGCAAGCTCTTCTTGGGGACATTACATTACCACTTACAATTGAACCTAAGACGATACCCATGGTTCCTAGCTTTACCTAGTAATGGGGTGTGTGGCAAGTTACTTGTACGTCCTCGGATACATAAGATGCGAGCTATTCCATCCACATTACACGAATGCTTAAAATATGTACATAATAACAAGGTGGCTATTATTCAGAGTGTTGCTTATGAGTTCCCTATCCAACATGAGTTATTATACTATGTGCTACATAAACAGTAAACCATATGACCGCAACAACAAAAAAACCGACCTCACCCTAGAGCACCTACTCATCCACACTCTAAGCTAGTCTTGCGACAACAATCCCTAGCAAGCACTCAAAAAAAAAAAGCATCCAAGCAATCTTTGCTTATACAACAGAAACGACGAGTCATAGAACATGAGACTCCAGATACTACTAGAGCTATACTGCTTATTCACGATCATATTTCTAGTGCTTGCTACAAATGAGTGCAAAATTATAGGCTTGATCTTGTTCTTTGTTCATCCTCGTCTTTGAAGAGTCCTTTCCTTACACGACTATTCGTAGCTGTATTTAGATCCTCGCATTACAATTTAAGATTGTATTGAAAATTCATATGGTTTGAAGTTTAACTACTTTGGGTTTATTTTTAATTATGTTGTTACTTTTCAGAACCTAAGGTTTTCTTCACCCTAAACTTTCCTGTTATAACTAAATTTACGTGAATGGATTTCGTCACTTGTGGACATTCATATGACAAATTTGTTTATTATAAATTTCTTTCATTTTCTTTCTAGATTGTTAGGCAGTTAGTCTACTGAAAGTATTTTCTTACGCCCTGTAGTTGTAAGTTTTGGCATTTGAGTCGCTAGAATGAGTTAAGAGGAATTTATAGTAGGCTTTAGCAAAGAAATAGTTTTTACAGCATTTGAGAGTATTTTTAAGATAATAGAGGTGAAAACATGGAGTGCAACCAACAAGTGGCAAAGGGATGGAGAGATACCAAAGGCAATGATGGCGGCAGTGAGAGCATTTCTGGAAAGACGGAGCGGCACTGCCCCAGCAATCTTCACCCTTCTCATTAGATCATGTGCATATCCATCCTCCACGTTACTCATCCACATCCATCCCAGGCCAAGGCCAAACACTCCTCCTCTCCGGATAAGCGTTCTTGCTGATAATGATCGACCTGCGCATCTTAATCTGCATATCCATGCCATTTATGTTTTTCGCTTGGACAAGCCCACACAGAAGACGCGCGTATGAGTATCTGTATTGCGACCTATCCCTCCGAGTCCGCCTCCCTAGGGCCTATGCATTGATGAAAGCAATCATGCTCGACTCTTGTATCACTTCTCTATCTAACCATATGCTCCATGCTCGTGTTTTTGTGGAGGGTTTATAAAAACAAATAGTAGTTATTTTATTAAAAAAACAAATTAATATGTGGCAACAACAAAAGGAGCAATGATACTAAATCTTTAGTGTTTCACTTCTTCGCATCTCTTAAAAGCTTCTTCCTAAATAATAGTTGCTCCTCATTTTAAAGTAAATATATTGTTCAAGTAATTTTCAAATTTTAGATGGTGCAAGACACGGTTATACGTGAAAAAATAATTGTAGCCCCTATATGGAATTATACGCACCCAAAAATTATACTATGTAATATAGAAAATATCTCTCTAACAATGATAAAGTTCCATTCAAACAAGAACAGAGTCCAAATCCCTCTTATTTCCCTTCACAAAAATTTTAATGCTCCTAGACCATACGTAAGACCTAGTTTTTAGACCTTTTATGCTAAATTAAGGTTTGATGCTTTCCATAACAAACCCATTTTTCAATCAACCATGAGTTGGACAACCACCACAACGATTTTAAAACTATTGGTTTCACAAACCGATGGTTTCATCACTTTATTAAATTAAACAACACATGCATTTCCAAACACACACTTTAGTTGCGATTTGATTTCTCTTAATTTACTTGGTCAAATATGTTAAGAATTAGCTTGTTGACTTCATCTTTGATTACGCATTCATCCTCACTAGTTTTAACCCGTTGATTTCTTCCACATGGGTTGAGTTTTCCTTCTAAAAGTTAGATTTCAATTCGATTTCTTCAATTTCGGCACCTTACAAATAAGTCTCTTTCATATGTTTCACATGTTGGTTATTTTATAATTTAGAGAGAGGTTATGTTTCCCAATTTCTAAAAAAATCGTTACTATAGATAGTCGATACACTATCCAAGTTATTTGTTTTCATCTACATATCATTTACATTTTTGTGTCAAACCAACCAACTTTTTGGGATTTCCATTGTTATTCTACTTGAGTCATTTATTCCTTCTCGCATCATATCGGACTTTGCATTTGAAGGAGCACAAATCTAAGGAGCACAAATCTAAGGAGACACAAAATCACCACCAATAAGCTCGAGATAAGTTAACACAAGACTACAATGACCTAGTTAAATGTGTATTTAGTTTTCTTTTCATTTTATTAGAGTAATTGGAAAGGTTTTGAAAAGCTTATCTTGTTAAATTTAAAATTTGTATGAGAACTAAATTGGAAATTATTGAAAAAGCTTTTACAAACACTTCCTTTCGTTATCTCGTTACTTTTGTTTGGGGATCCTTACGATTGATAATTAATCCTCAACTCGTTCGATGTGAATTAACTCAAGGAAAGATTGATAGCGAGGAAAAAATTTTATTTCGCATTTTAAGAAGCAATCCTTTCCTATGAAAGTTTAAGGAAACTTTCTTTTAATAAGGGATTAAGATTACATTATGTTTTACAAAATACTTTCATTTATTTTAGATTAATAGTTTGCAACTGGGGAATAACGACACCTGGGTATTATTTGTTTAGTTTATTTTGTTTTGGAAAAGGCAATAGATAAGTTTTCATTTGATTATTTCTTCCTAGTTTATTAGCTTGCTTTAAACATGTCTATATACTTGAAAATCCTAAAAAAAATAGTTATTTATTAATTTTACTTCATTTCATTTAAAAGTGCAATTTGAAAGGGAAAAAAAAGAAATTAGAGTAAATTGTCACTTTGCTTTATTAATGAATTAAATAAATTAAAGGAATTGTCAATAATATTTTAATTCAAATAGATTTACCTTTGGTATTCACTTGTTGTTAGTGTTCACTTAAACCAATTAGCAAACAAAACAGAAAACCTAGCTATTAGGAGCTCACCCTACCCGTACTTAACTCTCATTATCTTTTAGCTCTTTGTTCATCATCCCATCATGAGTTGATATGTGTATATGACTAATTCGATTTGAATGAGACTCATAAGATAATCTTCAAACCCATAGTCAATCCACCTAGTATTGACCCTTATTAGATATAGATCTAGGGACTACGCACAATACTCTTTTGTTCTACTCCTTTACTAGTTTTTATTATCAACTAACTCAAAGCATTAAACGAGCATCTCTCCATTGTTGAGCAATTTTGGTTAAACTAATTGCACCCACCTAGGTGTGCAAACCCACAGTTTGACCCTTTTGAAAGAAGAACACCTTGAAAAAGGTGAACACTTTCCTAAGTCTTGTAACCTAGTCACCATTTATTATGTATAACCAAAATATATTGAGAACCACACACTTCCGTCATTTTTATTATAACATTTTTCATGAAGAGATAGTTGATAGTTTCGCTACCTTGGGTAAACAAATCATATTCTCATGAATCCATCAACAAAGAATCAATTACTCGTCTTGCCTTAACTACTATCCATTCATACTTTCACAAAGTGTATACTACCTTCTATAGTTTTCATCACCACACATGATCCCCATCTTCGCATCATCTTCTTACATTTCAATTATCTCATCCTAACCTTGGGAAGTCAAGTTAAACATGTTATTATTCTTGTGTACATGAGGACCTAACCCATAACGACTAATTCGATGACTCAATGCACCTATGTATCTTATACCTATCATAATATACATATTATGTTAGTGAAAAAGTAAAAAAATGATTTCTTTAAAAATATATAGAATTCACTTCAATGACTCTCATGTGTTACTATGTAGCTAAGTTAGTTAATCCCTTCCTTAATAAAAGGCAATTCATAGATATAAATCACAATTTAAAATTTGGTAAACACATATTGTTTGTGAACTAAATTATATTGTAAGTCATAAATATAAAAGGATAGATGGGATATGTAGGCATATGAACTTATATGTATCTTAAGACATATGTCAAAGCATTTAGTCACTAGATTAGTTACTACCTAAATAATAGGCATTTGATGATGTGTATTAATGTGTTGTTTCTATTTACCAAATGACTATGAGAAAGGAGTTTACTAAATATGTAAAAAATTACCTCTTGGTGTCAGTGAATAGAACATGTTGGTTGTTGCTCGTCATATTAGTCAATGTTTAATGATCACGCAATTTACATGTCAACTTGGATTATGGGTTTTTAATGTTAAACAACATTCAATATGCCTTTAATTTTTGAAAAATAAAAATCTTGTGATTTAAATTAAATATTTAATTAGTAAGGGTAGTAACCAATGGTAGATTATCCTAATTAATTAGTTTCCAAGGCTAATTACAAAAATATCACGAATGATCATTACACAAATCTAAACAATTGTAAATAACGAAACAAATCACTAGCAATGAGGAGGAGAGGACTTAGCTAATATTATGAACTGTGTGCTAATCTAGGCCGGTCTAATGACTAGAAATGGCTAGAAATGATCTCAGTAGAGCCTCAATACCGAAAATATGACCTAAGCAATTGTTTGACCCAAAGTGTATGGTATGAACCAAAGTGTACCCCCAATATGGCCCTTTCTATATTCCTTTGTCCCTCTATGTTTTTATCTTTTGCAACTTTCGGTGCCAATGTGTTGCTTCTTGTTATGCTCTTGTCAGCATGTGGGCCTTCGATATTGTGCAATGCATGTTGTGCAACCCATCCAATCTTAAAAACCCTAAATGGTGAGAGAGTCCTGCAAAAAAACATTAGGTGGGTTGTGTGCACCTCTTTGCCGCCAACATCGCCACTATTCCGAAGAGGGCTCAAATTACACATTGTTCTCACCTAGCATGTGATATCTAGAATGTATGTAACCAAAATGACAACCATGATCTTATAACAATGAACTTTCACTTAATACTTGCCCTAGCTTGACTTGAATTTGATAAGGTGCCTTTATACTTGCAGACTTAAGTGTATGACTTCCCTAGAATGAATATGCAAAGTATGTAGAGCTCAAGGTAGTCTTGGAATAACTTTTCTTATGATTGAACTTAGTATTTTCTCATTGAAATGATAGGAGTCAAGTAGAATAAATTTCTTTCCTTAATGTGAGATGAATAAGTTGCTTCCATTTGTGTTCGGATCTAGAAACCTCAAATAAGGTTGACTAGGAGTGTACTAAAGGGATTCAAATTAGAAAAAGTGTCGTTAGAGGAAGAGGGACCAAAGTGGCTGGTTGGCCCATTACATATGGGAACTATGGCCCTCCCTATCCACTATGGTCCCAAATGCATGTGTGGGTGATCTAAAAGTTGGAATTGTGATGTGTAAAGGTATAGCCTAATTTGATGGATTAATATGACTATTGTGCAAACAAACAGGTTATGTGTGGAAGAAAGAATGAGTGGGATATAGCTATAGATAACCTAATTTGTTCTATCAAACAAGTGTGGTCTAGTGCAAGTGTGTTGTACAATTTGTGTTGTTGAAAGTCATTAAATACCAAAACAAGTGTCTACATCTTGGTATTTTCCATTGTGTTAGCCTAGCTAGGACAAGCGTTGACCTCTAAGTACATACTATCAGCCAGGACATTTTTTTTTTTGAACTACTGTTCTATTGTGATCTAAAATGTGAAGCAACATCAACATCATTCAACATTAAGATTGTCTACTATGAACTACAAACATTAAGATTGTTTCCTTCTATACAACTCTCAACATTAAGATTGTCTACTATGAACTACAAACAATCTCTATTACCAACCTCATTTAAGCCCCAAGTAAGAAGAAAGTTTCATATAGGGATTTAAATGTATGCAACAAAATATAGATTATCAAATTTTTCCCCAAGATCTTGTATATCAAATTAAAACTATAATGAAATATTTAAATAATTATTTTTTTATCATCACAAACCTCTACACATTTCAAATTATGTTGAAATATTGACATTGAAATTAGTCATCTAATAGTTTTTTTGTGTCATATGAAATCAAGGATTTTTACGAAATTAATATACTAATGCAAAATGATTATTTAGAACCAAAAAAGTCCTAACAATCCTAAGTTATGCTACTCGATTTTGCCAACAATAGGCCAACTATAATTTGATAAATTCTAACTTAGATTAGATAGGAACCAAGATACATTGGCAAAAGGTGTGGAAAATTACTCAAAGTGTGTGTTAAAATGAATAAGATTATTTTCAAGTTGTTTAGGAAATATCTAGATCTAGAAAATTGTGCAAGATAGATTTATGGGCTATGGGAACTTTCGGTGTATAATCTATCTAAGAGTGTTACAAACTTGTCCTCTTCATTCACTTATGTTTAGATATCTTATATTTGGGCTTAAAACCTTGTAATGATTGTGATGCGATGAGATATGGCTTACCCTTAACTTAAAACCCTCATTTTGTACTTGAGACTTCAAAAAGAGGTTAGCGCATAGTAGGCCATATTGCCTCAACATACCCCTAATAATGTGATGAATGGTGCACTACATATCAATACCCCATAGAGGGACCTGTAAACACTAAATTTGGTAGCTTGTCCTTGTGTAATTCCAAGTTTTACCTTGTATCCTTGTCACAAGACAAATGCTCACATTTAGAAACTAATCTCATCATCTCTTTAGCCATTTGCAACTTGCTTATCTTTGCACCATGTTTTATCGACAAATCTAGAAATATTATTTAATCAAAGAGAAATAAAACATTTGATATTCATTTTCTAACTTTTATTTTAGGAGTTTCTCTCTTGTGTCCAAAACCATATGGAAGGACTAGGATGCGGGGTTTGTTCTGGTGACTGTGCGGTTCTACCCCTTCGAATCACCAACTTTGCATTCGATGTTAAATCATTCTTTAGGTCATTTTATATTCCTAGGGTCAGCCTTATCATAATATATTGCCTACAAAATATTATATAAGTGATTCATTATCACATTATAACTCACCTGACATTCTTACAAGCTCCTAGTATAACCATCTTTCCAAAAACACTCAAATGGTTCCTCAATCTACTCAAATCAGTTGCACATCATATAGGGTAGTCCAAAATATAAGCATGAAGGACTCAACCAATTCAAGGAGTCTAGATTCACCCATCTACAAGCATGCAAATATCATAGAGACATGTCATAAGCAAGAGAAAAGACATCAAAAGCATTGCACGAGGGTTTCAATCAACACAAGGGTTAAACCACATATATGAGTTGCACCACATCTCACTACTACCACATTGGGTACATTCTACGTAATTAGCCCGCTATCATGGTGTCAAGAAACACAAGGTCACCCCTAGGGGGTTGGTTATCTTTATACACTTGTGCCAACACATAGTATAACTACATGAGGCTTGATTATGCATCGAGGATGTGTAGTGCAACACTGGGATTGGTTGAGCGGTTAGGAGTCTCGACTACCCAAGGTGATCTAGCATCAAACACACACATATTTTCCTCCTTTGGTTTTTAATGCTTTGATGAAGGGTTTTGTAAGTTATTAGGGTTTCTACTTTATTGTTGATCATTACAGGTCATCTCGATGTTGTGTGAAAAAGAGCAACACAATGATCACACCATTTCTAAACAAGTAAAGCACTAGAAAGTTTAGAGCTCAACTACCTTATGATCTAAGATTGTAAAGTCCTTGTATTAGATCAGTATCAACTACTACATAGACCATGCATATCATGTATGGTCTTGAACCTACATGTTTTCCGGTTCTATAATCTTCTTTGTAGAATCTAAAGTCCTATATTCTCTGCTCTGCTACTGTCACATCTAGTTCATCCCAAAATCTTCCTAAACAAGCTAAGTTTCTCTCCCCTCTTGTATTTTGATAAAGTTATTGTTTATCACTTAGTCCATTTCAAGTTGGAATGAATTATTTTGGTCATGCATAATTGATGTTGGAAGTTAATTAGATAATAATTGTCTACCTATTTATAATCCTTGTACCTTTTTTAGTAGAAATTTTAAATAAGGGTATAAATATGACCAATAGATTATAGCTCCTAAAACCCATTATGAGGTGTGGCATAATATATAATAGAATACGAGCCCTTGATTCATCCCTCACACATGGAAACATGCACAAATTTAGCTCGTGTTTGATCTAGGGAAGAAACATGGATAACTTCGATCGTAGTTTGTTGTTGTTATGGGTACTCTTAAGGAATCAAATGGTCCAATGTTTCTTCTTAATTTTATTAGAGTGAGAATAGAGGATCTTTGAATTTTCCAAGGTCACCCTAATAGGTTTTAGTGAATGAATATTTATATATGACCATTCGTTAGATTTATTACTTAACAAACTTAAAAGTACTACCTAGGTTGACTAAGCCAAGTAACCCTTTTGAAAAAGTTAATATTAGAAATGTAAGGGATAGGTTCGTAGGGGGTGGATAGGTTGGAGTTGAACTTATCCTAAACCTACAAACATGTCCATGATGTCTAAGAAATTAGGTCTAAGTCACATGGAGGATTATGCATATGTTCATAACATGTGCAAGTGATTTGTGAGGGGTTGGGATGGAGAATACTTGTTATCTAGTAGAAGTGAAGTGGATATATAGAGAGATGTTTCCTTAAGTTGTTCAAGTTATGTGTGAATGAGATATATATCATTATAGTTGTAACATGTCATGTTTCCAAGTGTTGGGAATACATTTAGGTACTACAAATTACCCCCATTTCAATATAGTATTGATAAATGTTGGATTAATAGATAAGAAACAAGTAAATACAAACCTCACTTCTTGATCATACAATGATGTTATAAATTCTTAAATCTCGGTACACCAATCCATATAAAACTTATAATCATATGGAAAGGACGCATATTTTTTAGATAAAGGGTAAAGGAGGGTTTTGGCAGGGACCCTACCCTGTTACAAAAGAAGGATCTGAGATCCAGATATTACAATGAGGTCCACAAGAAGCAAAACAAAGGAAAAACAAGAAATTGCTGCAACAAAACAACCCAAATGTAGCCCAAATACAAGCTGAAACATGGCTAAACAATAGCCAGGAAGTAATAAGACAACCAAACAGAGGGACAAAGACAAATGTCACAACTCAGTTCTAAATGTCCTTGTTCTTCACTTGTGTAGAAATTTGGATGAGATCTTTAAGAATATTTTCTCTCTGCATTCCTTTTTATTAACATCCTTTTGTTGCCTTTTAACATTTCCTTAATGATGAGCTATAATACCATCATGATAAAACCTATTATTTTTTTGTTCTCCATAGCCTCCAGTCTTGCTTCCACATCCTGCCAGTTCTGGGTGACCCTGTCAACCTTGCTGGCTTTGAGATCTTTAACACTTTCACGGATCACCCTGATGTCTTTTCTAATCCATTTAATCACATCTTTTTGTAGCTCCAACTCATTTTGAACAAAGTCCTTGGATTTTTATCAAATTCTTTCCAAGAGAAAGAAGGCAATGTGCGGCCATATCCCCTTCAGCCTTGTTGAATAATTTCCACAACATTGCTAGATTCCTCAATGTTCTTGCCCTTGTTAGCATGGCTTCTGAGCACCCTAGTGGTATGGATCTCCTCACCCGTCTTTTGTTTTTTTTAGGTTGTAAACATATGTGGTATTGGGCAGAGAGATAGGGGCAAGGTTATGCTTGGGGTTAAGATTCATGAAATGGGAATGAATGAGGAGGATAACAACTTGGTGCAGGGGATAATTTTTCTTTCCCCATTGAACCTCTTTGATTGAATTTTCCAATGACATAAGAATGTAGAAAGGAAAACTTACCAGGTTCTACCTACGAAAGTGATTCAGGAACACCATATGGTAAGTATTGATGAGATGAAAGCGGCCTTCAAGAGTTAAATACTTGATGATGATTTTAACCACCTCATCAAAATGGTTGGGCAAGGATGGAGTGAAGAAATCCGCCATGTATGACTTTCAACTTTTCTCCCTCTTCCAGAACTTGGCTTCATGTTCATCCCTATGTTGCATTTGCTTTTATATAACTTAGCGCCATTCATGCTCATCCCAATGATGAAGGTAATCAACTCCTCTGTTATGGTCCATCTTTGCCCTTTCATTATAAAAACCTTGTCTTTTTCCAGGATGCAACAAAAGTAGAGGAAATGTGAGGGTTGTGACCCCTATTTGTTCCAGAAAAGAAGAGAAGTTGTCAATACCTAGAATGCTCCAAAGCACCTTTTCTTCCTCCATTTTCTGTTGAATGGAAGATTCACATGACACAAGTCTCCCCCATAGCTATGCCCAGAATCTGAAAAAGTAAGATGACAAGAAAGAAAAAGGTTATCAAAAGACAGGACAAAGCTCACCACAAATAAGGAAAGGACGGTCGCCAAAATTAGAGATTTCCCACTGGGAGTGGTGTAATAACAAAGTATGCCAAGTGTGCCAAAAAGATATCGTATCCTGGAAGTGATACGAGATAGGATGGTTAAGCAAGTTTTGTGCTTTCATTATTTTCCAAGGTCATGATATCCAAGGGAATATCATTAGTCCCAATCCACCTATCAAATTGGAGTAGTTAACCCCAATGTTAGAAAATTGTTAGTGAACTTTATTACCTTCTCTAAAGGTGTGAGAGATAATAGTCTGGGTGTAGGAATTGAGAATGTGAATTGACTCATTAAACAAATTTTTGCTTATGGTCCAACTTGAGAGGATTTTTAAAGAAGGAAATTAATGACGTTGAGGGATTCCCCTTCCACCCATAGAAAATATTAAGACCTAATTGTTGGGCTAATTGAATTCCCCATAAAGCAGCCATGGCTTCAGCATAATGATTAGTTTGAATTCCCAAGTTTCCAACATAGGCAACAATAATATGCCATTTTGTTCCTTTGATGACACCACCCCTCCTACCTTCCCTGGATTTCCTTTAGAGGCCCCATCGAAGTTCAGTTTAGCCCATCCATTGGGAGGGTGTATCCATTTAGTCCCATGCCTAGGATGACTGAGGTCACATGAAGTTTTATTCTGATTAGTCTGAATGTTCCATCTTGCAAGAATTTTGTTTTCATTCTCCTTCACATTCTCTTTGCTTGAATTTTTAGCTGTATTAAAGTTCTCAGTAATCAACAATGTCATTCTTCTGAAAATGGTGTTGATAGAAGAATTGTGTTCCTAAAAATTCTTCTATTCCTTTCTTTCCAAATGGCCTAGAGAGTATGAGGAAAATGATTTTCCAAAGCATTCTCAAAAAATTACATTTAGTAGGAAGGTACCATTGTGACCAGAGATCCTCCAGAGATAAAGGAAGAACCCATTTTATCTCAAGTTTTTCAAATATGAGTCCCCATAGAGTATTGGCAAAATGGAAATGGATAAATAAATGATTAACATTTTCTTCCTTGGCTTTGCACATAATAAACTCTGTTGGGAATCATTTGTCCTCTTTTTCTGATATTGTCCACCGTGAGGATTTTATTTTGAATAGTCAACCACCACCAAAAGAAGTTGATTTTTGGAGTGAGCTCTTTGATCCATATTTTATTCCATTGAATCAATGGGTTCTGGGTCTGGTTCAAACTGTTGTATCCAGAATGAACGCTGTAATTGCCATCATAAGAATCCTCCCAGAGAATTTCATCAGCAATGTCTTTGTTGGGGATAAAGATATTGGATATCATGCTTTTAGAGAACATTCAAATTGTCTCTTTCATTGTCATTGATTCCTTCAATAGAGAGCCTTTTCCATTCTCTTTCTTCATCCCCATAACTGATGTAGTCACATGCTTTCTCTCCATACTTTTGCCTAATCTGAGCAATCTGAATTTGGGTTATCTCTTTGGTGTTGATTAATTATAAATTCCACTTATCTTCCCAAAAAGAGATCTTCTTACCATCCCCCAAGTCCCATCTGGTTCCTTTAGTGATCAAGTCACGACTTTTGGTCAGAGAATTCCAAAATTGAGATCCTTTAGGGAGCTCATCAGAACTTAAAAAATCTTTGATATGATCTTTGTCCAAATATTTGTTTTTCAGATGTTGCACCAAGGAGGTTTTCCTTAAGAAGTCTCCATCCCATTTTTGTAAGAATAGCTTTATTCATATTTCTAAGATTTTTAATGCCCAACCCTCCTTGAGCCTTTGGTCTGCAAACTTTGTCCCAAGTGACTAGCAAAATTTGTTTTGTATTTCCACTCCTGACCAAAGAAAACGCTTTTGAATTTTATCAAAATTTTCCACAATGGAGGAGGGGATATCCTGAAAAGAGTGAAGAAGGTAGATAGGAAGGTTTTGCAGAGTGCTCTTTATAAGGGTGCATTTGGCTGCGCTTGAAAGAACTACCCCTTTCCAACCAAGCAAGCTTCAATTGAAATCTATCAATGAGAGAGTCCCATACCTCCAATGGCATCATTCCATTGAAGAGAGGCATTCCTAAGTAGGTGGAGGGGAGAGATTTGATGCTGCAACCCAAAATTTTGGCAATCTTTTGTTGGCGTAACCAAGGGGTGTTAATGAAGAACACAAAACTCTTGGCATAGTTAATGAGTTGTCCAGAAGCCTCTTCATAGTACAAAAGTAGAAATTTGAGATGTTTCTCTTCCAAAATAGAGGCTAAAGCTAGAAAAATGGTGTCATCAACAAAAACTATTGATGAGAGACAGTGAGATTCTTAGAAGAAGGTTTGAATCCACGAAGCAAGACTGAATGGCTCTGGAAATGGATCTGCTAAGGCTTTTTGCCATGATAAGAAAGATAATGGGGATATAGGATCACCTTGTCTGACCCCTATGCTGCTGCTGAAAAAACCCGTAGGAGTTCCATTGATGAGAATGGAGAACATGGGGTGGAAACACATTCTCTTGATCAACTTTTAAATCTAATACCGAACCCAAATCTTTCAAGAACTTTATCTAGAAAATCCCAAGACACCCTATCGAAAGCTTTATTCATGTCTAATTTTATTATCATTCCCCCTTCTTGCTTTTATCCATGGAGTGAATAGTCTCGTGAACCACCACAATGCCATTTTGAATTTTCCTACCTTTTACAAAACCCCCTTGTTGCTAGGATATAATATTTTTAAGAGAGGTTGCATCCTGGTGGCTATAGTCTTGGAAAAAACTTTGGAGATCGTATTAGAAAGATTGATAGGTCTAAAATCTTTGAACTCTTTAGCTCCAGACTTTTTAGGGATGAGAACAATAAAATTATTGTTTATCTCCTTTAGCAGGCTTCCACTTGAGAGGAATTCATTAACAACATTTAGAAGATCAATTTTGCAAATTTCCCAATAAATTTGGAAAAATATTACTTGAAAACCATATGGTCTAGAGGATTTATCCCCATCAAAGGAGAAGATATCAATTCATCCATATCAATCGGGTCCAAAAGGGAATCCATATCCTTTTTCATCTCAATGAAATGAGGGATATTTTCTAGCAGCATATTGATGTAGCTTTCATTATCTTTGTCTTCTTTTTGAAGAAGAAGCTTATAGAAGTTGATTGCCTCCTTGATGGTGTTGATATATTCGTGCTTTCTGTCCATTATCCATAACTATGGATGATATTTTTCTATGACTCATGTGTTTAAGAGTAGTCATGTGAAAAACTTTGTATTTTGTCTCCTTCTTTCAGCCATAACGCACGAGTTTTTCCTCCAATGAATCTCTTCATAAGTGTTGATGGTATGAAGGTCACTGAGCAGTTCATTTTCTCTGTAATAGTCATTGACATCCATACCATTTGTTTGCACCTTCATCTCAAGCATGGAAATATCGTCCCTGAGATTTTTTTTTTTTCAAAAATATTTCCAAAAACATGTTTATTCCACTTTTTCACATTAAGCTTCACATTTTTGAGCTTTTGAACCAAAATAAACATAACAGAGCCAGTCTTGTCTATCTTCCACCACTCTTGAATTTTGTTATAAAGATCCAGATGCTTCATCCACATTTTTTCAAATCTAAAGGAGTGGGGGCGTGTTTACATTGTTGTCTAAACTGAGAACAAGAGGGTTGTGATCAGATCCGATTCTAGGAAGAGCTGAAAGGCAGAAATCCTAAGAGAGAAACCAATCTGAAGAGACTAGAGCTCTGTCTAATTTTACCATAATGAGGTTCTCCCCAAGTCTTTGTTAGTCCAAGTATAATTGGTACCTTTTAGCTCAATATCAAGAAGATTGTTGTGAGTAATGAAATCTGCAAAATTTTCCATGCTTATATTGAACTCTTGTTTCCCCCTTCTTTTCCATCGAAGAGATGGGAGTGTTGAAATCCCCAATAACCAGCCAATCCAGATATTTGCAAGTATTCCTGAAATCATTTATCTCAGACCAAAGTTTTCTTCTGCCATCAATATTGGTTAGAGCATAAATATTGGACTGGATCCATACCTTATTATTATGGAGTGAAGTGAACAAAATAGAAAGATGATGGGAGGACTCAAAGATGGTACATCCTTTGACCAAGTTTTCATCCCAAAGAACAACAATACCTCTAGAGGCCTCGTATTGAACTAACACATCTGACCATCATATTCCTCCAAACTTTTTTACTAATATCCCTGAAAAGCTTAGCATCCATTTTTGTTTCTTGCAATACGAGAACACTAGGATTATGAGTCAAAATTAAATCTTTGAAGATTTTTTCTTGTTAACGCTATTTAGCCCTCTAATATTCCATGAGATAATCTTCATTTAAATTTAGAAAATTTCTTACTACCTTTTTGATCCAAGGTAGTTTGTTTTCCAGCCGCTATCTCTCTTTTCGTGTATCTTTTCTTTTCTTCCATGGCTTTAAGCCTTCCTCTGGTGTTGTTCCCACCTATATCGGCTATTCTTGAGTTTCTTTGGAGTTTTTGAAGAAGATGCTTTGTAGTTTTTTTCTTTACCTTTCCCTTTTATGGGAGTCACCATAATTTTGTGCTGCTCTCTCTGATTATTTTGTTCCATTTTATTTTGATCCTGCGCTTCTGAACCTTTTGTGATAGGATCCATTTCCATATTTTGTCATTTACATTACCTTTTGAATTATCAACACCTCTTCTTTTTGCTCAGGATTATCAGGAGTTGTATCTTCTGCTCGATTCTCCTCATTGTCATTCAGTTCTTTGTCTGGGTCTATATTTTTCATTAGAAAATATTCTAGTTGGGTTTATGGAACTATTTCTCCTTCTTCAGAGTATTATGGGCATCAAAGACATTATCATAATTACTATCCATGGTGTTAAAGTCTTAGAGATTGTTGTCCATTTTTTTCTCCTCTGCAGTTTTCTCCTTTTCTAAAGGCTTCTCCCTCCATTCCATCCTGTTTTTATTCTCCTTTGTACCCATTGACCATTATTTTAGGACAGTATCTTGTACTATGTCCTAGTTTACTACATTTTTTACATCTCAAGAAAGTTTGTTTCATAGTTTTTGTTTCCAAATACCCACCTTGGAATGTAAAAGAATGTATTATGGTAAATCCCTTTGTAGGTATAAATTTACAAAAATCTAGCATAAGTTAGTCTGGATCTGGATTTGGTGGCCCCATCGAATGCAACTAAGGTTCCACAGGATTTTACTATTCCTATCATCACGTCCTCATCCCATAATTCTAAAGGTAATCCAAGCATTCTTATCCATAATGACATGACATTTATGTTTTCTTTATCTGGATCAAATACATGAGTCCAACATTTTAGGAAGAGACCCATATTTCCTAGAAACCAAGGACCCCAACTAAATCCTGGGTACAATCCTCCAGATTGTTAAAATAAATGAGAAAAAAACCCTTTTTCATAATAGATATATCCATATTACCTTTCAGGTTCCATTTTCTGGTCGCCCATCTTCTAATAACATCAATGTTGGGTCTAGGGCCATGAAACTTACCTATCAACGCCATACTATTTATCTCGTAAATCTTTGTTGATCACAACATCAGGTATGGTGAAATGATATGCATTTTCATTAATGTGGTGTTTTATTTATGTATGTGAGTGGGTTCCCCGGATCAAATTTCTACTTGGAGACCACGCCATCCCACATGCTTTTTGACCCCTCCCGGGTTTTCCATCTCCCATCTTCTCAAAGTTTGAAGTGTGAGATTCTATCCCATCTCCATCACCTTTTTCCAACTTAGTTGAATGATTCAAAATCATTCCTGCTCAGTCCCACTAAACTAGAATTTGAACGCATAGATCAATGTTCAATAATATTGTATAAAACTTGTAACTTTGAATTTGAAAAACATAACATAAAGTGAAATGTGCAAACTACCCCTAATTGTTCATGTTAACCATACGCCTAATTTTTCGAGTATGAAGAGTTTCCTTGGGATTTCCTTCTTGCAAAGAGAGTGTTGAACTATTGTTAACGATCTTGCCTTATTGGTAGCATGGACACACCATGCTAAAGTTTTTGTGAACAATATTTAATGGATAATACAACGATCTAGTTTAGTTAGTATCATGAACATATTTTGGAAACATAATCTCGTCTTTCTGTAGCATAATATGTCACCGCCTTTAACATGATGTGTCATAGAAGATCAACTTTGTGGGTTGTTGAGGCCAATATTAATTTTCTAGGCTATTGCGATCAATATAAACTTTTTATATTGTCGAGGACAAGTTTTAACTTTGTGTATGTGATAAAATCGTCAAAACTATATCCAAATTGAATAATTTATTATATAAAATGTGTGAAATACCATGTCTAATTTTATATATGTACTCTTAAGTGAAATATTTGTGAACGTCTAAATGATCCCACAATATGCCCCCTTTTGGGTGACGGATGCCTTTGTGTATCCTTGAACTCAAAATATAAAAGAAATCACCTATATCAGGTTTTTGTACCTAACTGTTAAACTTGATGACACTTAGTAAGCATGTTTGGTATTTATATAAGCCCATTCCCATGTTTACACTTAATTGACTTATTCCTACATGTATATCACTTAAATTAGCACTCCATAACAACTAGGTCATACTGGTTAGTCAAATTTGACCCTCTAAAAACATATTTATCATATACATAACACATCTTTGGACTTGTGGCCACCTTCTCCAATTTTTAGAATAAATCTTGAGCTTTTCTAGAGCAAAATCACCTTTCAAGGTCAAAATTGAATGATGGTTTTGACTAAGGCCGATGCTTTCACCCTCTACTCATATAATGGTTAGTGTTTCAAATGCATAATTGAGCCCAATTGGCTTAGGGCTAATTGAGTGGGAAAACCTTTGTCAAGTCGGATATAAAAGCAAAAACGTTACCTTTTTGAAGGTTCTTATCTATCACATCCTTGGGCTATCTAGGTTATCATAAAAAACACCCAAGAGAAGTAATATAATTATAAAATCATTCCATTATGCATATCAATAAGATATTAAGTTGTTAGTAGTGGCCCCCGACACAAGGCATGCTAAGAAGAACTTTAAATACATTTAATAAAATTATACGAGATAAGAAACTATGAATAATAGAAGAAATAAACTAATGAGAAATGAGAAATGAACATGACATAGACAAATGGTGGCAACACAACTCAAAATACTTCATTAAACATGATCAAAATTACAATCTTTAACCAAGTGGATTTGAGAAGAATAATATAACTCTATAATTCACTCTCCTTATATGTTTCCTTTCATTTGTATTTATTTGCAATGTCGTCCTTTCATATTTCCAATGATTCTTTATCTTATCCATGTCTCTTCGCATTTCCCATATGAGACCAATTAAATATTTATTTAATTTTACCTCATTGACATTTTCATAAATCTGAAATGGGTGTCTCCTCCCCGAGACATAAACAGAAATTGTTGTATTTAATACATGTTTGTATGAAAATACCGACTACTTCTACTCCTACCATGGTCTATGAATTTTATGCACCCTTTCTCGCACGTCCTATTCTACCATACAACCATCTGCAGACTTCTCGAACCTATTTTACACTTCTAGTTATTGCATCATTCAAGAATAAAATTAAATATTTTTCAATTAAAACCACATCCTTAAAACTTCCTAGTCCTATGTTGGTTTCCTAATAATATAGTGATTGTAGCTTCGATGTGTGATACATTGTGCAATAAATGCCTATTGCACAATATACCTCATAACCCACTACACAATACTCCTTAATTTTATTACTTGCTCTTTAATTTTGTGTTCATTGTATACATTTTTACTCCCACTTGCATAATTCTATAACGTAGTCTAATAAATAAAATAGGTAGTTGAGTTTACGCAGATCAAATCCTCTTTTTCATCTTTAAAATGAAATTAAATATAATATAAGGACATTTTTGATCAAATAGATAAATAGAACAGTATTCAAGCAAGATGAAACAAAGGAAATTTAAGCAAGAGTGATAGATAGGGTTTGGAGAATGACTTAACTTGTATCTATAGGTCTGAACCGATTCTGGACTAATGAACAGTGCAGGAGCGAAATATTCTAGACTGTATTAGCTCTATTTCTCATTATGGAAAGTGATGATCTTAGAGACAGGAGAACCCGAAAGGGGACATGGCTGCCCAAGCACTAACACTCGTTCTAGGTACTGGTGTCTGTGGAATAGCTTGGAATATGGTTCTTTATGTGTTGCTCCTTATTTGATATGTGTCGAATCCGATTTGTCGTGTCACCCATGTAACTTAAAAAATAAACCCTATATACTTGCACATTACTCAAACACATATTAGATGAATAAAAATATGCATATGCTTGAGTCATACTGACCTCGGTGGTCACCCTAATGTGATTGTTACTGAGCATTGCACTACATTTCAGACTCTATGTAGTTCTTATGTGTGTGTGATTGAAATAATGTCCCTTGAGCTAAGATGCCCTAGTGTCAGTCACACAAAGAATAACATGCTACAACTAATTTGTCCCAAATGTAAACAGGTGGTATGGAATTAAGAATAAACCCTCCTATGTAGTGAAGTATACAGTCCTTGATGTAGTAGATAAAAATTATTAGCTCATTTTTAGATGTATGTGCATCTTAAATGCTTACCCCTTTAATGAGGTTGAATAATACATGTATACATATGATTCATTTGCTTAAGTTTCATCATTAATAAGTGAAAAGGGCGACCAAGAGTGATAAAAGAAGACAAGAAAGAAGTAACATTCAAAATATAAAAAGAGGTAAAGAAGGCACAAGCGCTAAAGGGGACAAGTGCAGCACCGGGTGCTCCTGTCCCTAATGGACGGTCTTGTACAGGGTGCTAAAAAGGTTAGAAAATGAAATAAAAGCTGAGTAAGATGTCGAGATAGTGTGAAAAAACTGTAAGTTGTCAATTAGAAACAACAAGTAATAAAGATCAAAAGCATAAAAACAATTCCAAAGTAAAGTAAAGAGGTGTTAATGATTAGTTATCTTGTTTATGAATTATGCCTATAAATGAAGTATTTAGAGGCTAGATGTACATAGTAAGTGTGTTATTTAGTGACTACATTTTCCCCCATTTTATGTTGGTGAATAAGGATTCAGTAGCATAAAGTAGAACAAAAAAGTGTACCTTGGAGAGTTGAATGGAGATTGTACCCAATAACATGTTGAGTGAGTGTTTTAATGTGATGAATGGAACAATGCAAGATGTGTACCATGAAATTATAAGGAGAGGGAAAGATAAGGATCCTTGGGGTCACCTTTGCGTGCACGGAGTGAAATGATTCATGGGTGTAGTTCCTTAGAATGTTGGTGTTACTAGAGTATGTTTGAGATTTGTTTCATGGTTGCTTGTATGTTTTTCCTTTGTTTGGGTAGGACATGACTGTGAAAACAAGTGTAGTCAATGCTCTAGGTAAACACAATTGAGCTTTAACTTAGAAAATATGAAAAAATGCACATTGGAAAAGATAAACCAAGGGGTTAGAGTACACCAGGAGTCTTGAAAGAGAAAGGGGTAGAATTGTTTTCCTACTTATAGACCTAATGCTTAAGATTTGGTTAAGAGATTCGAGAGTGATCAATTCTCGACTTGATTCAATCATACTAAGGATTTGGGCATCATGTCGCCAAACTAGGGATTTGAGCGTCCTAGTGCTAAACTTCATATTTAGGCATCTTTTCATCATTAAGGGAAAGTGCATTGGGAGAGTGGTATGATTTTCCCTCTAAAATTTAATGTTTTCCTACGAGATAAGTTCCACTACGAGAAGATCAAAAATCCAAATTGTAACTTACCTCGTGTGACACAAAGGAACTAGGCATATCATTATCCCGCATATACTCTAGGTATTATTCCTTATTTAGTTCTGCTCTGGTTCTTACTTTGGTCCCTAAATTAGTATTTAGTTGTTGTTAGTGACTGATTGTAGTCTAACTAGTTGTGTAACTATTGAAACTGGAGAAAACCATGACTATGCATACATTTAAACTTCTCTGTAACTATTTTTTCCCCACGACAAGAGTTCTCATGTGGGACACTATCATTTAGGTGTTCATGTTTGTTATAGGCACTTGTGTCCATGTTGAGATTTGTGGCCAAGTCTATTTCGACCTTGTTTTGTAATTGATTTTTGTTACTGCTCCGAGTGTATACGTGTTTCTATAACTATGTTACTCGTGACTTTTGGGAGGGTGAAAAAGTTCACCCAATGATTGTTCCCACTTTTTGGGGTACATGAGATGAACAAATGTGAACGGAGCCAAAACAAGGAAGAAAAAAATTGATGTGCACATCTGATATAGGAATCCTATAGTGGGAATAAGGATTACACATGGTAGTTACCATGGTGCAAGAAAAACAATGGAAAATGCTAGCATACAAGTGTTAGTGACAATAATACATGTTGAAATAATAACTAGTAAAGGCATATAAGAAAACAACAAACAAGGACATAACGAGTAGTTGGTTGCATATATAGGACACCACTTAGGATGTCACAAGATACTCATAGATTTACAAGGCTTGTGCGAAGCAAAGAAACAAGCAAACATAGGCAATAACTCACAAACAATGACAAACAAGGCACAAACAAATCAAATAGCCATGATTGGAAGGGGTCTGCAAGGTAAATTTTATACATGAAGCACCTGGTAACATGTCAGGGAAGATAAATAGTATGCGATAATGTAATATTTGAATATAGGAATGAAAATGTGAAATATAACAATGATAGAACCTGATAGTGAGGAAAGGTATATGCTCCTAGGAGCCTCAATGGGATTGGTAATGAATAGGTCTAAACATCGTACATCATGTAACAATGTGTAAGTGACTTGCATTCACCTTAAGATACCATGTGAATGCGCATGTGTGTATGAAAAATGATAAAACATACTATGAACCATAATAATATGATAAACAAAGGTGCACCATAAAGTATTATAAGCAAGGAAGAATGTATCCAATCAAGATCTAAGCTAATGTTTTAGAATTTTTTATTACAAATTTGTGGAAGAAAACAAACTAAGAGGGAGGAATAAAGATTCCCCCAAAGTGTGATGTGTCCAACGTGAGGTCCATATAAAGAAACCCTCAACAATCAAGTATGAACTAGGGCCAAGAGTGCATCATCGGGTGATGTAGGGGAATTAGGATACCCCAGTGTGATGCCAAGATGATTTGTGTAATGAAATTACTAGGAAAGGGTTCATGCTAACTTTATGTAAAGGAACTACGCATGTGAACATGATCCAGAGTCCGATGGTCACGGAGAGTACATGATTTTGAGTATATGAGAGAGGTCTAGACCGAGCATGTGGAGAAATATAACACAAAATATGTCTAGATGTCAAAATGTGTACCATGAAATTCTAAGGAAAGGGAAGGATAAGGATCCTCGAGGTCACCTTTGCATGCATGGATTGATAATGATGCATGGGTGTAGTTCCTTGGAATGTCATCTTTACTGAGCATGCTTGAGATTTTTTCATGGTTTCTTGTGTGTTTTGGACTTGTTGGGGTATGATAGGATCTCGCAAAAGAAAACAAGTGGAGTCATGTTCTAGGTAAACATAATTGAACTTTAACTTAGAAAATATGAAAAAATGTGTATTGGAAAATCTAAACCAAGGGGTTTAAGTACACTAGGAGTGTTGAAAGAGAAAGGGGTACAAAATTTGTTCCTACTTATAGACAAAATGCTTAAGATTTGGTTAAGAGAGTTGAGAGTAATCAATTCTCAACTTAATTTGATCATACTAAGGATTTTGGCATCATGTCACCAAACTAGGATTTGAGCGTCCCAGTGCTAAACTTCAATTTTAGGTGTCATGTCATCGTAAAGGGAAAGTGCATTAGGAAAGTGGTCTGCTTTGCCCTCCAAAGTTAATGTTTCCCTATGGATAAGTGCCACTACAGATGATCAAAAACCCAAATTATAACTTACCTCGAGTGACACAAAAAAGGAACTAGGCATATCATTATCCTACATATGCCCTAGGTATCATTCCCTTATTCATTCCTTCTTTGGTTCTGAATTAGTGGTTAATTATTGTTAGTGACTAATTGCGAATTTGAAATTGGTCCTATAACTATAGAAATTGGAGAAAACCGTGACTATGCATATGTTACAAGTGCTCAGTAAATAATTTTCCCCAGGACAACAGTTCTATGTGTGACACTAGCATCTAAGCGCTGCTGCTGTCTATTCTAGGCGCTTGTGTTGATGTTGAGTTTTGTGGCCAAATCTATTTATGTCCTTGTTTTGTAACTGGTTTTTGTTTTGTTCCTAGTTTTTGTGTTTCTATAACTATGTTATGTGAATGTTGGGAGCGTGAAAAGGTTCACCTAATGATTACCCCCGCTTGTTTGGGGTACATGAGATGAACAAAGGTGAATGAAGCCCAAACAAGGAAGAACAAACTTGATGTGCACATTTGACATAGGAATCCTATAGGGGAATAGGTATTGCACACGGTAGTTACCATGGTGCAAGCAAAAAGGGGAAAATGCTAACATACAAGAGTTAGTGACAAACATTTAATGCACGTTGAAATAACAACTAGTAAAGGCATGTAGGAAAATAAAAAATAAGGAGATAATGAGTAGTTGGTTACATACATGGGACACCACTTAGGTGCAACAAGATAATCATAGTCGTTCAAGGCTTGTGAAAACAAATAAACAAGTAAACATAGGGCATAACTCATAAACAATGACAAACAAGGTACAAATAAATCAAATAACCATGATTGGAAGGGGTCTTATAAGGAAAATGCTATACATGAAGCATCTGTTAGCATGTCGGGAAGATAAATAGTATGCGATAATGTAATATTTGAATATAGGAATGAAAAGGTGCAATATAACAATGATAGAAATTGATAGTGAGGAAAGGTATATGCTCATAGAGCCTTAATGGGACTCGGTAATGGACATGGCCAAACATTGTACATCATGTAAAAACCTATAAGTGACCTACATTTACCTCAAGATAACATGTGAATGCGCATGTGTGTATGAAAAATGATAAAACATACTATGAACCATAGTAATATGATAAACAAATGTGCCACATATAATAGTATAAACAAGGAATAATGTATCCAAAAGATCTACGCTAATGTTTTTGAAATTTTCATTACAAATATGTGAAAGAAAACCAACTAAGAGGGAGGAATAAAGATGTCCCATGGTGTGGTGTGTGCAATGTGAAGTCCATATGAAGAAACCCTCAACAATCAAGTATGAACCGGGACAAGAGTGCATCATCAGTGGTGTGAGGGAATTAGGATTCCCAAGTGTGATGCCAAGATGATTTATGCAATAATAGTACTAGGAAAGGGCCCATGATAAATTGATGTAAAGGAACTATGTATGTGAACATGATCCAAGGTCCAATGGTCACGGGAGAGTGCATGAGGCCGAGTATATGAGAGAGATCTAGACCGAGGATGTGGAGAAATAGAGCGCAAAATATGTCTAGATGGAGCATGTGAAGCATATGAGCTACCCCTATGAGGTGGACTATGGGATCTATAGATGTGACAAGGCCTATGTGTATTAGCCACATGTAAAGTAAACTGAGACGGATGTGAAAAAGGTGTTGTAAAAGGAGTTGTAAAAGGAGCAAGGGCTCTAGATACCATAGGAGGTTTCAAGGCTAAGGAGTCATCATGAATAGGAGAAGATGCACTAGGAGTAGGAGCAACTGAATATGGGATGGATGGAGGAGCTAAGGAAAAAGGTGTTTGTGATCTGCAAAGGTAAAAATATGAACACATGTGAATCATGAGGTAAGGACCTAGTGTCACGTGAAAGTGGAGTCATGCATGCAGAGAAACTATAATAGGTGTAACATTGAGAAGTAAAAGAGCTACCAGAGAATGATGGAAATATAGTGAGGGGAAACCCTATAGAGTCAAAGATCCCAATGTTATGAGTAATAAGTGTATAAACAATGAGAGCATATCCATTAGGATAAAATAAAATAGATGTAACTTTGGGATCGTTGGAAATAGTGGAAGGAGTAAGTGTGAACATAAGGATCAATATGTGAGTCAAAATATGTGTAACATATGTAATGCTAGGAGGCTCATCAGTAGCAATGGCAAGTAATAGGTGCAATTTGGGAATATTAGAAGCAATAAAGTAGTATGAACTAACCCCTATGATCATAGACAAAAATGTAGAAAGAGGGGAATGGATGACCCTCATGAATTAAGAAGATAAGGTACAACCACGATAAATGAATCATGCATAGGATCTTTTAAATTGAGAGCATTAGGGATCATTGTAAAATTAACGTACGGTACTCTAACGTGTGTTGAGGTGACGAGTGTTATCAATGCTCGTACTTTAATTAAGTTGTTCCATCAATTCGTGGTGGTGTCCATGGTTGTTTGCAACAAAGGGAACAATAGAACACGAAAGCTCAACACATGTTTAACAATAAAAGCTATAAACTAATGAAGTGGTCATGATTACAAAATGAAATGCTTGAAATGAAATACTAAAATTAAAAGTTTGACTGCAAAATTCACTAAGCATTAATATTAGAATCTAAATTTCATTCAGGAATGCAATGAACTGTAAAAATGTAACTTATAAAGAATACTGAAAGTAAATAATTGTGAATCCCCTTTTCGTTGGGTAGGAGTGGCCCTTGCTCTTGCCCTTTGATCGGCTTTGAACTGAAACTCACACAACTGAACTTTCTCTTGAATCTATGATCTTTATTGAATTGGAAAATGTGCTTGTACAATAATAAGATTCAACCCTTGAGCCTAATTTCATCATCTCTTTTATACTAGAGAAGTCCTAGTCTCTCTAGGAGATCTAGTTATTCCAATGACTACACTTAACCTTAATTGACTAATCTAACTAAACAATGCTAATTATTTTTGGTAATACATTAATGGCCGGAGCAGTTCATAAAATGATTGAACTTGAAATATTCTTGACAACTGAAGAGATAATCCATGATTGACTCCATGAAGAAGTCAACTACTTCTAGATGATTCTCCAAATCATTAATGGTTTGAAGAGAATTGAACTGAAGATGCATCTCCAACTGTTGATCATATTTCCTCCTTGTGTAGCTTGAATGGCTATTGAATTAGTGGTGATGATTCCTATTCAAAGTGTAGTGTTGACAACTATGACTTCAAAGATCTGAGCTACACGCGAGTTTCCCCAAGTTTCAAAGAAGCTAGATTAGTGACTTGGATGATCTGGAGGCACTACTTGAGACCGTTGTTAAGCGAATGAGAATCCTATGCTAATACACCAAATAGAGTCTCGCGCTCCTTCACGAATTAAGTCATGTGCTTTATGTGAAAACTCAACATATACTTATTTCTAGAAATGAAGTTAATGCTCATCAACAATCTTATTTAAGCCATTTATGCAACAAAATCAACAAGATAAAAACATCACAAGTATACATAATAATTTATTCATAATCATAGTAAAGTATTAAATATAAAGAGTATCATTGTCCATCGTGCATCATGATACCAAAAATGGTATGAGTTCGAACAAGGTTTAAACATATTTAACAGGGTTTAACATAACAAAAATGGGGTTCATCACTCCCCTGGACTAAGGATTTAACAGGTTCTCCTACTACATATTAAGTTGCTCAACTATCCTAGAACAGTTATACTCATTAGAAAATGTTTCCAAGTTTCATTTGCAGATGTATTAGAAAAACCAAAATGATCAACAACATTCTTCCTCACATCACATAGTTTTCCTCTGATTGATCATTGGTTAAATTCCAATGTGGTACTAGTGCAAGAATTAGAGGGGTCTCGCATCTCATTCCAATCCACTGTTCTTTTAGGCCCATAATGATCTTTCAAATATCCTTTGCTCGTTTTAAGGACCCTCAAGGTTTGTTCATGAAATGACCTCCTTCCTTTTGTATGGATCTGCAAAGAATCGATATCATACTCGAGTGGCAAGAAAATCTACATTGAGGTGGGTATCACCTGTTCTTTGAAAATTTTGACACAATTTTGAAGATTATTCAGGTACTGTCTACCGGGCGTAGACAATACACTTGTGAACTGAACCTGTTGAAAAACCTGAGGGGATCTGGTAAATCATGCCTGACGAGGAGGCCAATGTTGGATTCTACTTGCATAGAGATTTCTCCCTGATCCCACTACTCGCCCGATGCCCGAGGGTTGAAACAAATACTCTCAGCTGGACTTCCCCACATATAAATTGATTGGGATTTCAATTTGCTCTAGAAGCAGAAACTTATGGACATAAAACTCACATAGCATATTTTTCTCAATATCATTGGCAGAAATATATGCCCCTACAAATTGATGGTCATCCTTAAAATCAATATCCAACATTTCCCTAGCTCTAGTTATCTGCCATTTGAAAAATTGTTCCTTTAAAAACATGGCATAAAAGTTGGAAGGGGTTCTACAAGAGAGTACATGATCATAAATCCAACTGATCAGTGACCACATTTTGTTTCAACAATTCATTTTCTTCCTTTAAATTTATATTTTCTTCCTCCACTCCTTTGAGCCTATAACACTCCTCCATCCATTTAACCATACCTTTCAAGACAATAATCTAAGGAAAGATATGTTCTTGTTCTTTTCTTGCTTTCCTGTAACTGAGTAAATGATGTTTTCAACTAGAAATTGGTGGCCTCTAGTAAGTTTATTTGTTGCTCCTTTGCTTCTAAAGCCTATTGTATTTGGAAAGTGGCTTTATCCTTATGGGCTACCATTTCTTACAGCTCTTGAATCTTTTCTTCCTTAGAAGATAGCTGCTAGGAGAAAATAACATCCTTAGCTTCCAAAAGTGACTACAGTTGGCCAATTCTCTCTGAGCTAGCTATAGCTCAAACTGTACCTTAGATAAGGAAAGAACTTGGGGTAAAAGAGTATCAGGGTCTGGTGGAGAACTAGGTTCTCCTTCTTCCATTGGTGCCTTACCCTTATCTTTGACTAATGCCTCTTTAGGAACAAATGGAGAAATTAGTTTAGGTGGAGACTCGAGTGGAGTTTGAACCAATGTTTACATAATTTTGGTTGCCTCTTATTCTTCTTGTGATAATGGATTATCAACTGGGGTTTCATGGATGACAAGGGTAGGCCGGGATGTACGGAGTCATTTCTAGGTCTTGCAGAAGTGGATGGATTGGTTTCCCCAACAATCTTAAGTTTTATGGAGTATGATTTTTGAAATTTTAGCCACTTCCTTGTCCCATGCCTCTTTTTCAAAAATTGTGTTTGCAAATTAAGTGAATTAAACCCTAAAATTTGAGATATGAAGCCCCTAACAAATTTTTTCTATGGCAACACAAATGGCCTCATAAAGGAATTGGGGCAAATTGACCTTGTCAGATCGGGTTTGGCTTTGCCATGGTGTAAATGAACGAGAATTCTAAAGACTGGACCTAGCACAATTTCATACTGGCCTTCACATGTGAAATACCTAATCAACCACTTGGCCTCTCCAACCCAAGGCTCTAGTATACTCAATCTCTTAATCCGTTTTGCCTTTCCCTTATCTGTCAACTACTAACTGTAATTTTTCTTTCTTCCCTATTAAAAATCTCTGATTAGCTCATGATACATTGTCCTTTCAAGTAATAGTTAACCCATCATTAGGTACACTAGAATATTGATTGATTATAATGGGAGAGAAAGGAATTTCCTTACCGTTTATAGTGGAGTATCCCTCTTCCACGTTTTATGCAAATTCTTCAGTCATTGGAATGTTGAACTCTTTGTATGCCATCAGAAAATCTAACCATCCCGCCTTATCAAAGACCTCCACTGAACTTGCGTCCGCCAAGAGATCAACAAAACTAATGGGTTCATGTCGCAGTCTGGGCCCCATGCTAGATTTGAGAAAAATAAAAACATACAGCACAGGCTCGAAATGCAGGAGTCTCGGGAGATAGACAAGAGACTGATGGTGCAAGATTGAGAGTGACTAAGTTGGAAAGAAAATGTTGAACAAAATTAACATGTAGGGTATATAACCAAATTTGGAAAGTTGTGCTAAAATCCCAAGGTGATGAGGGAGTACTGGGACATGTGTGAACATGATGGTATTTAATGGGTGGTAGATTTGATGCGGATTTTGGGAGCGTGCGAAGTGAATTGGAAAAGATGGGAAATTAATAAACACGATGGCAACAATTAAACTTTGAATTTAAATCTTTACTATGCTAGAAGTAATTTTTTTTATTAGTGGTAAAAGTTAGGGTTGAGGGGACCCTACCCCATTACAAAGAGTTGCAGCAACCTTACATATTGGCCAATGAATTTACCTTTAAAGGCCATTCATGTTCCAAAAGTTCAAAAAACAAAGACTACAGTATAAAATATCCATAAGATAGGAATTATAATATATAATACTCCAAAGTTTTATAAAAACAACATAGGGATAAACTAACAACAAATTAAAAACCTTTGAATAACATTATTCTTTGACCAGTTCTTCCACCATCTCCATACAAATTGCTCCATTCATTGACCAAAGTGTAGTTATTGTCTCCTTCCAAAGACTTGTAATTTGGTTCTTGAATCACCACCTTTGGCCCTGTGCCTTCCTTTTCCTTTTCTTTTGCCAACTCCATGGACTAGATCATTTTGGCCAGCATTTTAAGATGGTAAATAGTACTTTTCACATTTAGGATATGTGCATCCCTGATTTGCATAATAATACCTTTCATTTTCAACACTCGCTTTCCATTTCCATGCTTCTGGCATTGGCATTTTTGAGGTTTTCACTTAGGATAAGTGAAGACATTTTATCCACTTTGTCAGATAGCTCCTTAAGGTCCATGGAGATCAAGCTAATTTTGTGCCTATTAATATCAATATTCAGTTTGCAGTTTTCAAACTCTCTCATAAAAGCATGGGTTTTAACAACTGATTCCTGGGCCGAGAATAGATCCCTCTGAGCCATCTTAAGATTATGTAGACTGTGGATAGCCTCCTTAGTGTTCTTGGAATGCTTACCCTTGGAAGACTCCTATTCTTTCATGCGGCCACATCCTCACTGCTTGCTCCTTCCCCTTTGACTTTGTCATGAAAGGAGTCCATCTGGGTTAGGGTGCCTCCAGGGCTTTCACCAAAACAATGGTAATGTTTTCCTCCTCATCTTGACAGGGAAACTGCTCTTTCTGTTCTAAAACTTATCCCCCACTTTGCCCATGCTTGACCTAGTACATTTGGCCACTAGATTCCCAAGCACAAAATCATCAAAGCTTCCTTCCTTAGGGTCCAAACTCCCTGCCCTTTTTCCCAGAGATTTGTTTGAAGCCAAAGCCCCAAATTTATCATTTTTTCCCAACAGGAGTGCTCAGCTGAATGATAGATTTGATCAGACCCTAGTGTAAAGGGAGAATGAAAGTGCCTTTCTTCACCATAACAATTGATTTTGCCAAAGAAGAAAATAGGTAGAAAGGAAAGTTATAGGGTTTGGAGTTGCGTATATGGTTTAACATGGGGAAATGGTAACCATAAATAACTTTATATCTTCCTTCCAATGTTATGTAAGACATTATCAGTTTAGCTATTTCATCAAAAGGGTAAGGTAACTTACTCCAGTGTATCCATTGTGAAGAGAGATGGGATCCCCTTTTCCTTGCAAGAAACATTCTATCTCAAGACTGTAGTCTGATTTTGGCTTGAAAATACATCTACCTTCCAAAGAGAGGCTGTCACTTTAGCTATGAGCTTAGGCATTATTGTGAGAGAGTAGTTACCAACCTGTACCTTGCCCTCATTCCATGTTTTAGCGACCGCTTCACTCAGACTCTCATCATGGCCCTCAAAAGTGTGGAGAAAAGACAACAACCCCGCAACATCCAAAAGAGCTTCAGCTTCCCTAGAGATCTCCGGGCACTTAGAAGGTTTAGTGCAAACCAGTCCCCCCCATCCTTCTACCCCCAATTTTCTTTTTGCTCAGATATTAGACAAAATATTCAGCTTTGTCTTTCCACTTCCCCAATTCCAAAATGACCAATCTACCCGTGAGAAGAAAGGGAGCCAACTCATGCACGAAAGTAGGATTCATGAAAGGTTACTGGCATGAGCGGAAGAGTTTAATATATTATCATTGGATGGAAGAGCGAAAGAGGCTCCCTCCCTTTTCATGATTTCAATGAATTTGGCATTCATACCAATGAGGTGCTCAACAACTTGGAGACCGCTAGCGGTAACCCCCAGATTAGCTAGAAGTAATTAATCGCGCATACCTGGACATTAAATCTTGTCAATCTCTACCACCATTTCAAATTTAAAGTATGACACATCTCCGTCATCTTTCATAATGACATCATGCTCCATGCATACATTGTGTCCCCATTTTATTTTATTTTGCTGATTAGATTCAAGAGAGAAGACCGCCATTGTTGGTTTTCGATCCTCTACTTTATTATTTTTTTTTCTTTTTTTTTCACGAAGTATTGGCCACCATTTCTAGTTTTCAACTAATACCCCAAAGGGAGATGATCGCCATTTCTAGTTTTCAACCATTCTCTCTTATTTTTAGCACATGGTTGCTTAGGCTTTAATTGTGATAGGAAAAGAATCTTTGCCTACACAATTAAGGTCCGAATCTTCTTGAATTTCTCTTTAAAATTCTTTTTAAGATGCTAGTTTATAGTACAACCGAGTCTGTGCCTATTGACCAACATTACCTTCCTTTCTCCATCAATCAGAACCAATTGAACTGTCCCATTGTCGAACACTTTTACAATTTGATATGGGCCCATCCATCTCATCTGTAGTTTCCCTTTGAAATCTTTATATTTTGAATCAAACAATAAGGCCCAGTCTCCTTTTTGAAATTTCCTTGGCTTTATCTGTTTGTCATGCCAAAGTTGCCTTTGTTGTTGGATGATTTCAATATGGTGTAATGCTTAAAGCCTGATCTCATCCAGTTCATTTAATTGAAAAATTCTTGTCTGTTGTGCTTCATCAATTCAATTCCCACCTCATATGTTGTTTTTAATGTTTGAATTTCAAAATCTATGGGAAATATGGGTTTCTTGCCATAGACTAGTTCATATGGTGTAAACCATGTTGTTGTCTTCCATGTGGTGTTGTAAGCCCACACTGCTTTTGGTAGTTTCTGAGCCCAATTTTTCCTTGAGATGTCTACAGTCTTCGTGAGTATGTTCTCCAACTCTCTGTTGGTTACTTCGACTTGTCCATTTGATTGTGGGTGATAAGGGGATGAATTCTTGTGTCTTAGTTGATATATCTCCATGAAAGATCTGATTATGCTTGACATGATTTGTGGCCCTTGGTCTGACACAATTGATCTCGGTGCTCCAAATATTTGAAAGATTCATTCATAGAGAAAATATGCAACCTTCTCATCTCTTGCATGTGGCAGTGCCTACACTTCAGCCCATTTAGTAACATAATTAATACAAACCAATATGTATTCCTTACCTTGGGAGGTTGGGTCAAATGGCCCAATGAAATCGAGTCCCCATTTCTCAAATGGTTCTAGGACAATTTGTGGTTAGAGGGGCATTTCTGATGTAAATTTTGGTTTCCCCATCCTTTGGAATTGATCACACCTCCATACATACTTCTTGACATCCTTAAACAAGGAAGGCCAATAATAACCAACTCCAAGAATTTTGTGGATGGTTCTTTGAACTAAATAGTGTCCTCCAGATGGTTCATCGTGGCATGCTCTAAGTATGTCAAACACTTCATTTTTAGCTACACACATGCGTAAGACATGATCAGGCCCATATTTAAAAAGGATTCCATTCAACCAAGTATAAATTACACTCTGTTTAATCAATTGCTTCATTTGCTTTGATGTGATTTTTTTGGAAAATTCCCTATGGCTAAGTACTTAGCCATGTGTGCATAACAAAGAGAGGTAGTAGAAAGTGCAAACAAATGCTCATCTGGAAAGTCATCATTGACTTGTTCATCTTCTTCTGAAGTGGTAATCCTGGAAAGAAAGTCACCTACAATGTTGGACTTCCTTGGTTTGTCAATGATTTTGATATTGAACTCCTGTAGTAGCAATAACCACCTAACAATCTTTCCATGAACTAGAGGTTTATTCATTAGATATTTAATAGCAGAGTGGTCAGTATGTACAATCACTTCATATCCTGTAATATAATGTCTAAACTTGTTGATTGCATATACCATAACTAGGAATTCCTTCTTGGTTGTATAATTTCTCTTAGCAGGGAAAGATTTTTACTAATATAGTAAATTGTGTGCATGGGTTTTCCCTCCTCTTGTTGTCCCAGGACAAAACCTATTGTTTTATTTGAGGCATCTATTTGGATGTGGAAGGGCAACTCCCAATTAAGACATCTCAACATTGACATACTTGATCGGTTTGTCCTTAATTACATCGAAGGCTCGTTGGCATACTTATGTCCATTTAAACTCGTAATCCTTAGAAGAGCAAATAACGAGAATCAATTTTGTGAAAATCTGATATGAACCTACGGTGGTAACCAACATGACCAAGAAAATTTCTTAACTCAGTTTGATTGGTGGGTGATGGAAATTTTACAATGATGTTCACCTTATCTGGGTCAACCTTAATTCCTTCAATTGAAACATGATGACCTAAGACTATACCTTGTTCCATCATAAATAAACATTTCTCATGGTTCAGGGATAGCTGATGTTTTTCACAACGAGAAAGAAAATTATCCAGATTATTGATTGCCTCTTGAAATGTTTCCCCATAGACCATAAAATCATCCATGTAGATTTCTACACAATCATGGGTGAGATTATAAAAGATTTCCAACATAGCTCTTTGGAAAGTGGCAAGGGCATTACATAACCCAAAAGGTATCACTATGTAAGAAAATGCCCCCCAAGGATAGGTGAATGTTGTCTTATCTTGGTCTTTAGGAACCATTGTTATCTGATTGTATCCACTAAATCCACTAAGAAATGAAAATTATATTTTACCAGACAAATTATCTATGACTTGACCAATAAAAGGCAATGGGAAGTAATCCCTGTGAGTGGATTTGTTCAATTCTCTATAGTCGACACAAACTCTCCATTTTCCATTCTTTTTTGGCACTATAATCAAAGGGGAAACCCATTGACTATCTGAGATTGGGTAGATAAATCCTACATTCAAAAGCTTTTCAATCTCAGTTTTAACAATCTAAGAGTTGGGTTTATCCTTCTTTGAGGTTTCCTAACTGGTCTTGCTTCAGTGGTGTAGATGTGGTGGGTACATATACTAGGATGTATACCTTTCATATCACTATACTCCCAAGCAAAGGCTTGGGGGTGAGAGCAGAGAAGTTTGAACAATGTATTTTCCTCTTGATCGGTCAACCAACTATTTATTGTCAATGTCTTTCCCGAAAGAATGGGTAGTTGTTTTGTGTCTGGATGAATTGAATTTACCATAGGATAATTTCTCAAAAGTGTGTTTAATGGACATCTATGTGGTAGCAATCTGTGCACAAATGTTATGTTTTGGAAGATGCACTCTGTCAGGTCTATGATTTTCAAGAAAGGACAAATAATAGGCATGTTATCTTCATCCATGAAATCATTCCTTATTTCAGTAAGTTGTAGCGTAGGACTAGAACAAGAATCAGTAAGTGTTTTAAGCACAAGACTTGAACTAAACCTAGCACATGAATCAGGCGTAGGACTCAAGCTATGTACAACACACATGTCATGGTAGTCACATTGAATCTGATTTGAGTGTTCTTGGATTACTACCATGGCAAGAGAGGAGATGATATCTTCATAATCATTAGAATCATCCTTAGACCACTATTTGTTATGTCTGATAGCAAATGGTTTGGTTGTAGGGTATAATGATAATTTCTTTGAATCTTGACCATTAGTGATGACCATGTTTCATGTCATACAATTGGTAAGGGAAACAAATTTAGCTAACCAAGGGTGTCTTAGGATTATGGGGTAGCCAATTTTTCTATTTTTTTGTTTTGATTATCATGAAGTCTATCACATAGTCCCAAGATTCAATTGTAAAAGTAACATCTATTATTCCCTTGGGTTTATTCACGACTAGTTTGTCATTTGTAAGAATATATGTGTGGATTGTGGTTCAGGGAGTGCCAATGTGGATAGAGTGTCTATGGTCATGATATTTATGGAAACTCCTAAATCAATAAGGACATTAGGAATATGAACATTCCCTATACAAACTGTTATAATGGGACTCCTAAGATCTCCATACTTTGGAGGAGGATTATTTCCTTCTAAAATGCTAGCAAGTTTCCCATCAACATGAATGGTCTTGGGTTGATTCTTCCTTCTACATGGAGTCTTGAAACAAAGCTCTTTAATTGTTTTATTTAATTCAGGAATATCTTTGAGAGCTTGCAGTAAGAAGGGAATGCCAATACTTAGCTTCCTCAATCCTTGGATTATTTCTAACTCTAGCTTTTCAGGAGCTATAGTATTTTGTTTCTCAGAGAGCCTAGATGGGAAAGGAATGTCAATGTTTGGTTGATGAGTTTCTTCAATAGTACTAGGTTGTATTTTCTCTGGTTCTTCTTTTTCTTCAGGAATCCTCAATAATAGGAGAGGAAGGTTTTTATGTAACCTTTCCTGAATGCAACATTATGTTCTTACAATCTAGTGAATTCACTGTGGGGTTCTTCTCTGTTTCTACCATATATGTTGGATTGCCCTACCTTACATTCTTAGGATTGGCCATAGTTTGTGTAGGTATCTGGTGGGCGGGTTGTTTAGGTTAGCAAACATTACTAGGTCCAGCCAACATGGCTTGTTGACCTTGTGATCTCCTTTGATTATAATATTGTTGTCCAGACCCTTGAGGTGCATTCCACTATTGTTGATACGGTAGAATGTTATGAGGTGGAGCCCAAGGTTATTGATAATAATTTGGTGGGGCATACTGTGGGATCCACTCTTGTGGGGCTTATTGAATCCAAGGTGGCAGGTATGGCCATAGTGCTTTCCATTGGTTTGGATTTCATTGTGATCTTGGGATATAGGGCTGATTTTGGTTAGCTTGAAATTTTCCTCCTTGCCTTTGAGCCATATAGTTCAGCTCAACCTCCTCTTGGTTGCTTTGTTTTAAATGATTCTTTAGCAAGGGAAGTAGTCCACATTGATATGTGGCATGCTTAAATTCACACAAAAGATAGATCTTTATCATTTCCAAAGGACAATCCTTAAGTCCATGTTTAGCTCTACATCTTGGGCAGTAAATGAACAAGGGCTCTGTATTTCTATCCTTTTCTCTATCCATAGTAGTGTTGAGTTGAATTAAGAGATCAGTTTTTAGGTTTGCAATTTCTTCTCTTAATTTGGATAGATCCCCATTAGCCATTTTCTTTTTGCTTCCTTAAATTGGGGATTTCTTGAGTAATTTTGACAGAGATCAATTATATCTGTGAACTCTAACTTGTTCATATCTCCCTTTCCCATTAATTTGAATGCTTCTTGTGTGTCTTCATCCAATCCCTTCAGAAATAAAGTCTTAAGTAGGTTAATATCCAAACCAGTTCCACACCTTCGTATAGGAAAAGGAACCGATCTAGATAGTCTTCTACACTTTCATCTTCCTTTTGTTGTATTTGGAAGAGATCTTCTTTCCTATCCCTCACTCTATAGTAATCCTGGTACTTGTCCAGGAAGGCTTGTTCCATTTCTTCCCAGTTATGAATGGTATTTGGGCCTAAACCCATAAACCACCTCATAGCTACATCTTTCAGAGTAGAGGGAAATAGTTTAAGCTTTTGGTTATCAGAAGTGTAGTCATACGTTTGACATAAAACTTTAAACTCAAAAGGAACTGATCAAGGTCCTCTAAAACTATTCCCCTAAAAGTTGGAAGAATTGATGGGGATATATTTTTCATAGGAGCATCCTCATTAGGATCTAATTCAATAGGGTAGGTAAATGTTCTTCCAATTGGAGGATTCCCATTATTTGCACCATTTTTTGCACCATTGGGATTGTGTACTTCCTCAACCATTATTCCTTGGTTAGCAAGTTGTCTCACATGCTGGTTTTGAGGATTTAGTCTAATGAATCTACCTCTATGGTCTCTAGGTCTAAACATACAATCCTATCATACTAAGAATGGTTCCCTAACTATTAGTACTAAACTTAATTATGTGTGTTCCACATACTCAAACTCAGAGGATTCTCGTTGTCACTACAAGGTCATCTGATCTTTGCAAAAGAAAGAGTTATGGAAATGATATTTCTCAATGGAAACTTACTAGACAAACAAGCAGTACCTCTAGCTAGCACCTTAACCTTTGATAACACCTTGTTCCCTAGCAATGACATAAAAAAGTGACGAGTGTCGTCAATTCTCATACTTTAATTAAGTTATTATGTAAATCCAGGTGATGTCCATAGTTGTTTTAAATAAAGGGAATTGTAGGAATGCATGCTAAACACAAGTTTAACAATAAAATCTATAAACTAACGAATTGATCATGATTACAAATTGAAATGCTTGAAATCAAATATTGAAATTAAAATCTTGATTGCAAAATTCACTAAGCATTAATATTGGAAACTAAAGTTCATTCAGGAATGCAATGAACTATAAAATTGCAACTCATAAAGAATATAAAAAGTAAATAATTGTGAATCCCCTTCTCGTTGGGTAGGAGTGGCCCTTACTCTTGCCCTTCGATTAGGATTTGAACTGAAACTCACATAACTAAAATTTCTCCTGAATCTATGATATTTATTGAATTGGAAAATGTGCTTGTACAATAATAAGATCCAACCCTTTATCCTAATTACATTATCTCTTTTATCCTAGAGAGAAGTCGTAGTCTCTCTAGGAGATCTAGTTATTCCAATGACTACACTTAACCTTAATTGACTAATGTAACTAAACAATGCTAATTATTTTTGGTAATACATTAATGGCCGGAGTAGTTCATAAAATGATTGAACTTGAAATATTCTCAACAACTGAAGAGATAATCCATGATTGACTCCATGAAGAAGTCAACTACTTCAGACGATTCTCCAAATCGTTAATGGTTTGAAGAGAATTGAATTGAAGATGCATCTCCAACTATTGATCATATTTCCTCCTTATGTGGCTTGAATGGCTACTGAATTAGTGGCGATGATTCCTGTTCAGAGTGTAGTGTTGACAACTATGACTTCAGAGATCTGAGTTGCACGCAAGTTTCCCCAAGTTCCGAAGAAGCTGGACTGGTGACTTGGATGATCTGGAGGCGCTACTTGAGACCCTTGTTAAGTGGATGAGATTCCTACACTAATACACCAAATAGAGTCCTGCACTCCTTCATGAATTAAGTCATGTGCTTTCTGTGACAACTCAACATATACTTCTTTCTAGAAATGAAGTTAATGCTCATCAACAATCTTATTCAAGCCATTTATGCAACAAAATCAACAAGATAAAAACATCACAAGTATACACAATAATTTCTTCATAATCATAGTAAAGTATTAAATATAAAGAGTATCATTGTCCATCATGCATCATGATATCAAAAATGGTATGAGTTTGAATAGGGTTTAAACATATTTAACAAGGTTTAACATAACAAAAATGGGGTTCATCATGAGGAAGGTGTGGAGAGAGATGTAACATTGGAAGCATTAATAATAAGATCAATATAAGTGTATTGAGATTAAGACATAATGGGAGGAGTATCCTAGGTGCCAATAGAAACATTACACAAGTTGGATGTTCCATGGACTCATGATGTAGATAATCGATATGAACTACAATTGACGGGTATGTAACTAAGATTGATTTCCATATTTTTGTTCTTTTGATTCTTTTGAAGCACATTTTTTTCAATTGTGAGGAACATTTGTTACAAAAATTCCTTTCGTAGTTAGGATGTTAGTTATTGAAAAGGTGATGGTGCAAATTCTATGCAATATGGAGTAGTTAGGTAGGTCTTTAAAGGAATGTAATTATAGACACTTGTTTTTGGCACTCTCGTGCCTTTGTATTACATACACCCTCACTCTTGTCTAGCACTCCCCCTTGCCCACCTTATTTTTAAACAATCCCATATTCCCTCTAAATCATCCTATTCCTATTTTATTTACCATTATCCTATCTATTTACCATTATTATTATTATCCCCTTTTAATCCCCGTTATCCATATTATTTTCCTAATTCTTACATCTATCATTTATCCCTTAATGATTCAAATATCACAAATCCCCCATTTAATAATCCTCATGGGATACCCATCCCCTCTCATCATTACCCTTCATTAATCCTTTCATAGGATTCCCCCACTCATTCCACCCTTTTTTAAGACTCCTTACGCTTCCCTCCACCCATTAAAAAACCCCTTATACGTATACTGAGGCTAAAAATAGTCCGCTAGCTGTTCAAAATCTAATATCTCCACCGCATTATTACAAGAACGTCACTTGGTAGACTATCTCAGTGTCACTCGTCGATGACCCAACCCTACCTTATTTAAACACACTCTCCCCTCCTCTCTAAAGGTGGGGAAAACTTGGAATTGTTTGTATGTTACGGATTGTTGCATCGTGTGCCTCGTTCTTAGAGATCTTGTTATTAGTTAGATCATCTTGACATCCTTGTTGCATGGCACAAAATAAGATTAGAGCTTAGAGGATATTGTAGAGATATCATTTGAGCATGTTTTGTTTTGTCTTACAAGATCTAGCAGGTCTTCATCGAGCTCTGTGTTACCTTCCAGTCATCTTCATCCATTTTTAGATCCAACCATCCACCCCACCTCTTTTGTTGAGATTCTATCTCTAGTCTAGTCTCCGTTGATTGTGTTTGGTCACTGTCATCCCATACTTTCCATCTGCTAGATCCATCTTACCTTACACCCCTTTATATTTCATTCACTTTGTCTTACACATCGTCCATTCCTTTGCATCTTGGTCATCTTATCTATAACTTTTTCACATATCCCCAACATCTTTGAACCAGTTCTTACCCTACTTCTACATATCTCTTACATACCCTACACAAGTAGTCGTCAATTATGCTTATTTGTTTCAGGTTGTCGTCGACCTACACTATATCTATTCCAGATCCACTATTTCCTAGACCCATTTCCTTTTTTGCTTTCTTGTACCCACCTCTATGGTTTTGCATCAAATTATCAACTCTACTTCTACACGGTTTCAATTCATTGTTGCTTTGCAGTCACCATCGACCATTCATGCGCTCTTGAGTCACCATCAACCCTCTCTGGTTTGAATTCTACTTTTGATATTTCTAGCATCAATTATCATTTTGGCTTATCCTATCTTATTAGACATATTTAAGATTATTTTATCTACACACTTCTATTCCATTGTTGATCATCCGATTTATCATCAAAACGTGGGCTGCCATCCTTTCTAGGAAGTTTTTACTTCTTAGAATCGACTTCGTCGAGGTAGTGGACTGTTGAGTTGTGGAGCTCAATTACTTCATTTTAGCATGTAATTGGAACTTGCTGAAAATACAGTAACCGACATAGGTTAAGGGTAGACCGACATCGGTCCAAGGGCAAGTAGGAACCGACAATGGTTAGGTAGAACCAACATTGGTTACTTGTGCGATGAATTTTTAATTAAATCTCAGGAATTATATCTATTTTTAGCATTAAAATAGATTTATTAATTGTAATTGCATGGCTAAGTGCCCTAAGTCTATAAATGACTATATAAGCACAAAAGCTAGGGTTTAGAAGTAATGATCAACAAGAATTAGAAAGAACTTGAAAAAGGTTGGTGAGAGAGAATTCTTGGTGGTAGAGCAAAAAGCTTGAAGAAAGAAAGTACTGAACATCTGAGAGGTGTGGAAGATTGTAAATCTTCATTGTATATCTTGTCAAAGCTTTGGATAATAGATTGGCTTGTTTCTTGGTGGACGTAGCCCATACTGGGTGAACCATGTTAAATATGGTGTTGATTTATGTCTCTTGCTTTGTATATTTCTTCCGTAGAATATTCGCTTTTATTTACATGTATGCTTAGATTTGATATATTGTCTATACAACTTTGGTATGCTAACCCCGACAATCACATTATCGAGCTTTGTTTAAGGGTTTTATGTGTTGACAAATTTACTCACAAAGGGACTTTTGATTGAGTGGTAGCTACAACAATGGAAGAAGATAATAAATACAAGGTAGAGAAATTTGACGGCTGAAATTATCAATTATGGAAGATGCAGATTGAGGATTATCTGTATCAAAGAGATTTGTACTTACTGTTGGATGAGAAGTCTAGACCTATGAAGATGACTAATGAAGAATGGAAGATTATTGATAGAAAGGCTTTGGAATCTATAAGATTGAGGTTGACGATGATTCGTGGCTTCCAATATTACAGAAGCGGCTTCTACGGTAGACTTAATGAAATATCTTGCTAATTTATATGAAAAACCTAGTGCTTCAAATAAAGTTTATTTGATGAAGAAACTATTTAGTTCTAAGATGCATGAAGGTGAATATGCCTCTAGTCATTTGAATGATTTCTGATCTATAGTAAATAAGTTAAAATCAGTTGTTATACCATTTGATGATGAAGTAAAAGCACTTTTATTCTTATGTTCTTTGCCTAATAGTTGGGATAACTTGGTAATGGTTGTTAGTAATACAACATCTGCTAATAATATTTTGAAGTTTGATGATGTGGTTAGTATAATCTTGAATGAAGAAATTCACAGGAAGAGTACAAAGGAAACATCATCTAGAAATGCTTTGAATGTAGAAAGAAGGGGCATGAAGAAGGAGAGATCCAAGAGTAAGAGTAATGGGAAATCAAATTCAAGGGAAATCAGATCCAAATCCAGAAGTAAGGGAATTACTTGTTGGAAATGTGGAAAGAAAGGACATGCAAAGAAAGATTGTTGGTCAAAGGATAAAGAGAATCAATAACCAGACAAAGGTAAAGAGGTGAATCTTACTTCATCAGAGGTAATGCAAGATGCTCTTATTCTTTCTTTGGACAATAGAATTGAATCATGAATTTTAGACTCGTAAGCTTCTTTCCATACAACCCTTAATAAGGCTTATTTCAAAAATTATGTCCAGGGCAATTTTGGGCATGTTTATTTCGGTGATGATGAACCTTGTAGTATTACTGGTAAAGGGGAAGTTCATCTAAAATTACAGAATGGAAATACATGGGCATTGAAAGATGTGAGGCATGTGCCAAGCCTCAAGAGGAATCTTATTTCTGTAGGGCAACTAGGAGAATATGGTTGCATGGTTACTTTTACAGGAGACTCTTGGAAAGTTACCAAGGGTGCTTTTGTTGTGGCAAGAGGTAAGAAGGTAGGAACGTTATATTTATCTACCTATATTACTGATTCATTTTTTGTATTATCTACTTCAGATTCAGATGCATGCATGTGGCATAATTAGTTGGGTCATATGAGTAAAAAAAGAATGCAGATCTTAAAGGGTAAGGGTAAGTTATCGATTTGAAAGATTTAGATCTTGATTTCTCGTGAGCATTGTATCTTTGGAAAGCAAAAGAGAGTGAGATTTCTCAAAGTCGGGAAACTAAGAAGGATCATAAATTGGAGCTTGTACACTCGGATGTGTGGGGACCAACTCGGAGTAGATTCTCATGGAGGATCCTAGTATTATGTTACTTTCATCGATGATGCTATAAAAAGGTATGGGTTTATTGTATTAAACGTAAATATGATGTTTTTGAGACTTTTAAAAGATGGAAAGCCCTTGTTGAGAATGAATCAAATTCTAAGTTAAAGTGCCTTAGATATGAAAATGGTGGTGAATATTGTAGAAGGCTTTTAATGATTATTATTCAGTGAATGGGATACGTAGAGAAAGAATAGTTCCAAGAACACCACAAGAGAATGGTGTTGTAGAAAGAATGAACATGACAATCATGGAACGTGCTAGAAGTATGAGGATACATTCTGGATTGCCCTTGTAGTTTTGGGTAGAAGTAGTTGATACAACGGTTTATTTGATTAACCATGGCCCTTCAAGTTCACTAGATGGAGGAATACCAGAGGAAGCTTGGACCGGAAAAGAGGTAGATATTTCTTTTCTTAAAGTTTTTGGTTTAGAAGCTTTTGTGCATGTTGATAAGGAAAATAGGAAAAAGTTGGATGCAAAATCCAAGAGGTGCACTTTCATTGGTTATGGATCTGGTGATTTCGGTTTTTATTTTTGGGATTTAGAGAATTCTAAAATTATTAGGAGTCATGATGTTGAATGGAATGAAAAGAGAATGTACAGGGATCAAATTTTGGTACCCAAGGATGAGAAAATTGAGAAGTTTATTGATGAAAATGAACTCTCGGGTTTTAAAGAAACACCTACAAAAATACATAGTAACCGTGGTCGGTTAGTCCCTGACCGGCATCGGTCAGATGAACCGCTGATGGTTATAGAGGATCAAAACGGCATTGGTTAGCAGAACCGATGTCGGTTAGAGGTGACCGGCATCGGTCACTGTCAGAAGTGGATACTAATGTTCAGGAGGCCCAGATTGAGCCTCTGTACCCCAAACTCCTGTGAGAAGGTCACAAAGGGTAAGTAAACTTCCAGAAAGATTTACACCTTCTCTATTTTATTTATTGTTGACTGATAGTGGTGAACCAGAGCTTTGAAGAAGCAATGCAGGATAAGACTCACGTTCAGTGGGAGCATGACATGGATGAGGAGATGGACTCCTTGGAACATAACCAAACTTGGGATTTGGTTAAGTTGCCAATAGGTAAGAGGAAATTGCAGAATAAGTGGGTTTACAGAATTAAGGAAGAAGAGGGTGGACATAAAAGGTACAAGGCAAGGCTTGTAGTAAAGGGATTTGCATAGAAAGTAGGTATTGACTTTGGTGAAATATTTTCTCTTGTTGTTAAGATGACTTCTATTCGTATTGTATTGAGTTTAGTTGCAGTAGAAGATTTTCATTTAGAGCAACTAGATGTGAAGACGACTTTCCTTCATGGTGATTTGGATGAAGAAATTTATATGCGCAGTCCGCTTGGGTATGAAGTCAAGGGTAAGGAGAAACTAGTGTGCAGGTTTAAAAAGAGCCTATATGGGCTCAAGCAAGCTCCAAGGCAATGGTACATGAGGTTTTATAGTTTTATGCATGAGCATGGTTACTTGAGATGTGAATATGACCATTGTGTTTATTTCAAGAAGCTTGAAAATGGGAGCTATATTATTTTGTTACTATATGTGGATGATATGCTTATTACAGGATCTAGTATGTAGGATATTGGTGAGCTTAAGAGAAAGCTAGCTCACACATTTACTATGAAGGATTTAGGAGTTATAAAAAGAATCCTTGGCATGTAAATACATAGAGACATGAAAAATAAGAAATTGTATTTGTCTCATGAGGATTATATCTACAGGGTGTTAGAAAGGTTCAACATGCAAAATGTAAAACCTGTTAGCACACCTATGGCTGGACACTTCAAATTGAGCAAAGATCAGTGCCCTTCATCACATGAGGAGGTCAAATACATGACATGAGTGCCATTTTCTTCGGGAGTTGGAAGTCTCATGTGCGATATGGTTTGTACAAGACCATAAATTACACAGGCAATGGGAGTTGTGAGTAGATATATGGCTAATCCAAGTAAAGAGCATTGAAAAATAGTCCAATGGATACTCAGGTATTTGAAAGGGACATCTAGCATGCAGTTATGCTATAGAGGTTTGGATATTTCATTACGTGGCTATGTTGATTCAAATATGGCTAGAGATCTAGATAGTAGGAGTACTACTAGATATATTTTCACAGTAGGTGGAATGGTAGTTACCTAGATTTTGAGATTGTAGAAGGTTGTGGCTTTATCTACTATAGAGGAAAAATATGTTGTAGCTACAAAGGCTACCAAAGAGATGATATGGATGAGTAGGTTCATGGAAGAGTTGGGAAAGGAGAAAAGTGATTGTAAACTATTTAGTGACAATCAGAGTGTAATTCATTTGGCAAAGAACTCAACGTTTCATTCGAGAACGAAACACATTCAGTTGAGGTATCACTTCATACGGCATGTATTGGAGGATGGAAAGTTGAATCTGGAAAATATTCATATGAGCAAGAACCCTGCGAATATGCTAATAAAGCCATTAACAAAGGAGAAGTTGGAGCTACACTCCACTTTAGTTGGTCTTCAAGTTTGAGACTTGAAGAGGAAGAAACAAAGATATGGAAGAATCCAAGAATGACGATGTATAGGTATGGTGTAGTAATTAAACTCCAAGTGGGAGATTTTTGAGTTGTGGAGCTCAATTACTTCATTTTAGCATGCAATTGGAACTTGCTGGAAAATACAAAGGACCGGCATTGGTTAAGGGGGAACCGACATCGGTCAAGGGCAAGTAGGAACCAACAACATTAGCGAACTAGCGTTGGTTACCTCGTACATTTAGTTTTAATTAACTCTCGGGAATTATATCTATTTTTAGCATTAAAATATATTTATTAATTGTAATTGCATGGCTAAGTGCCCTAAGTCTATAAACAACTATATAAGCACAAAAGCTAGGGTTTAGAAGTAATAATCAACAAGAATTAGAAAGAACTTGAAAAGGTTAGTGAGAGAGAATTCTTGGTGGTAGAGCAAAAGCTTGAAGGAAGAAAGTACTAAACATTTGAGAGGTGTGGAAGATTGTAAATCTTCATTGTATATCTTATCAAAGCTTTGGATAATAGATTGGCTTGTTTCTTGGTGGACGTAGCCCACACTAGGTGAACCACGTTAAATTTGGTGTTGATTTATGTCTCTTGTTTTGTATATTTCTTCTGATAGAATATCCACTTTTATTTGAATGTATGCTTATATATGATATAGTGTCTATACAACCGGTATGCTAACCCCAACACGCACCATATCTATCAGTAATCCTTTTTGTGTTTAGTCTTCATTGTTGTGCACGTTATCGATTCGTAGCAAGGAAGGTCTACTTTTGTGCTCCCATACCATTTTCATCATCATCCACATCAGGAGGTCCCTAAACCCTCCCATACTTTGAGGTTTCTTGATTTCTCATTTGGTTTTCACTAATCTGAAACATGAAGTGCATAAATCTTGTCAAACATTTTGGCATGCCCAGTGGGACCAACCCTTATTTGGTGAGGTATCTTTCTTTTTCATTTCTATCATTTCATACTTTCTTTCATATCCCTTTTCTACTAACCTTACAGGCAAGATGGCATGCCCAGTGGGACCAACCCTTCTTTGGTGAGGTCTCTTTCTTTTCATTTCTATCGTTTCATACTTTCTTCCATATCCCTTTTCTACTAAGCTTTTAGGCAAGAGTTTACTTTTTCTTGCTTTTGTTGGAGCTTGGGTTGCTCGGACTTATTTTTGCTAGTTACTCTTCTTGAAGATAAGATAAAAAGGAAAAGTGAACACTAGGTATTCCTTGTTTTTTCTCCCCATTCCTTCCTTTTCTTTATTGCATCACATACTCTGGTTGTCTATCCTCATCAAATTTCCACACTTTGTTTTCGGGTTTTAAAAAGAACACCCTCATTATTTTCTTGCTCACTTAGCATAATTTGGGGTTAATCTCTTGTATCCACTCTCTTCACACATGACCAAACAACACACACTAATTGACACATTCAAAACATTCATCCTAGGTGGAACTATTGGGATTTCATCACCCAATAGAAAAGCCGCCAAGGTGTTTTGGTCGCATTATAAACTTTATCAAAAATTAGGTGTCTAATACCCTCGGGTATATCGAGGAATCTACAGCCACAATGTCCTAAAACCAACCTTAGATCAACCATTTCCTAAGTTCCCCTTTGATCCTTTTTCTTTTCTTTCCTCACATGCTTCTAATAATCATGATGATAAAAAATTTGTTGCTTGATTTGTTTGTTAATAAACTTATGTTTATCTACTTCATGCTTGTTATCAATCATTCTAAAAGAATCAAGCAATCTACCTTATCTGATGACGTCTCCTCTCTTAAGTAGCCATCCCAACATACCTTTGTATCTACCATAATTTCATCTATACACATGGTTACTATGCCTTCAGTTTCTTAATCTACCATTTCCATGGTATCTCTTAATGAAGCCCATGCCATCCAAAAGAGCTCCCATCCTGAAATTGATTCTTTTATCCCTCATCAGTCCATTCCTCCCTCTAGACCAGCTACGCCCTTGTCTGCTTCCCACCCATTATGATTATCTTTCTCGGAGGTCCATCCATCTCCCCATCTCTACATCCCAAAACCATGCAAATGTTTTTGCCTCACAACCTCATCCTTCAAGATCTCCTCAAAATCAACAACCTCTAGCCCAAGGCACTTTTCAAAACATATATACCCATCACCCTATCCAATCATCTCAACCCCCTCACACACATGTCCTAATGCAACCTTTCCAAACCCAATATAATATACCTTTTTTCAACAACCATCACCTTCAACCCACCTTTATATTCCTCCTCAACAACCCATCTCACAACTTATTCAATCTCAACCTATCACTTATCCTCTTCCTTATCAACCGCCTCCTCAGGTTTCTATATATCCTTTCTATTTCCAACCTTAATCTAACCCATCCACTTCCTACATTCAACAACCTCATCCTTCGACATCTCTTCCACCTACTTCTAATGACCCCTGCAAAACATTATTGAGTAGGTTGGCTACCTTAGTTGTCATTACAACATGCCCTAAAATTTCATTCACCTACGAACAAATTTTTAATGAGCCCATCCATCCTTATGTCCCCATTCAAACCTTATCCTCCCTCTTGGGAACTTCCTGAGTTCTCTAAATTCAACATCAAGGACGACCCTCAAAACACCTCCACGCTTTCAGACATGCATGCTATCTCATAGCATATGATCAGGATATCATGCTTAGAACCTTCCCCATGTCAATATCTGGTCCCACGTTGGACTGGTATAATGGCATCCCCCAACACTCCCTCTTCTCCTTCACAAACTTGTCCAAATATTTTTAGAACATTTATTCATCAACATTTCTCATAAAATCACCATCACTAACCTATATGCCATTAAATAGTTTGAGGACGAATCCATCTCAAATTTTGTTGCAAGGTGGTGTGGCATCATCAATCAGCTATCCTTTTCCCTTCCTCAGAAAATCTTATTGGGATCTTTTCTTGATCTTGCGCTAAGAACATTTCTTCCACCCTCCCGATCCAATCCTTTCAGAGCTTTGAAGAAGCCTTTACCATGGGTCATAAATTAGAACTTTGCACCCTTGAGTGAGGACACATTAAAATATGATCAAATAAACCAAAAACAAAGTTCACCAAATCATCCTCCCCTCCTAACAAAAAATCTAAAAGTGCGGAAAGTGTCATCATCATCAAATATTATGTCGAGTCCCCACAAAGAGCTCCTTGTTTCCCTCTTAATTACACTTCCTTGGGGGAGTCCTATAGTTCTATGTTTGATAAACTTATGGCCGTGAGCCTCATCTAGCTCCCTCCCATTCACCCTATTGACAATTAAAGTCCCAAACCCACATGGTTTTGTGAGGATGCTTATTGTAAACATCACTAGGTCTGAGGTCATGACATTGAAAAGTGTCATACCTTCAAGGACCTTGTTCAACGCCTTATTGACTGGGATACCTCCACATAGACAATCCTAACGCTCTCCCCAACTAACTAACTAACATTTGGATGTCTTTAGACATCCCTTTCCTAACCATGCACCAAAAAAACATGTTGATCCTACACCATCTCAAGCACCCCATGCTCATATGATTCATACTCTCGGTCAAGATGTGGTGTTTCCATCCACATATGTTACCCCTTGCTTTACCTTTATCTTTTAAACCCACATCCACTCTTGCCTCCCCTCTATCTAACCCATCCACATATGTACCTTCCTCTATTTCTTTATCCACATATGTTATACCAACATCCACATCCATCTAAGTTATATCCAAATCATCTATCCCTTCTTTGTCAAACCATCTACCCTTCCTTCATCTAAATCACCCATTCTTCCTTCTTCTAAATTACCACCCAAACCATCATCCACCTCTTCACCCTTCGATTCTCAATCAAAATCATCCACACCACCTATTCCTACATCTAAATCATTATCTAAAGCCATTATCAAACATGATAAGAGTAAGCCCCTCCTATTTCCTTTATCTCAACATCAAACTCATCCATCATCCATCATCCCCTTCTTCAAAGACCCATGTTAGATCCTATACCTACATCCTTCAACATTTGATCCAAACAACCACAATTACTCTACCCAAACCTATCAAACCCTTTGACCCACATGGTTTGATCCCAATGTCATCTATTCTTATCATCGTAGCCCCAAAAATGACACCCTTCCTTCATCCAGCTTTGTAAATCCCTTCATGTTCTCATCCACAATATTATAGCAGAAGATGACCTTCTCGATAAAGAAGGGAAGCCTATCTATTTGCCTACCTCATCCCCATCTAAATCTAATTCCCAAATCAAACCCGCACCTCCTAAAGCACCTAAATCTAAATCCTTCGTTGCAATCCCTCCTCTAGATTCTCTCTATCCTAACATATCTTCCCCATCTCCCACAACATCTATGTCTATATCCCAGTTATCCAATGTGACACAACATCTCTCATTGGGGAGTATCAACCTTGCACTCCTAGTTCTCCCCATCACACTTCTTCTACATTTCCCATTCATATTTACCCAACCTCTTCTCCATCCAACAACTCCTTTAACATAGAGGGCATTGTGCCCTCTCCCCCTTCCTCTTCTTGATCTCACTACTCTAGAAAGGAGCCAACATGGAAATTTTTCTCCCAAATGGATTAGAGCATACATTATTAGGCATAAGTATGGGTCGGGCGCTTATTGTTTATATTCCCTTAACGGTATCCATGATCTAGAACCTCTCAACGCTTTGCACTTGCGACCTTTATATTGTTAGCATGTCTACCCATGTGATTCTAGTCACCTTAGCGATATGATTTTTCCATCATTTACCTCTTCCATTTATCATTGTAATGATATGGAATTATGCGGTCTATCTTTTTTATCCTATCTATGACCTTAAATATGGGCACTAAGGCTATGTCCATAGCATTTTCCTTATGGATATGTTCTCCCTTCTTGGTGAGAACTCCATGATCATTACTTCCATGTCCCTCTTATCTACCTTCTGGAACCATGATAAGGGTCCTCAAGTGTAGTTTGCACATCTTTATCATCCCCTCCCCAAGTGGTCTACTTGGCTATCCCTAGCTCTTATGTAAAGTTCAAAGTCAAGGATGCTCATCTCAAAATTATGTTACCCTAAAAATAGAATGTGTCCTCAAAGGACATATATTCATGTAAATCAAAAGAATGTAAAAATATAGACTGATCCCACGAAGGACAACTATCGTGTATCCTACCATCTAAAAATCAAAATCAAAAAAAAAAATCAAAATTTAGACTACTCCCTTAAAGGATGTCTACCTTATTATATCATGATAGTAAAAGGCTTCTCACATTGATCAACCTTTCATATGTAAATATAAAAACATCCTATGAAATCAACCTACATCGATCAACTTTCCCATAAAAAAGTAAACTTCCCGCATCGATCAGTTTGTGTCATTATATCTACAATTGGGGCATAATCCTAGGAATACCACCCAAGGAGAACATGTTTCCCATGTGCATTCTATATCTTGATCCCTTGTTGTTTGTATAGTAGGTTTACAAGTCCCCCTTCTCCGTCTTCCTTTCTTGATCAAGAGTGTGACTAACTATCATCGGTTCCATGTAAACACTTGCCTTTGTCCCAAGTGCATTACTTTGTATGTTTCTTGTTCTCACTTTACCTCTAATCCAGTTCATATCACTCTCTCCACCTGCACTCTTCCCTATGGTGTGTGTTCCCTTTGGGGTCACCTTCTCATCATAGTATTTTATCTATTTAATCCTCATATCTCATCAAATTCATCCCATCTTTTATCTCATCTCATTCAATCTTTTATCCCATCTCATCCAATCTCCATATCAAGTTATCTCTTTTCCCATCTTTCCCTTAGTATGTCACCCATAACACACCTTTTCTTACCTTGCATAGCTCATCTTGCAGCCACTTTCACGAACCATCCTTGTGTCCCCTCTTGGGGCACCATCTTCCATCTCAAGCCCACCTTTGCGGCCACTTCTCATCCCCATCCTACTAGGACGCATATTTTCTTGCTTCTTCATCATTATCTGCCCTCCTTTCATTTAATTTTCGATGTGTCACTCATGACACACTATTTATTTTAATTATATCTAACTTTTTATTATCATCTTTCCCTTCCAAATGTCATCTCTATGTCCTTTGTTGGGGCACCATTCTTATCTTCGTCCTCATCCTCCATGGATGCATTTACCACTCGATTCCTCATGTATGAAGGATTTCACATTATTATCCTCATATTTATTTGTGCACAATGTCCACCTTTGACCCGTTGGTCCCATGGATTGCACATCTATTTGAGAGGATTCCCATTGGATTCCCTCCATCTTGCAGTGGTTTTTTACTGATTCATAGGTCCGCAAGACATGGCCATCATCTCCATTGAGGTTGTATCTTGTTCCTCGCCAAAGTGAATCCTAAATCACCGCCATATTTTTAATCCTTACTTTTGTTTGAATCCTTCCTACACTTGGGGCATTATGCCTCATCTTCACTTTTTTCCATTCTTTCCCACCCTCCCTTTTCATCTATCTCTTTCAAACTAGTGATTAGTTCCCCCTTCGTGTTCACTAATCCCTAGTTTTAGGGGGAGAACCTCATCAATAATCCCTCATCAATCATCCTATCCATCCCTTCTCATTTTTTCTTTCATAGCTTTCCATTGCAAACCCCTCAACAAAAAGGGGAAGAATGTAGACACTTGTTTTTGGCACTCTTGTGCCTTTGTATTACATACACCCCTCACTCTCGCCTAACACTCCCCCTTTCCCACCTTATTTTCAAACAATCCCATATTCCCTCTTAATCATCCTATTCCCATTTTATTCACCATTATCTTATCTATTTACCATTATTATTATTATCCCCATTTTAATCCCCCCTTATCCATATTATTTTCCTAATTCTTACATCTATCTTTTATCCCTTAATTATTCTAATCTCATAAATCCCCCCATTTAACAATCCTCATGGGATACCCATCCCCTCATCATTACCCTTCATTAATCCTTTCCTAGGATTCCCCCCACTCATTCCACCCCTTTCTAAGATTCCTTACGCTTCCCTCCACCCATTAAAAACCTCTTACATGTGTGTATGGCTAAAAATAACCCGCTAGAAGTTCAAAATCTAATATTGCCACCCCATTATTACTATAACGTCTATTGCGCAGACTATCTATGTCAGTTGCCGACGACCCAACCTTACCTTATTTAAACACACTTGCCCCTCCTCTCTAAAGGTGGGGAAAACTTGGAATTATTCTTGTGCTTTGGATTGCTGCATGTTATGCCTCATTCTTGGAACTCGGTTATCAATTAGATCATCTTGACATCCTTTTTTCATACCATAAAAAAGCTTGGATTTTAAAGGATATTGCGAGAGATATCATATGTGGATGTTTTTTTTTTGTCTTGTAGGATCTTACGGTATTCATCAAGATCTATGCTACCGTATAATTATCTTTAGCCATTTTTAGATCCAACCATCCACCACATCTCTTTTGTTGAGATTCGATCCTAGTCCAGTTGTTGTCATTGCGTCTGGTCATCGCCGACCCATACTCTCCATCTTCTAGATCCATCTTACCTTGCACCCCTCTGCATTTCATTCACTTTTTCTTGCACCTCGTCATTCTTCTACATCTTGGTCATCTTACCTATATCTTTGTCACATATCCCCAACATCTCTAAACCAATACTTACCCTACCTCTACATATCTCTTATATACCCCGCACAAGTCTCCATCGATTGTGCTTATTTGCTTCGTGTCACCATCAACCTACACCGTATCTATTCCATATCTACTATTTCCTAGATCCATTTCCCTCTTTTGAATTATGGTACCCACCTATTTGGTTCTGCATTAGCTTCTCAACTCTACTCCTGCACATTTTTAGTTCATCTTTGTTACGGTTTATCGTCGACACTCTTTGGTTTGAATTCTACTTCGATATTTCTAGCATAAGTTATAATTTTGGTTTACCCTAGCTTATTAGACACATTTCAAAATATTTTATCTGCATACTTCCATTCCATTTTTGATCATATGCTTTTATTATCAAAACGCAGGATGACATCCTTTCTAGGAAGCTTTCGATTTTCATAACCGACTTCGTCGGGTAACCCACCATATCCATCACTAATCCTTTTTCATGTTTATTCTTTGTTGTTTTGTGGGTTATTGATTCACAGCAAGGAAGGTCTAATTTTGTGTGTCTGCACCATCTTCATCGTCATCCGCAGATGCGAGGTCCCTACAACCTCTCATTTTCTAAGGTTTTCTTGGTTTCTAGTTTAGTCTTCACTAATTTGAAGAAAGAAGTGTGAAATATTGACAAAAAGTAATCCTAAAAGAGGAAGATGAAGGGAAGGGGATGAAATTAAGGAGGAATCTTGAAGAGTCCTTAAAGTATTAAAGCGAAGAAAAGTGGAAAATGGAAAGACTACAAAGAGAAGCCAAAAAAGCAATATATGGGGAAGCTTGAGTATTTACGAGGGAAAGATGAAACCAACTATAAGTAGGAATAAATTAGGGAAAGTGGCCAAAGAAGGAGGAAGGAGATTCTTAGATAAACTGAAGAGAACATTGAAGGAGAACAAAGAAGTGATTGAGAGGATGCACAATGAGGTGTGGACCTTGATTGCAAATCTTAGACAAAAATCGAGGAATCGAATGAGACCGAGGAACCATAAGAAGAATGTGAAGGTAGAGGATTATAAGTAGATTAATGAAACAATTGTTGTTGAACCTAGATAAACCATTATGGAAGCCATGGTATTACAAAGATCAAGAAAACACAGTCTGCAGTGAAGAAACTAGACTAGATCCACAAAGGTCTATAAAAGATGATATTTTACCCCACTTTTAGGATATATGTTCCCTAAGCTAGACAGATAATTGATTACTTGGGATTGTCTAAACAATTGAGAGCATGCTAAAATTTTGCAACAAGTGAAGAAGGTTAAGTCATCCCACCCGAGTGGAAACCATATTGCATACAAGACCTAAAGAGATAGGTGTGAAAGAAATTTCAAGGGAAGTAGATTTATTGTTTCATAAATATATGTTGTTCGGACTTACATTCGGGAAAAATAGTGAAAAGAGTGGGGAATGCTGTAATCCTTGTTCTATGAGCTTGAAATATAGAGTTAGCTTTCTAGAATTAGAAGAGTTAGAAGAAAAAAATCCGAGAATCTAGTAAGCCTAATGTATGCATCAATACATGTACTAATAAGCGAAGTGCACAATTGAATCCAAATTGTAGCCCGAGTCATACTATTGCGTAGATTCATTTAGGAAACCAATTAGGAATGGGAGGAAAGATGGCTCATCATTCTAACCCTTATACAAGTTTGTAACCATATGAAGGGTCTTTCAATCTAGAATATGACTTGTTAACACGTGACATGTGATGGGGATAAAACACGGTAATATATTATAATAATAAAAGTGTGAACTCATATGATCACTACATAAAAAGTTTTGGATTTATATACTCAAGAAATGTTAGTGTGCAAAATTTACAGGAAGTTTGTGGTGCACTCACACAAAAATTTAAAAGTAAGAAGCCTGTAGGGGAGACTATTAAGGACTTGAAGGAAATAAAGCATAAATCAGGAGAATTTTTCATAGAATATGACATGGGCTTATCTGATGTAATAAAAACTAGTTTTGATTTTGATTAGCCAAGCAAATCAACCTAGTTTGTAGATCGATCATGTGCAAGAAGATTCAATTTTTACTATGTAAATAAAATTCCAACCTAAATATCTCGGCCTTTGAAGTAGCTATCCCAAAGGAAAATATTGAATCTTCTTTGAGAGAATGGTGCATCTAGCCAAAAGACAAGAAAAATTAGATGTAGTAATGCGTAGACTAGAGGAATTATAAAAATAAATAAAACTAGGTGCAATTTATAGTGCACAGAGTGTGGGAATGAAGGACATCATAAAATGACTTCACTAAAACAAAGATAGGGGGACGAGGAAAATATTATGAAGTATGAATGATATGGGGACACTTGCTCGAGAATTGTCACAACATTATGTTAGGCAACCTCAAAATATAGTGTGTAATTTTTGCAAGACTACTACACATGAAGATAAATATTGTAGAGTTTTGATGGATTAGAAAGAAGAGGTTACCAAAAATGTCTTCATAGTTTAAACATAATTTGACACTAAATCATAACAAATTATGCCGAAATAGAGATGGTCACCTCTCCTCGATCGAGTACACAAAGTGGTCTCTTTCCTCATCACAATCAAACACACAAAAGATACCACAATTTCCACAACGTCATCCGAGTTGAGCTATGTTGTCTTTGTAAAACAATATGGGTTGGGCACCTTCTTCTCCACAACAATCGCTTGGGTAGAATGCACCTCCACCACAAGCCCTCCATGAAGGATGAAACAAAATAAGGATGAAACACCTCACAGAGGTAGTATGGTACACAATAAGGAGGATACTAGGGTGATTACCAAAAAAGGAGAATGGGACCTTGACTATAGAGACAAGGGGTAATTTTTTATATTTTTGGAGAACTAAATTATATTGCATGAAATTTTCCTTCAAATCTAGAGTGGGAAGTGTTTTGTGCATATTGTAGGGTGAATGTGCAACATAATACAAAAGATTGTCCCACATTGGAGAAACAAAGAAAATAAAAACAATTGTGTAATGTCAAAATGATCAATGTATTTCCCAAGGAGGATGGAAGTCTCTAAGATATCACCATAACTCAAAGGAAAGAACAAGGCTTGGAGCATGTGGAGATTCCTAATGAGCCCCAAATACATCACACATATAAGGATACTTACCCTAATCCAAGAAAGGAAAAAACATTGGTTAAAGAAGCTAAAGGATTGTTACACTTGATTTAGAATAGAGATCTCAATTGGAAAAATAGGGAGAAACACATATATGGCCAAATGATGTGAATTTTGAAGCAATGAGTGGTTACCACATTACAAAATATCTTAAAATTAGCAAATGTCATATGCAGCAAGGATATCTCTAAAAAATCTCTAACCTACTCAAGAGTTTGTTAGAAAGTGCAATAAGTGGAGTGGTATAGTCAAATAATACCATTTGGCATGTGAAGAAAAAGAAGGCATGGGATGTAGATACCATATTGAACATAATCATAGGATTCTATGAAATAAAATATGCCATCTTTGATTTTGGGAGTACCGTCAACATGATGCTGAGATCCACTTGGGAAGTTATGTGAGCTCTTGCTTTGGCTTACAACCATGTTACTCTTAACATCGTAGCCTATAGGGGAGTAGATCCAATTTTTAATTAGAGGATGTAGAATTTTTGGTCAAATACTTAAGTTTAACGGGGAATTTTGAATTTATTGATATGAAGACCAATAAGATGCACTACCTCGTGTTTATTGGAAAAAATGGGCACATGATGGCAAGATGACAATTAACATAATACAAGTAGATAGAAGTACATCTTGAAAACTCTATCATTGTCATACTAATGAACATGACTGAGCAAAAACATACACGATTTGTAAGGAACCTATGTCTCCGTATGTACATGATGTTGAAAGTTGGTTTAAAGTGGAACATCACAAAAGAATCGAGGCTCCACAATCCATAAAGGAAAGGAATATAAAATATTATATAAATTGGGATATTTCTATTACTTTGCATAATCCAAGAAGGTTTTTACGGAAGAAGAATTGCAATACACTATTAGGTCTTTGATTAAATCTAAGATAACACTTATATGCATTTGTGCAAAATGACCAGATTATACTAAGACCATTGGAGAAAGCCATATCTCAAAGGGAACTAGAATATTCAATTGGTGGGAATTCAGATGCAAACTTGAATAATTGGATGCACAAAGAAGACAAGGTTAGACATGTGAAAATGGTTCAAGAAAAAGAAAAAGAATTCACAATTCTTTGGAACCTTTATTCTTCGTTGAATTTCGTGAACATGTACCACAATAAGGCATGAAGATAAGCACATTCGATTATGTATTGAATGGAATAATAACTACAACGAGGGTCATGTTGGCTCCTAATCTAACACCCTAAACAAGGATAACAATGAGGAAGGAGGCAAGGAGAAAAGATAAACCTCTACGTGTGTCATTTTTTAGACAAGGATATGTCTATCTATTTGTCTTGACCATGCCTTGTGGGAATGACAGGGAGGCACGTGACTAAGGATGTGGCTATTATCTTACTACTTTATGGCTATGCCTGAACCAAGGTGAGAGAACCTAAGGGGTGTATTGAAAGAGTGAGGGATATATTATGTTTCAAACCCTCAAACTTGTTGGAACCTCAATATGAGATCAAATGCAACCACTAAATGCAATGATCATTCAAAAGAATGGTCACACAAGCATTACAGACACTTGATACATCAGACACAAGCCACTGAAGATAAATAAAATGTGATCTTAGTCATCATCTCTAGAGAAATTGTTGACAACTTGGAATATATTGATGATGGGATGCTAAACTCTAAAAATCATGTCAAATACACTTGAAATATACGAGATAGGTGTAATTTGTAGGAAAAAACATATAGAATAGGGCAAAGGAAATGTGGTTTGAATGGGTAGGATGATATGGTACTTAGTTAAATGAAGTGGGTGGTGGTGGATCTAATGGGGAGGAGTACCACAACTTGCCATCTTAGCATGTTACTTCCAAAATCTAAAGATAAGAACATAGATTAAAACAACACAATCTTCAAAGGGACATTTGCATTTATTGATACCAAGTTCATGCAAACATTACCACATAACCTCTAAACAAAACACTTGTGCATGAAACTTCAAAATATCTATCAAATCATTTCCATAACACCTAAGATACACTCAAAGGTTGTAAACAATCACCTCTGAGACAATATTACATAAAGGAATTTTATAACCAAACATACATTGCAAAGTAACACTACAACACAATGTTTGTTCAATAACCAATCACATGCAATAACCAAAAGTAAATGCTTCGTATTTCATTGATTTAACAGATAAAAGATTACATCAAAGATTGCATTCCTCAACTATGCTCTTACTTACAATCTAGAATGTCTTGACTAAAGCATGGAAAACAATTATGTGTACTTTGATTTAGAAAAGGGAGACATATACATGATGCTCTCTCAATGCCTTGATAATGACTATACAATGTAATCACCTTAGAAAAAAACCTAATACTATAATTAGATCCTTCAAAAAACTAAAACCAAACCCCTAGAATGAAAGACATGCTTTTTCTTATACAAAATTTCCCCAAAAGGGAATATACCTAGATACCCCCAAAAATCCTTTGAAAGATGGAAAACGCGGGATGATAATCCTTGATTCGCCAAAATGAATGGAAGGGCCATTCCAACTAAAAATATTCCATCTTGGTGTGCCAGGTTGGAACGGTTTTGGATCATGATTGAGCTTGTGGATAAGTGGAGAATATTACTTTTGCAAACAAACTCTTTTTTGTCTCTTTTTGCCTTGTCACCTCACCATCATGCACACTCCAGGAGAGTTTTTAATCATTTCCATCATTTGATTTGATTCTTTTCACTTGGAAGAATGATGAATAGAAAATAATAAAGAATGAGGATGAAGAATAAAGAATGAAGAAAGTGTTCAAGAAGGGTCAGATCTATTTATTCACTCTTTGCCTTCTTTTCCAATTTATTCCTATATGCATCAAGATGTTTAAACATCCCCAAAATGGGGTCTTCATCTGGCCCCACATGATAGAGAAATATTATCTCCTGTTTAGATAAGAGATTGTCAATTTCAACAGAGATAACTTTCTTCTTCTTGACTCTCTTGGCCAATTTATTAATGTAACTCTCCAAATGAACAAATTTTTTGAATGAAAGAATAATTGAAATCTTTGAGCTTCTAACTCTCCTACAACATGTTGTCATATAATTTCAATTAGATTTTCTACATCTGTAGTTCCTGGAGTGTATACACCTATAAGGGAAGCATTTTCTCAATTTTTGACTCAATGTCATCAACATATTCTCTTGCTTTCTCCCTTATGTCCTGGAGTTTGGCCTATGCACCCCCCAAAGTGTTCATTCTCAATCTAATAGCTCCCTCATACTCATATTGCCTTCTTTTACAGTATGAGGGAACTATTCCTTCCTTTTCAACCACCTCATCATCCATGGTAGTGATGGCCTCAAGCTTAGGCAATAAGCCATCCCAATACTCAACCTCATCTTGATATTTTTCAATTAATTTTTTACCTACCTCCATTTGCTTAGAGACTTGGTTGTAACATTCAATCACTTATTTGAGGACTTGGCTGCCTCTTGTTTACTAATTCCTCTTCCCATTTCTTGGTGGCCTCCTATTCTTTAAATCCTCAACATTCTTCATCATTTCAAGGGTGATAATAGTGGAAATTTCTTGACTTTCCATGGGAGCTTGTAACCATTTATGTATGTAAGTTGACAAGATGTCAACTTTTTCCTTACTTGCTTCTTTGGTTTCTTTGTCTTTATCCATATTTTGGAAAAGACCTCCCATTTCCATTGTAACTTCATGCTTGAGCCCTTCTATAGTTGGTTTCCCCAATGGGACCTTGGTGATCTAATAATCATAAGGGGGGGAAGCTTCATCCCTTAAGACATCAGTTTGTGGGGTGGAAACTTCCACAAACCTTTCTCCTTGAGGACCCACCATTGTTCTTGATAGAATTTTTGATTTCTTTGGTGTTTTGATGGTCTCAAGGAGATGATGGTCTCTAGGTTATCTTCTTCTACCTACACTCTCACTTTTCTTTTCCTTGGGAGTGTTGCTCCCAACCATCCTTCACCTAGAGTGTTGCCTTCCCCTTGTGTTTGTTGTTGGGAGGCACTTGGTACAATCACAAGTTCTTGTGATTTGGAGAGTGTGAGGCTAGAGTCATGAACCTATATTTATGGTGTTTCCACTTTTAATTAATTGTACTTGGGTTTCCTCCTCCTCTACCCCTTTATCTTTCACTTCTTCTCTTTCTCTATTGAAGGGTGTGAGGCACTTGCATCTGTTAGTTCAACCACTTCAACTTCAACTCCAACTCCTCCTCCTTGGATGGAGAAGATTCCTTCATTGCTCAATCTATTTTTGATTGATCTTAAGCCTCTGTTTCTACAAATTTCTATGCACTTCATGAGTTATAATTACCTTTTCCACCATTTCTAGAGCTGATTGAAGAGGATCCATGGTTTTTGTGTTTTCAACCTCCTCTATCAATGGAATTCTCTTCCCCATTTGGTTGCTTAACTTGTTATTATCGATTTTCCCATGGTGGATTTCTCATGAAATATTGGGCTTCCTCCCTTCTCTCTTCAATTGATGCAACTTGAGCAGATGCATGTAACTTGAACATCCTTTGGAGTGAAGGTCAGCTCTATAATATCTTGATCCAAGCCATGAAACAAATTAGTGAAGACTTGTTCATGAGATGGATCTTGCACTTCTTGTCCCAAAATTCCAACTGATGCAATTTGTTCTTCATGAGTTGGGACCAAGATAGGCTTCTTGTGACAATGGGAGGTGGGGTAGTATCAACTACCTTGGGAGCCTCTAAACTTGGGAAAGTACCTCAAGGCCTGGGGAAACTCCTTGTATGGGTGCACTTGCAATTGTTCTGTTGCAAATGTTGCCACCTTTTCCTTTTTACCCTCACAAAGTGCTTGGTTATTGGTTCCTCCTCCACTTCCTCAGGATGGGTTCTAATGTTGGACTCACCTTGGTTGCTTTGGTGAAACACTTCCCTCATCCTCTTTCCTTTGCTAGGTGATCCCTTTGGAGCAGAGGATGATGCACCTACTTGGGCTTTCCCATGAGAAAAAACTACTTTGGGCCTTGAAGTGGGATGTGGTATAACTTAGATTGGAGTGGCTTGAGTGATAGGGGCATCCTTCATTGATTTTCTCAACATCTCCTCAGCCTTTTGTGTCAACTCGAGACACAGGTGCCATAGTTTTTCTCACAATGACACTCAACTCCTTTACTATTTTGAGGTTGGTCCTCTGATGGAAATATGTGGAGATTTTCCCTTCAATGGATCCAAACTTTTGGTCCCTTTATCAAAGGTGGAATAACATCCTTGATTGCACCAGTGGCTTCTGTATTCCCTCAAAAATGTAGTGTTTTGTAGGGATAAATCAATTCCTTTACTTATCATCCAAGTGAGAGTTCTCTTAATGACATGAGTTGTCTCTCATGCAAGTATATTGGCTCTTACACAATCCAATCAAGAGGTGACATTAGTTGGGATGCAATGTTATTTTCTATATAGTACTTTCTCACTAGACTTTTATCATCTACCAAACCCTTAGGGACAACTACAACTTTGTAATCAATGATATGAGAGAGGGTCATTCTAGAAAAATCCTTGAGTCTCACCTCTTCTTCATCTCTACAATCCATCCAATAGTCCTCATAATGAGGCTCATGCTCATATGTATTACCCAGGGCACCTTGCACTATCCATTTGATATCATAATTGGTCTAGCCTAAAACTTCTACATGATAACTCCATTCATTTCAGTTTCAAGGAGTTTGGATTTGACCACTGTGGGGCATGTGTATCTCCTAATAGTAATTGGGAACTTAATATTGGTTTTATGCTTCCCTGTAATGAGCTTATGGACATCCACAAGTTGTCTTGACAATTCAAGTAGTTCCCATTTATCATCCAAGTACTTGGGAAATATATATGGTGTGCCCTAGAATCCACTTACCTGATGTAGGTGAAGAATCTGAATTGGATGAAATAACATTTGTATTCAGTGATTACCTCTTTGTCCCTAGATGATATCCTATATTTTCCTATTCAAGATTAAATAAACAAAGGACAGGGGAAAAGAATGCATCATGAACCAACCTGAAATTATACTTTTGATTCTCCAGTTGAGTATGGGTATACATCATATACCTTATATTGAGAAAACTCCTTAGCCCTTACCAACCCAAGGAATGAACTATGGAATGCAATGTTGTAAATTAAGTATGAAGTCATGTAGAATTCACATTTTTGTTTAGACCCCTCTTGAATCTGCACTACCATTTTGATAAGTTGTTGATGGATGGAGTCACTTATCAACTCCCCAGTGGATATGTGCCTTTTGAATTATAATGAGTTGGATGAACCTAAACATCCAATCATGGTAGTGATATGTAGACTCATTCCCCACAATCCTATTCAATAAGGGTAATAAGGTCTCCAATCTCTTTCATAAAATCATTTCTGGTCAACCTCTTTGGGATTCAGTGGAAAATATTCTTGGCTTCTCAAGCCATTGATTGTTTAATACTTTGAATACTTGGCACTATTGTTATTCCAAAATTTAACTATATTTTCAACTATAATGTCTACCACTTCATCAACATCTGGGATTCCCAACATTTCATCCAAAGTATCAGGAGTCAGGGATAAGACCACAACACCACTCCCATCTCTAACTTCCTCTGTTTTGAGTTATAATTATATGCACAAGCCCATACCAATTATGGGTATTGAGTGAGGGGGAATATAAGTTGCTAAGGTAATGAAATGTTTGTCATATTTTCCATAATTCCACTCTTATCAGTTGTATGCAACCTATAGAGGAAATCATCCAAATCTAAATTGCCTAGGTTTGTAATAGTTATCCTATATAAGTCGGAAATAAGGTGGGATGAGGTCATGCCACACAAGTCAATTGGATATTCATTGTGTCAGGAAAGAGGGAAGATACAATTTTCTTCAAGGAGTAGACTAATAATAACTAAAGACATGCAAGAACCTCCCTTAATGCTTGAAACAATCTCATAACACCATATATTAGGGAGTTGTCACATTTAAGGACTTACCTACACACTAAGGTAGTAGCTACACTCCTTTTTGAACCAACAAAAGCCTTCAAACACCATTCACGCTTGAACAAACCTTCACATAACTTAATTTCAAAACTTAGGGCTCTTTGTTATTCTAGGGACTCTAGAGTATTCAACAACCTTAAATTTTAAATGTAAAGTACAAGACTTAGCTAGATTTCCAACCATATAGCTCTTCACACACTCTCATTAATGACAGCCACATCCTCCCAAATTTTTTCATATTTATGTTCGTTGATTTTATAATTTTGTTTGAATATGAGGCTTACATTAGACATGTTCACTACATAAAATTTACTTAAATGACATGTCACTTTCTCATTGTCTCAATCCTTAAATATTTTCATACATGGCCCAAAAACTGCTTTACTTCTTATGAGTTGTAAAATAGTAACACATGTCCACTCTTCCAGGTCAGGGGGGATAGGAGAGCAGTTAGTAATTTTGCAAAATCGTGAATTTACGAAATGTGAGGCTACAAAGTTGCCCTTGCCACAAGATTCCTCCATACTACGCCATGTTTCTTCTTTTTTGTGGCTTCGAGGGTAGGCATGCAGATGGAAGTATTACAAAAATGTAAAAGCTGCCATGTCACAACTATAAAAGTGATCTACCTTGAGGTATCATTATATGCCACCACATGTCTTCTTTGATCGTGCCTCGAGATGGAAATGTATTTTATAAGATTGCAAAAATTGTAAAATTAACAACCGCAAGATTGAGAAGATTTTCCCTTAGCCAACCGCTACCGATCATCCCACCTATCCTCTTCCATCGCACTTTGGAGATGGGATCAGAATTATAGTCTTGCAATAATCGTGAAGTTGCAAAATGTAAAACTATAAAGTTTCTCTCCATCTTGTATTTTAAGATTATTTAAACATTCTACTTTTCAGGGCCTCAATGATGTCCGTGTAAGTTGCACATCCACATTGTTTTTCACTTTGTAGAAAATGTCGACAAATGAAGGAATATTTGTGGTATATTCCTTTGTTAGGGCTCGAGTTGATTTGTAGTTCACAAATTTGCAAAAATGCAAGGTTTATCTTAATTCCCGCATACCCCGGATGCTCAATATTCCTTTTGTCACATCTTGGGGTGAAACTACAAGTTACAAAATTACATAATTGTAGAGAACCCAATTCAAAATCAAGGGGCCTTATTCCAAAGGATTGATTGTATAACTAAGGCCGTAACAACCTCACCCATGCCCTCAAACTGTTGTTGACCATTTTTGGTCATGATGGTGCAGGGGTACAATTTTTTTTTCGAGTTACTCATTTTCTATTGATGATTAGGAAAAACAAGGCAATAAACAACTAGGAATGTTGTGGTTCCAAGATACTAATTCCTCACATAGGATGCCATTCGAGTGGTTGTCTTTTCCAAGATCATGCATCAACCATTCATGACTGTTGCATGGTCTTGAAAAAGATAGGAAAGGCATCATATATCGAAGTGAGCATGATGGGACAACAAGGATATAAGTGTGAGATTGGAAACTTCTTAAGTATGGAGGCAAGTTGTAGTTGTTTCATGTGTTCATTCATTCGTTCTTACTTTTAAATGATTAAAAAGGTACATGTAATTTATTATCAAGTTACTTATGATTATATGAAAGTGTGTTAGACAATTGAGTTTTTAGATGTTCATTTAGTTATGTAAATGAAAGTAATGTAAAGGAAGTAGCATACAACTCATTCCATTGAACAATTGTATATATTAATAAGGGAATTGCACAAGTTGCCCCACCCAAGCCATGTGATATGACTATCTAAGAATGCAGATAAATTGGAAATTGAAAATGAAAGGAAGAAAAGGAGATCCGTCATTTCTGAAAGGTGAATCCACTTCCTTGTAACTAATGCTCCAAGTGCTCCATATTGTCACTCCTATATGCTTAAAAAGGAAAATAAGAAGACAATTAGAGCTTGGGGTTCCTTAACTCCATTGTATTTCTAGCTTCTAACGTATATGCATTCTCATTGTGAACCTCTATTACGAAATGAAAGAACATCTCATTCTAGGTACTAAAAATGAAAGGATTTTAAGTGCAAAATAGGATGAGCATAATGAGGTAAAATATTTCATAATGAGAAATAACTTAAGAATTGGAAACCATCTTACAAGTATGCATTTTACATAAACATATTTCAGAATGAGACAAAGATTTATAATAATGTTTTTTACAAATACATATTTTTCTAAATTGTAGTTTTCTTCATGCAACATTCAAGGTACAAATGTCCAGAATAGGTTATGAATGCATGATTTTCAAAATACACATGCGTTTTACTAATGTGCAAGGTACACACATGTTAAATCACTTCAACATAAAATAGTTCAAAAGGAATGCATATTTGCAATATTCATCAAATTCCCAAGCACAAGTATATTTCAAGTTACATTTCAGAATGTGCAAATGAACCAAAAAGGAAAACTCTCCATCTTGTAAAAAGAAATTTGCAAATGTGAGAGTTGTTAGAGTCTAAGCTACATAATGAGATAAAGATCGGATCTAAAAGACAACCACACATTTGTAAAAGAGAAATTTTTTAAATTACATATTTTCTATCAAGTTTTCAAAATCATAAAATCAAATATGCATTTAACAATGTTCTTCAAGTTTCAACTATGACCATGCAATGAAATCCGGGCCATTGTCTTTCAAAAACCCCAAAATATTTCAAGTACCAACAAGCCAAAGTAGGAGAAATGTAAAAAAATTAGATCTAGAGGTGCCACCCATATATTTTGTAGATCATTACAAGTACATATTTCAAGATGGAGGAGTTCCAAAGTACAACAAATTCTTAAGCACACGAAATACAAATTTTCACAAAAGGTTTACAGTACAAAATTTTCAAATATGGAAATTATCTTAAATTTTTATATACAATGAGGACAAGGTTGTAGTCATGAAATGAAGGGTTTGAGTCAATTTTTTTCAAAGCGTAAATTTTTCAAAAATGGAGTACTATCGAGTTGAGATATAAAAATACTTACCCCTTTTTAGTCACAAATCTATGCAAACAACAAGAGTTGGGCTCTCATCAACTCGCCGATATGGGTGAATACATAGCGAGCTAGGTGAATACATGCCAAACCGGTAATATAAAATGCCAAGCCAATGGAAATTACAAGGACAATGTAAAGAGAACAAATCATAACTCATCATTAACAACTCAAACTAACACACACAACGAGTTAGATTTCGGTCACGGGGTTGAGCTCATGACCATATAGTCGAGTTGTTAGGTAGCAAAAGCATGACTGCTCAAGCTCCTCAAGTGAATAAAACATTACATGATGAGATAATAAGTACAACCCCCATGGATGAGCTAAGACTTGCATGACGAGCTAAGGAGGGTAAACAACGAACCGAATAGAACTTTCCCAAAACCACAACGACAGGAAAGGAACAGAGCTCACTAAAATCGAAAGGCCGAGCTACAAAAGGTAATATAGGTGAGTCAAACACAAAGTAAATAATTGCTCGATCCTACATTCAAATGCAAAGATGGCTAGATCCCTCTCTGTCCCAGTGGAAACAAAGCAACCGGTTTACCAAATAATCTTTAGTCCGAGCTAGTAACCATAATAAAAACACCCAAATGGCTGCCAAAAAGTTAAATACCGTGTTATTTTGTGAAATACATGATGAGTAGGTGTATTGAAACCCTACGGTGAGATTCATACAACTCAAATTTGAATAAGGCTACGAAAGGGGAAACATCAAGATAAAAAAACCCACACAAAGATCTAATGATGCCAAACTCGGGAAGAGAGGAAAACATAGACCCATGGCGGTAGTGAGGAATTGATAAAAAATGTAGGGACAAGTTCTTAAAAACCATGCCAAGCACGAATGACCCAAGGAAGAAATCACTAAAGCGAAATAGATCTTTCCAAGGACACCAACCAGGGGATGCAAATTGCAATAAAAATACCTCGTAGAAACCTAAAATTAATCTCAAAATCCATGCTTAGATGAATGAAAACAATATAGAGGTTGAATCGGAAGAAACATGGCAGCCACAGAGGAAAAAATGCAAGGTTTTCCATAAAAATCCTCCACCACAAGAATCCAAATGTAAATGAAATTTTAGGAATTTTACCCTAATTGCAAAAGGGTTAACCATGAGTGTTAACTAACCATGGTTGGTCTAAAAATGGTTTATGATGAGTTTCAAAACCTTATGCTTTGCCAAATGCTACGGATGGGGAATTTTGCATTATGTTTATTATTGTAATTATTTACATGTGGGGGAATTTAACCATGCCTATCCAAAGTCAAAAACCACATAATTAGCCATGCATGCATGCATGCAAAAGACAAAACAAGACCAAATATTACCTTAAACTTGTCTAAGTAAGCAAGATTACCTTAACTTTTGCAAAAAGTGGATGTTGATCAAGTCAACAAGGGGTTTTACCAAGCCACATATATCATGCAAACCTATTTTGGCTCTTGTAAGCACTTTGTGTAATTTTTTTAGCCTTGATATTATTAGATTTTGTATTCATTTACAAAAGGGGTCAAATTGTGCTTTTGTGGGAATATTAGCTAAATATTGGATTTGTCTCCAATTAGCAAAGTAGAGTTGAAAACTTAAGTTGAAGTGCTATATTTTGAGAGTAAGTTGAGTCAAATCCTCTTTTTTTTTTGGCTATATGTAACCTTGTTGTTCAAGCAAGAAGGGAGTTTATTATTCTGTCATGCTTAGGCTATGTAGTTTTCGTACTACAACACCTTGTTGAAGCAATAAAAGGCTGATTTTCCTCCATTTACAGCTATTTGAAGTGTGTTACAATAGTTTATGGGTATGTGTTAGTGAGTTTTTATTTCCTTTGCATGCTCATGAACTTGAACACCTCCATGAAGTAGTTTTCATGCTTTACAAATCATTTTAAGTGCATGTTAATGCCTTTTGTGAAGTGTAGAAGTCCATCAAAAGAAGATGAAGTGAATATTCTTAGGTCTTTATCAATCAATAAGTGTGATTTTTGTAGTCATAAGTCTCCAACAAATTGATGTATCACCTACTTTACATTTTTCTTTTAAGTTTTGTTGTTTCTCTCCCTCAATCCCCGAAAGGAACTACTTTAGGTGATTGATCCAAGGAAACCAACCCGCTTTGGAGGGTTTTCTCAACTCGATTCACCCACGTTGAGAGAATTTCCCATTGTATCAATCGAAGAGAAGGATTGCTTGCACTTCAGATTGATAACACCTAAAACCATCAAATCAACAAGAAACATATGAAACATTAATACATTAGAAAAAACAAACAATTGACAAGGATTATGGCATAGTTTAATAAAATTAAAGCTTTGGGGAACACTCAACATTTTGAAAGGTCACATAAGTAATGAAATGGGAAAGACATACCAACACTCATAGGGAAGAATACAAAATGTGCCATGATTTATAATAGGATCAAATCAAGTACCAACACTGGATCTTTCTCAAGGATGGGTACCCTCAGCAGGGACGAAAAGAACCACATAAAAAATCATGAAGTAGACCAAATGCCTAATCCATTTGGAAAGGAGTCACATAACAATACACTTGGTTTTTTTTTTAATTCACAACACCATGAGCACAATATTGGAAAAAATTGATCACAAAGGTCCAGAAGGGAACAAAAAACAAACAAAAGAACCAAATTGTACAATGTACTACAAGAATACAAGGAGACACATAATCAATCCAAAAATTTCTTAAGATGCCTACTATTGACAGATAACTCAAGTAAATTTCCTTTGAAATACCTTAAGAAGAATGTATTTTCTCCAATTTTGATGTTGATGGAATAGGGACCCATCCATAATGTATCAAACTTCCCATGTTTTCCTTTATTTATCTTCATGTTTGTTATCCCATAACAGAACCAAATCACCCACATGGAAATTTCTTGGAGTTACCTTTATATCAAATATATTCTTAAGTTTTTATTTTAATTTAATGTTTCTTTGATGAGATTCTCTCTTGACCTCATCAAGCTCAATAATTTGGTTGATCCTTACAACATAAGGATCAACTCCCTCTTTATCTCCCAATTGTTACATAAATTGATAAGTAGAAAACTACAAATGGAAAGGTAGGACTACTTGGACACCATATACTAATTAAAATGGGATTTTTCTAGTGGATCTCTTTGATGTAACCCTATCAGCCCACAAGGAAAATTTAAGCTTCTCACCCCACTTTCTCTTGTTAACTTCCAAGGTTCTTCTAAGTATTTTGAGCAAGTTCTTGTTACTTGATTCATCTTGCCCATTCCCTTAAGGATTGTAATTGGAAGCATATGTGAGACTTATTCCATAATCATCACACATGGTTTCTAAAGGTTTAGATCTGAAGCTCATGGCATTATTAGCAACTATTTTGATAGGGACACTAAATCTACAAATGATGTGGTTCAAAAGGAAATCCATGACCACCTCGTGCGTTGCCTTCTTAGTGGGGATTGCCTCAACCCATTTAGTGAAGTAATCAATTGCCACAAAAATCCAATTGTGTCCAACATTAGAAATGTCTGAAATCTCACCAATAAATTCTAACCCCATTACCTAAAAGGATACTCAACTAAAACAAGCTACAAAGGGAGAGATCCAAAAGCTATAAACCTGCAAGAGAAATATTGTCAGTCTTCACATTTTCTTATCAATTGAGCAACATATTTGAAAAGGGATGGCCACCAATACTCCACTCGTGAAATCTTATGAGCAGTTACTTTGGTAACATAGTGACCACCACATACTCCACCATAAAATTCATTAATTAACTTAGGATCCCCAACTTTAGTCATATACCTTAATAAGACCCTTCAAGATTATTCTAAGAGAAACCATAGTCTGTTAAGATGTATTTTTGGGACACTAACTTTAATGTCCTTCTCCGATTTCTTGTCTAGACCCGAAAGAAAATTTAGATTTTACAAATAATAAACTATGTCCTTGTACTAAATAGAATTGCTCACCTTTTTATGGGGATCCCTTAGGTCATCATCAACATTATTCACTTCAAGAACTTGTAATTTTTTTTTTGTAATCAGATTTTCCAAACTAATGCCTCTCACAAACTTGGTAGTATTGATGTCCATGTCATACTCTTGAAGTTTTTTGACCCACCTACACCTTTTACTTGAGACTTTCATCTGTGTTAGGATGTACTTAACCATGGTGTGTGGCACATAGGAAATGATCCTTGAGCTCATGATGTAATGTCTGAATATCTTAGTGGCTATCACCAAGAAAAATACTATTGTTCTATGATTGTATACTTTAGTTCATATCCTTATAATGCCTTTATAAAAAATTCAATGGGTTTTTCATGGACCTCATCATCCTTTGGCAACAAGAATGAAGCAATAATACATTCATATGCAAAGGAGAATACATATAACTCCTTATAATCAGGACTAGCCAACACATGGGTAGTCTTTAGTCCATCTTTTACTCCTTTAAATGTTTATATTTCCTCATCTCCCCACTTGATAACTTGATCCTTTTTCAACATAATTGTGATAGGAAAAGTGATCTTAGCAAAATTGGATATGAACCTTTTCACAAATTTGATTTGACCAAATAAGGTTTGTATAACTTTCTTGTATTGGGGAATAGGTACCTTATAAATTACCTCTACCCTTTTAGGGTCAATCATAACTCATTTTTGAGTCACAGTGTGTCCTAAAAATTTTTCCTTTTACACACCAAAGTGGAATTTCTTGGGATTTAGTTAGATACCAAATTCTCTGCACCTGATCAAAAAAATTTCAAGGTGCTCGAAGTGTTCACTTATTTTCTTAGAAAATACGGTGATATCATTTTGATAGACCATAATAAACTAATTTATGAATCCAAAAAATGCAACATCCATTTCTCATTGGAAGGTAGATCCTACATTCACTAGTCTATAAGGCATTATGACATAAACATAAGTTCCTCAAGAAGTGGTAAAAGCAGTCTTGTATTATTTTGATTCCTTAACCACCACCTAATTATATCCAGAGAAACCATCCAATTTGGAAAACATTCTGACTTTGTTACCTTTTGTAAAAGGTTATCCATGTAAATGGTAGTTATCCTTTAGTGAAGCCTTGTTCAAATTTCTAAAATCCACACACAATCTAATATCCCCATTTTTCTTCCTAATCGGGACCAAATTAGCAACCCATGAATAATACCTAGTGGGTTGTATGATACCTCCATCCTTGATATTTTTAAGTTCTTCTTGCATTTTATTTTCAAGGATGGTGTTTATTGTCCTCTTATTTTGTTTGAAAGGTTTAGTGTGAGACTCAATGGGTATCACATGCAAGAAAAGGCCCTCTCTATTACCTTTAAATTAAAATCGGACCAAGTCAAACAATCATGATATTTCCTTAATATTTTAGTATAACCATGTATTTCTTCTATGTTTAATTTGTTGCCCAAGAAAACTTTTCTTGGGTTTTGGAAAGTCCCTAAGTTATAATCGATTACATCCCTTGAGGTGTGGTTAGATCTATTCATCGTTCATTAGTGTCATAAAAATCATATTCAAGGTTGAGTACCCCTTTTGGGATGGTGCGGGGTAAATTTTAGTGGTGAATCTTCACTAATTCATGAATATTTACATTTTTGAAATTTATATTTAGTAATTTTGAGGAGTCCTACGAGCAACATTTCTCCTAAATTTTTATGATGTATTTTACTTTTTTGGTCAAATCTCCTAGTATTTAAAATAAATTTCATACTTATGCATGTATATCGTCACTCCTCGAAACAAAAATTGGGTACATTCACCAATATATACAAATAAAAAATATAATCATATGCCAAATTCAACTTCCACAAGAATCTTGTATAAAAGATGCTCGATGGTTGAGTTCAACCACAATCTAAATGAATGACTGCATAGTCCACACACCTAACTATGTTGTACAAATGCCCTAATAACAACTTTAGGTTCCTAACACATATTACACACACCCGACTGCGGAGTCTAGACGCTCAACCATATTATCTAGATGATCGAATACATATTCCGGATGTGTGACCATATAATATAGATGTCTGATTGTATATTCTGACACTCGCCTAGATAATGCAGATGCCTACACCGACAATCCAAATGACCGTCAACACCTCGCCCAAGTTTGGATGATAATCAAAATGTTGTAGCCATAGTGGGATAATCATTAAAAAATGAAATCTTTTATCTTATTTTATCCATCCAGATAAAGGGGTCATACAAATGCAACCAAAATCTACACCAAATACAAGCACTATGTATTAACTAAATAATTAAGCCTTCTTAATTATTTTCAAATTACAAATTGCAATAATATACTCAATAATATAAATTTCAAAAACCCTGCTTTATGCCGAACCCACTGATAATGATATTCCATGAAAGAATTAATCATAATACCTTGTCACCACCTCATAATATTATTGATAATAACATGACTCCACTTGAGGACAATCCTTATTATGTGTCTACATTAGACAACATTCATGATTATAATATGCAATAAGAAGAAGACATGCCCTCCACTTGAGGAAAATCCTTACTATATTCCTACATTAGATGGCAATCACATTTGTGATTACGATATATGAATAAGAAGAAGACATTTTCTGTCATCAAACACCAACTTCAACTGGAAATTATACATCACAATTATTTGAAAAGGAAGAGAATAGACGACATTCCCAATGATGAGATCCACCAAACAAAATATATTTCTACACATAGTGATCAAACACCTATTTCAGGTGATAATACAACACAAAAATATGTGTGAAGAAAGAGAAGTAGATGGACTATTGGAAGGTCTTTTAAGTTTGATTGGGTAGCTAAGTATCCATTCATTGAACCAGTAGAGCCAAAAAGGTAATGATACTCCAATAGAATGTAAATGTACAATTTGTAGCTGGAAACTTGGAAAGGATCACAAAATGCAACTCAAGCTTTGGACACAATTGAGAAACATTGGGGTAAAATATATGTATCGGTTAAGTAAAAGATGGTCAAATAAAACAAACATAGATATGGAAAAATGTAAAAGAATGCATGCATATAAGATATGTAACAGAGTATGAAAATGAATAGAAACGACTACAAAATCTTGTTGAGAAAGGAGGAACAATTACAAATCAGTTAGGAAAAGTTGTTCAGTCTAATCTACGTGCCAAAAATATATAGTTCTCAACTATTTACCACATTCTAAAAAAGGGTAGACCTATTTCTGATTTTTTGGATTATAAAATTTTATTTCAACATAATGGATTCCCTAATATTCCATAATCGCATTGGTCGATACAACAAGTGCTTGGGAAATGGAAAAATGTCTAGCGATGATTGAGGAGGATTTAAAAGAAAAATTAAAAATGCATGATTTATCTCACTATCTATTGATGAGATCACAACGGTTGACAATACATCATGGGTTTTCATTCATGTTTATACTTTTGAGAACCATCTAAGGCAACCTCATTTATTAGTAGTCCATAAAATGATAGAAAATTATAATGTTGAGAACCTTTACAAGTTGGTTATTTCAAGTTTGAGGGATATAATTGGGATGGATGATTATACTATCACTACTAAGTTGGTGTGCATTGGTACAAATGGTGCATTAGTAATGTAGGGGCACATAAATGGTCTTTAAATTCGACTATAAACCACTTTTTTTCCCATATATGATTCCAATCCATTGCATGACTCATAGAATGAATCTTGCATACAAAATAGTTAACACATTTGAGAGTGTTACAAAAGTCAAAGATCTTATTTGTGACTTGCATGCATATATGTCCAGTAGTCCAAAAATATTTCTAGAGTTCTAGAAATTTACAATTAGAGTGACTGATGGTAAAAATAATCTAAAATATGTTATGCTTTAACAAACTAAGGGGAATTTTTTAACACCCATGTTATGCTTAAACAAACTAAGGGGATTTTTTTAACACCCATGTTATGCTTAAACAAACTAAGCGGATTTTTTTTATAAACCTTTAATCACCTTTCTATGCTTTCAATTATTTTCTCGCACATAAAAGAATAAACCCAAAATAGTAATATTTTTTAAAAATCTCTTAAATCCCTTTTTTATGTTGTATTGAATAACATGTTTACCTAGTTCAATACTAAGTAATCCAACATTATTAATAGTAGTATTTTATTTTACCAAACGGCCCAAGGCGCGCTGACACATCACCCAGAAAGCTTGAGCAACGACGCAGCGCCTGCACAATGGTACCAAGTCCCTCTTTTATGGAAGCTTTGTTAAGGAGTTTAGCATGATGAACACACAATTAGATATATTCTAGACCCATAATAACAATGCAAGTATAAACCATAAGCAAATATAGATCTCAACCATATGCAAGAATAACTTATTCAAGAATCAAGATTAGGTTTACCGGGAAAGAAACGGTCATAGATATGTCAACAACTAATATCCAACCACAAAGATCCATTGTATTAATTACTGTAAAAAACAAAAGCCACATACATACATAAGAGTATCATCATAGTCACACGTGCTCATACACTAGCAACATAACTATACTACAATACATCTCAAGATCCCTCATACCGTGTAAATCAATAAATAATTATAGGAGTGGGGAATTTCCCTTCAGCACTCATGCATCCCCAAAATAGGCTACATGCTAAGAATAACCATGCACACTTACATGATAAACACAAAAGCATGCATGCTTTGTTATAATAGACTATCTAATATTATCAATTACACATTTAATCCTATTAATAGCTAAAAATGTGTATGTTGTTTGATCTTCCACTTGTCCAAAAATAACCTTGTTTCGCTTCCAAGTCTTCATATTGATGCATACCCCATACTTAACATCTATATTTAGCCTCATCATGAAAAATGGCTAAGTCCCAAGTCATACTTTCCCAGGGCGCGCCATTTTCTGCTATAACTCCGCATGTGCCTACGCACCATATGTCCACATGCCAAATCCTTATGTGCCTTTAGTACTTAGGCTATAATTCATCATCCCAACATTACCCAACACTTGCTTCATTTTTGCCCCTAATAATTGGGAACCAAAACTTATCTTCTCCATGAATAAAAATAAGGAATGAAAAAAATAACTTGTACATAGAAAGAAAGAATACATGAGCACATTGTGCTACCCTTCAAAAGGTAGAATCAACTCTAGATATTCACTTTTAATCTCTGCCTCTAAGTCGTTCCAATCACTAAGCACCTTATTTTTTTATTAGGGATGTCTGCAAGTACTCCCTCCATTTCGTCCATAGTCATGTTTTCACCTTCATTTGTAATACTCTAAGGACATTGGCCAAACTGGAGACCATCCCTTCCATCACATCCATTCACCTCACTATTAGTTTCCCAATGTCTTTGATCTTCTCCTTGTGAGGGTCCTAGGCTACTGTAAGCGCATCACACTTTTCTGCTACTAAAGTGAGCCTCTCCTCACGCCCAAGCGTGCCTCATCATTCTTTCTCGCAAGGATCAGTATTCTATTCTACCATAGTCCTTGTTTAATGATTACTTTACTTTAGGATCCACAAAAATATTCTATGCCAAATCTTCCTTTTTCATTACATCCTTCGATTCTATAGCAAAGACTCATAACTTGTAATCCAACGCACTATCATTTCCTTAGCTCTCTCCTCCTCGCGTTGTAGCATCCTTTGACTTTGGAACTCATACGGACCCTCATCCAACACCATGTGAACTAGTGTGCACAAATAATGCATAGAAGAGGGGAATCTCTCAACCAATCTCTCTTCCAAATGTGGCCTTTCCTTCAAAATTTCATCACCAATTTGTTCTGCCATGTCCAATACTATATGTGCCTTCAACTCACTTCCTCTTTTCTTTCCTCGCAAGTGCTTAATATTTGTGTCTTTATCCTTTTTATCTTCTAACGAAATCATGAAAAGCCACCGCCTTTATCAATATTTATGAGTGCAACCTCTCTGAAATACCTTCATTATTTCATTACTCACATGTTCATCTGAAAAATGAGTTGGCTTGATTGTGATATGGCAAGAATGTGATGCTTTCTTCATTCTCCATGACACACATGATTCCTCACATACATCAAAGTTAGGCTCATCGATGTGAGTCTACATACTTAATGACAAATGTTTTGCGTGTGCATGTAGTCACCATATTTAGATCCATCATCTCCCATCCATATAACCGTTCTTTTTTTGTGATAGTACTGGAACTTGGTGTGAATTATATTTGTTGTGTCATCAACATAGCCAAGGTTTTGTGTTCTTACCATCTCATCTTCCTTGGGCTCACCGGTACGCTCACCTAGGTGCTCATGTGCTTCGGTGCCCACATTCTTCTATACTTCCTCTTCTTTCCCGGTTTCCTTAGTCGTGCATTCTCTATCTCTGTGTCTCCACCAGACAACTTTCCTCTTCATGTCCCTGCATGCCTACGCCGGTGGGACATCCTCCTCAAACAAAGGTTGCTCACCACCTATATCCTCATCCTCTCATGCTTCCTCAAATGCACAACATCCTTACGTGTGCTTCTATGTGAAGACTTTTCTTCTTCACTATCCTTGACCAAGAATATATTTTCACCTTTTCTTTCTTTCCTCCCACCTTTTTACCGACGTTACGTGCGGTGATCTTCTTACTAGCTGTGAGGGTCTTGCACTGATCCATAGCTATACGCCTTCTACATAATTGTCTCCTTTCCCGATTAAGAGCAAGATTGTCATCATTTTCCTCTTGTTGCTCCAAAACATTCTTCAAGACTTCATGTCCTTGTTCTTCCTACCCCCTGGTGGGTGTTCTGCTCTAACGGTGCCCTTGCTCCCATAGTTTGTTTCCCCTTTGGAGGACCTGCTAATGACAAGTCCTCTCCTGTAACCACCTTTCCATCCTTAAACCATGGCCTCAGGTACACATATATGCACGCTGGATCAATCTTTCCTACAACCAGGGTCTTCGGAGTAATGTCAATGTTATTTGTCTCCATGGTCTCCACATATGCCTCCTTATTGGGACATATATATGTTTTGTGCAGAATATGTATGTCCACGTCTACTTTATTAGCATCAAAAGTCAACTTGCATGCATTGTGCAACCTATTCACCGAATCCTTGAAATAACATGTAGTGAAAGTGAAGGGTAACTTACACCATGGGCTCTTCTCACCCATCTTCATGAAAAACCTTCCTAGGCTGAAGTGATGGTACGTTGTAAACTCTCCTTGGCCATTCAAAACACTATGCAATTCACATGGTATACACCATTCTCCCTCAAACACTTGGTGCATTCTCCCAAACCACTTCTCTTGTTGCTCCTTGTAAGTGTTCGAAATGGAACCATGACATGTGTACTTTGAAAATTTTTGCGCAGGTGATTTATTTTCCATGGGATACTCCAAAATTTCTCCTTTGGCCCATCGGGCATGCTAATTTCACTGAATACAATCAAAAGTAAAATAACACCCCAAGTTATTTTATCACCTTTGTCAGCTTGGATATGTGCCTATCTACTAGACTCTCATCCGAATGTAACCTACAATGTTGTAGTAGGTCTTACTTGCCATTTTATGCGCTATATGTAGCCAATGTTGATTGACCTCTGTCCATCTCTCCGAGGTGCCCAATTTTTATCTTGTGAGTTACACCGCAAAACCTCTTGTAGCTAGATCCTCTATGTTCATAACCTTGAATGTTCTTCCTCCCTTTTTGTACTTGAACATGGTGGTCATCGCATCGATTCCCTCATCATCCGATAAATCACCCGCAATATTTGATCCTGAGTCACGCAACCATGTGACCTTGCCAACCAATTTTGTGATAATATACATCCTCCTTCCCGTGAAATAGAAGAAGTCTTCATGTACGTGTGACATCAGCCACTGGTATAACTATTTAGGATTTCTAAAATATGGAAACTCAAGGAGTTGCATAACTCCAACACTCTCCAATAGTTTCTTCACTGAATCATCTAAAACCCTATTCCCATATGTAATCCCCTATTTGTCTTCTAAACGGTCTCTGCAATAATATCCTTAATGTTTTTTCCATTATGTGGTTAAAATCATGGATCTTTGCATTGTGTTATCTTAGATGTCCGTAACCTACCCTCAATCACCTCTTTAGGGTACTGCATCTTGACCAACCATTCTTCTTTACTTCTATAGTCTCCTTCTCAACTACTGGAGCTCACCTTGGTGCCATTTTCTCTTCTTGATTTATAGGTACGTTCTGTAACTTCAAAGTTGTTACCTCCTTACCTTGCATGCTTTGAGATCAAATCAAACCCTTGGTCTCGTGACCTCATTTTCCTTAACCGCGAGCCTATCTTCCTGAAACCCTAGCTGCATGAGCCCACCATCACAAATACACACAAATAGCCCAATGAAACTTCTCACCACAGCTCAAACAATGACATGCTACAAATCTTTCTAGTTCTTCGTTCCTTAGATTTCTCGCCGCATTATGCTCTTCGTCACAATTCACAATTCGATAGCTCAAAGGATTCAAGGTAACAATAACGTTACAATCACCAAATTTATAGTGTATTTCAAAATTCTCCACAACTTCCACCGTACATGACATTAATTCCACCTCCGCGCTTTTCCATGTGTTGTACCCTATCTTTCCACGCCTAACTTTTCTCGCGCCTTAGTCATAACCTTTTGCGCACCCACTACTTCTTGGCCACAAATTTCCTTATGCGTGATGCCAAACACCAAAGTACCTATCCAATGTGCCTCATACCAAGTACCCTCTAATGCTTTGCAACCTACCTCGCGTTATACTTGAGAGTCCATCCTTTACACGTGGTATTCAATCTGAGCAATTTCCTTGAAATTTATTCTCAAACCTATCTCTACTCTGAGCACCTGTAATTTTTACAATGCACTACAATTTGAAACAAGGCACCAATCAATTCTTCTTGATCCACCCCACACTAAAAGTATGTGTGGTCCTTTTGCATGAATTCAATATATAGTAATTAGCTTCGATGCATAAGCGTGCTTATTACACAAAACACTAAACTAAATTGACAAAGCATAACAACGATGAAAGGAAACATATATAAAGAAATTCATTAAAGGAAATCTAATCTAAATGGAAAAAATGCCTTATTACCAAGAAGACTTATTTATAACGTAGGGCTTTAACCTACTCCCGTTAAAGTAACCAGAAACCATGTCCCATCCAACGCTTAGAATGAAAAGTGCCCGAATTAAGTATGTAAGTCATAACATACGGTCCTAACCAATGCACTTGGAACTTTCCAGGATGGTGCAAAAACTTTGAATCATATAGAAGTACCATCTGCCTAACTTCAAACTACTTATTTTTAATATGCCGATCATGCCATGCCTTCTCACTGTCTTCTGACCTTTTTGCTTTTCAAGTGCTTGTTCATCATCCACTTCTCCTTGCACACAATACACATGGAGAGTAACATAAATTCCATGGGAAAATAGCCTCCATGTAAAAAACCAGCTGAAAGGGTGTGGCTTTTTATAATATTTTGTAAGTTGTCCTATATGCCCAAAGTATAGTAGAGATTTTTTCATCCCAATTCCTTCCAACATCATAGATCATTGTCAATGTATGTCCCAATATCTTGTTGAAAGTATCAATAGTGCCATTAACATGTGGGTGATATGGTGTTGTTTTATGGTGCACCACAATAAATTCTACCAATAATATCTGAATGGTCTCATTAAGGAAATGAGTGGCCCTATCACTTGTCAAACTCAATAGACAACCATACATGTTAATTATGTTTTCCCATAGAAACCTTGTTGCCATAGCTAGCTGCTTTGTGTAATCCTTGTAGGCATTGTTTCTTCCCACCTTGTAAGACAATATGTACAATTTATAATGTAGCTTGATACGAGTCCTACACGCGGGTGGGGAAATAAGACCCACAAATTCAATTGCCCACTTTTCAAAAGGTTTTGCATTAGAAATAGGCCTCAAAGGAGTTTCATCCCTATGCCTAGGCTTTCTAAGGTGCTGACAATGGTCACATGCCTTACAATATTCGATATAATCCTTGTAACTTGTTTCCCACCAAAATCCTATCGATAAAATATTGAGCATGGTAACATTTCTGAATAATTTCCACCTGCAATCCCACCATGAGCTTCCTCCATAATGGAAGTATGCTCATGCTCCAAGACATACCAAAGGCAAAACCTCATCTCTTCCTAACTTGTATAAATATCTCATTGATCAACATTTAGGGCATAACATGTATAATAAGTTATTTCTTCTCCAAATATTTTACCCATTTAGGAGCCACACATGTACATAGGAATACAAAAATGTCCTTAAGTCAAAGGGTGCACGGTTCAATATGAATAAATATACATCCAAAATGTGTCCTTAATGTTCCGTGTGTCCTCAATTGAATTAATCCTTGATAAATGCTCTAGTTATGAGTTACTCTTGCTTGACTTTACCACAATTGTAAATTCAAATTCCTAAAGCAAGAGAATCCAACGACATATGTACCCCTCATAAAATGGGCTTGTTTACCAGTAATTAAGTGCCATGTGATCTCAGTATAGAAAAAAAGGAGTTGGTAGCAAGTATTTCTTAAACTTATCGAAGTGCGTAAATCATGGACAATGCCTTATGCTCTATAGTTATATAATTCTACTCACCGGTGGTGTCGAATTTCATACTTGCAAAGAAAATAGAATGATCAACACTACCTTCTATAGGTCGGATAATACTTGTGCCAATGGCCATGCCAGATGTGTCCACATGCACATGAAAAGGTTTGGTCCATGAAGGAAAGCACAAAATAGGTGTTGTAGTAAGCCTTTCCTTCAATGTTTCAAATGTGTGTTGTTGTGCTTCACCCTAATGGAACTTGTCCCTTACTCTTCAGAAATTCCTCCAAGGGTGCAACAATCCTAGCATAACCTTTGATAAACTTATAATAACTTTGTGTGCCCCAATAATCCATGCACCTTACTCTCGTTAGTAGGTTCTTCTAAGCCCAAAATAATAGATACCTTAGTAGGATCTACTAACAAGCCTTCTCCTAAGATAATATGTCCCAACAAAGTCCTAAAGGGTGTAGCAAAAATGCACTTCTTAATGGTTAAGGAGATGTTCAACTGCTCGACACCTCTCAAACATAAGTCTTAAATTATCACAATGATATTTCACTAGCCCATAAACTGTCCAATCATCCAAGTAAACCTATAAAAACTTATGAATGAAGTCTTGAAATGCTTGTACAACAATGCATGAAAAGACTACAGGAAAATTCTTCAATTCAAAAGGCATAACTGTATACACAAAACTTCCCCATTTAGTGGTGAAAATTGTCTTCTCTTGATCCTCTTTAGCAATCTGCACTTTGATGGTATCCAAAAATCCACTAGTGAAGGAGTAGATCTTGTGCTCGACAATGGCTTCCAGAATCTCCTTTGTAAATGCTTCGAAAGGGATCTATTAAAAATGCATCATTCAACTCCCTATAATCCACATAGATTCTTATTCTAGCATCTTTCTTTATGCTTATCACCATAGGGCTAACCCACTCTAACTCCTTAATGAGCTCAATGATCCCATATTTCAACATCTTATGAATCTCTTCCTTTACCTTGACGTGCAGATTAGGATTCATCCTATTAGGCCTCTTCCTAACCGGGCATGCACCTTCCTTTAACTTAATCCTCATCTCACCTAAAAGAGTGATGTACCCTTTCAACTCATGGTAGCCTTTAGGAAATAAGTCTTGTAAATCATGCAACAACTCAATTATCTTGGCAACCTCTGAGTTAGACCAGTAATATCCGATGATGGCCTCCTTAGGTTCAACATTTGTCCCAATGTTGACCTTCTTCATTTTCATAGGCTCATGCTACGTATGCGCCTTCTCATTTGCATTGTATAAGACATTGCGTGTACCCACAATATGATCAACATCTAGATTATCCATTTCTTCATCATCAATTATGTAGACCATTTTACCTTTTTATTTTTCTAGGCAGGCATGCCCAAGCTATTCTTCATCTGTCTCTTCCTCTTCAAAACATGCCTCTAGATCTGACTCACCTAGTAACTCTTGAATAAGCTCATCACCCTTACACTATCCTCCATAGTCAAGCACTTCATAACCTTTTAATGCCTCATTCACTGGAGGTTAGTAGTAGAAAAATAGTCTAAGGTCCGAATCATACCTCCACCTCCGATCGAGTTCTTGCCAATTCCCTATTTCTCTATTCAATTCCACATAGACATACCATGTGCACACATAGCCACGTAAAGTGAAGTAGAACTTTTGCACCCATAGTGAAGGTGGCAAACACTCCTACTCCTCTTCCTAGAGTCTCTCTAAAGAAATCTAGTAGAGAAGGTGATTCTCACTTCCCACCACTCTAAAATACTATCTACATGTACCATCCACCAGTGTGCTGCTGTCCCACATAAGGTATACACTATCATATTCCTTATTTCCAATTAATCTATTCAATGGGTTTCCATAACATGCAGAAAAATGTTAGGATTTCCTTATCCAAAGTGTACCTTCGTAACCGATGACTACCTAAATGCCTAACACAATACGACCTACTTACGCACGTAACTGGACTTTTCATCTCACACCCAACCATCTCATAAGTCCTATGCACCCAGTTATCACAAGTGACACTGGTTGTATTACTCAAAGACTATGCATCATCCCATTAAATAAATCATTTCTTTAATGACTCAAGCACTTTAGGATCTCTGATGGTGCACACATAAATTTTGTTCAAATCCTCTTCACTCAAAGGTTCCACATAGGGTGTAACTTTTCCATCCATCAAAGGAATAATCATGCACTCCTCCTTGTTCTCGTAACTGATATATCCATTGTTAAAGCAAAGATAGCCATTGTTCACATAACACCAAGGGTGCCCAAGAAATGCTAGGAAATTGTCTACCTCTGCAAGTGCTAATACCTCAAAGTCCCCTGTAAACTTGGCCAAAGATCCTTCAAGACTCCAATGGGCATGGATTTAGTTCTATTTTCCATATACAACATGTTTGAAGATAGTTGTAATGGTGACCTCCCTATTTGATTCTATGCATCCAAGGTGAGTACATTACTTCTACACATGTATCAATCAAAATGTTACTCAACAACCATCCATGAACAATTGTGTTTAGAGTGATCTCTTTGTCATAATCAAGACTGTGAGGAGGTAAGTTAGCATGTAAAACCTATCTTTTGTGCTCAACTCCAACACGTGATATCTTCCCCTTAGCCATTCTCCTAACAAAGGAATGATGTTTTCTTGGCATAACAACTTATAAACCTCCTTCAAGTCATCAACATATTTCTAAGGAAGCTAAACTATTTTTTCCTTCTCCAGCTTCCGCGACTGCTCCTTCAAGCATCGTATTTCACCTTGTAAGTTTCTAATGACCTCCATAGTTTCCTAGTAAAATTCCTTCTAATGGGCAGGATCATGATACTTTGTATGTAATACTTCATGTTTTGTAATGATAGGTTTATGCTTCGTTTTCTCGCATGTGCGCCACCTCAATATGTGTAGTAACTAATACCGGGATTATCTTAGGGTCAGGTTCCAACTTCTACATCAACTGATCTTCGACAACGTGTTATACTCTAACAATTCTTGTGCCCTTATCCTGCTTGTGCTTCTTGCTCAGGTGCTCATACAAATCCAAACATTCTACATAATTGTGATTCTTTCAGCACTAGGAGAAAATAATATTCTAAGGGCACCCGTGCTTATAATGATCAGAGGATCTGCATGTATAACAGTTTCCACGTGGGAATTCACTTCTTCCATCACGCACCCTTGGCCTCTAAATCCTCCATGGTTACCTCAACCTCTACCTCTACCACCTCCATTAGAGTACTCCTCATTATGATTATGATCATGATGCTCACCCTGTTCCTTAGAATTGTTTGCAAAACTGGCCTGATGTACACTGGTTTCAATGGCATCATGAATATGATCAATCAATATGTAATTCTCTATATCATGTGTGATAGACTTACAAATCTTACAGTAACAGGACACGTTCTTTCTTATCGTGCACTAAAACAAGGGGAACCTATTCAAATCACGATCTAAGTGACATATCTCGTAGTCCAACAACATGGTACACATTGATTTATGGGTTGAACTATCCTTAGTATATCCTTTTACTTCATAATATGTGCACCAAATACTACTGCGCGTCTAATGAGATGAATTAGCTAACAATTTTTCCAACTGTTTTACCATAGATGCAATTTGAGACTCCAAAAATGGGCTAACTCTAGTGTCTACGCTCCCAACTGCCTCAATGCATAGAGCTTCCTCCAACGCCTCACGTGGATATGTATAAGTCTTGTATGAGAGTGCCCTTCTGAAAGATGTGATAAAACTCTCAAAAAACTATTGAGCATGTTGAATAGGGTGAATATAATAGGATAACTTTGATACCAAATTTTTAAAGTAGGCATCATACTCCCTAACACTTTTAGCCATGCCCTACTTGATGTCCTTCAGCGTGTTGATGCTCTTCTTTTGAACTCAAGTATATGGAACTTTGCTAAGAAAGCATCACACAACAAGGTATAATCAACACAAGTATGGTTCAGATCATATTTCCTATACCAAATATGCGCGTGCCCTAGCAAAGTAGAAATGAAATGACTTGCCTTACGCTCAGGAGGTGTAATCCCCTTAACACACCTTAATATCTCACACATATGCACGTGCTTAAGTGCATCTTCAATTCCTCTATACTCTGGTAGGTGAAGGGACATCTTGAAATAAACTTGTTGGGGTTGGTACGGACCATGCCCACTAGATCCGAAACTGTGTTACCTCCTATGTTCCCTCCTCCTCCAAAACCACCAGGACCACTAGATCCCGAGCCACTTGATCCTCATGATTCTCCCCCTGTGGCTAACACCAAATAAGAGGATGTACTTCATTGTGTCCCAACAATCGTGCTAAATTGAACGCCCATAGTATGTGAAGTTGTACTACTTCTAGATGTAATACCAATGTACTGTGCGCCCATGTTATGTGCTGATGAGACACCATAAAATATACCTCCAATTGGACCTCCAAATAACACAGATAATGACTGTGCCACTATAGATGAATAAGATATCTAATTAACTCTTGAAATTGCTAGAAAATGAAATCTACTTGTCACCACTTAAGTATCTACACTAACTTTCTTATTAATGATCACAGATGCAGAAACATGAAAACCAAGCACAAGGGCTAGGTTGCTAGGAGGGATGAAATATGTGCTTGCGGTCCTTATAGTTGCAACCGACACACTTTCATCTAAAGTCGAAGAGGGTTCTCTACTATGCTTACCCAAATGGAGGAGTACCAGATGCTCTGGCTCCACTTCTTCTACATGAGCTCCAAATCCTTCATGAGTCATCTCTCTTCGCAACACCATTCATTCTGCAACATCACACTACTTCGCCAAGTCCCTCTCGCGTGCTTCATTAAACTTAAGCTACCTTTCTTATCTCTACCTCTCTACCTCCAGGTACACCATCTTTCACCACACCTTCTCTTACCCTTACACATGGTGGGGTTTAGCTAGCCATAGGACGTTGTTCCAAATCTAGGGTCACAATCAAGATCTTAATCGCTAAAGGGATAACACACAAATAAGATCCTCTGGGTTCACGCAGAACTGGAACTCAGTAACCTCTAGACAGAAATAAGTAGAAACTACGTACTCCAAAATGTAGCTATTCAAAACACCACTCCACCAATGATCTATAACGCATGTCCAAGTTAGATCAACATAATACAAAGCCTGGAATTATTCCTGTATCCAAACAAGTGCTCTATACCTCCAATTTCTCTTTGATGGATATACTACTAGCCACTCGTACAACTCTCTATATGGGAAACAATAAAAGACCGTCTCGAGAGCTCATGATACAGATTCTATTCAACCCACGCACGTGCTTCAAATTCAGGTCCAATGTTAAATCTGTGAGTGAAATCTTCCTCTAAATCTTCTACCCAACTCTTAATACTGGCCAAAGTCAACCGACACGTCTTCATCTTACAACATCCTTGCAAATATCTTGAAAATAGGTCTCGAAAACGAGACCAAAATGTAGTCTTTTATTTTACAAAACAACCTAAGGTGTGCTTTGACACATCACCAAGGAAAACCTAATAAATTTATCATGATGAACACACACTTATATATATTCTAGACCCATAATAACAATACGAGTATAAACCATAAACTTATGTAGATCTCAATCATATGTAATAATAACTTATTCAAGAATCAAAATTAGGTTTACCATGCAAGAACCGATCCATGAAATATGTCAACAACCAATATCCAACCAAAAAGATCCGTTGTATTAACTACTATAAAACACATAATCCAAATATATACATAAGGTGTCTTTGACACATCACCCAGAAAACCTAAGAAATTTATCATGATGAACACACACTTAGATATATTCTAGACCCATAATAACAATACAAGTATAAACCATAAACTTATGTAGATGTCAATCATATGCAATAATAACTTATTCAAGAATCAAAATTAGGTTTACCATGCAAGAACCAGTCACAAATATGTCAACAACCAATATCCAACCAAAAAGATCCGTTGTATTAACTACCATAAAACACATAATCCAAATATATACATAAGAGTATCATCATAGTCATGCGTGCTCATACACCAAAGAACATAAATCTACTGTAATATGTCTAGAGATCCCTCATACTATGCAAATCAATACATATTTATAGGAGTGGGGACTTTCCCTTCACTACTCATGCATCCTCAAAATAGGCTACACACTAAGAATAGCCATGCACCCTTACATGATAAATAAAAAAGCATGCAATCTTGCTAATAATAGACTATCTAATACTATCAACCGTAGATCTAATCCTATTAATAGCTCAAAACCGTGCATGTTGTTTGATTTTCCACTTGTCCAAAAACATCCTTACTTCACTTCCAAGTCTTCATACTGATGCGTGCTCCATACTCAACATCTATCTTTAGCCTCATCATACAAAATGACTAAGTCCCAAAATCATAATTTCCCGGGCATGCCCTTTTCTACTATAACTCCACGTGCGCCTACCTGCCCTATGTCCACACACCCAATACTCATGCGCCTTATGTAATTAGGCTATAATTCATTAGCCTATTATTAATATTTTAGAATCCATCTTGACAACATACGATAATCATGTGCAACTGCAAAGGGTCCTAGATCTTTCTTGATATCCCTTCATCACTCTATACGAGCCAACATACATTGTATACCTTTGGTTAAACCTTATTATAGGCTAAGAGAACATGTACATCTTCTTAGTGTTAATGAGAAAGTTATAGAAGCAACCTCCATCCGACTCCAGACACTACTAACAAGGAGACATGGTGAACAAATAATGCACTCAATTATTTGCACTACTATGACCATAGTTATTTGGCATTGTGCTAGCAAGTCAGTTTAGAAACTACACACAAGCCTACTGAGATAGGACCTATATTCCCTTCACCACATAACCATCTCAATATAGTTATCAAGATTCATTTTCGTTGATTAAGTATTAAGTTTACAATTAATCATTTTAGTTATTCAAAGAAGGCCCTCTAACTTCCCGAGGCGGTGTGATAGATATGTGTGAGATGTCAAACTAGTTAGCAATCTAATGAGATGTGAGTCTCGAAGGCTCCAATCAATATCGAGCTCTGGCGTGATTCGATCTATAGGTTGTGGAATACGTGGAAAATGACCCGGGATAGTTTCGTGTATTTCTCCGGATAGGGTCATATGGTGGATGGTAAATATAGTCAATTCTATGGACGATTCTCTGGCCTAGTCCAGAATTCCCTAGCTCTGTTAGCTGTTGTGTCTAGCAAGGATAATTGTTCGATGATGATAGGTGGAAGTGGGGTAGACCGGAATACTAGTGTGCGTAGGCCAGTGTCTATGTCTAATTCTCCTATGGATTCGTTGGGCTGCGGGATTTGTGGGTCACAACCGTAGATTCTTAGTTGTTGTGGACCTGTTATGGTCATGCGTGAAATCAAGTCCTAATCCCTAATATCCAGTAATCGTATGCTTTCTCAGCTTCTATATTTAGGATCAATAACTGTGTGATTTTCTCAGAATATCTTACAGGCGTTCGTGCAACCTGGATTCTTAGGCTGGTATCTATATCTAGAAGAGTGTCTCCTGCATCAGCATTTGTGGGACCAAAGGATCACAACCAAAGGTTTGTTCTCTTTCGAACCCTTCTACAGTCATATGAATGTTGCCTAGGGTAATCTGTAGTTCGGTTGATTTGACCAAAACGTGTGTGCTTGGTCGTCTTCTATGTTTAACCCGCTCAATTGGGAATTGATTTGTTGCAAGCTTACCATTGTTCGGAAGACTTGAATCCTAAGATTTTGATCTATATCAGTTATCATTGTGATGAGATTGGGCTGAGGCATGATTGGCTCGAATACGTATTCCCTGGGCTCTCTAGGTCCCGTGATTGTCATACAAAAGCAACAAAGTAAAGCGAACTACAGTAAAATAAAATTTAACTATGTGAAGTATATCTATAGTATATATGACTTCTCTATTTTTTTGTGTTTTCTGATGAGCTTTACGAATTTAAGAAAGCAACTATTTAAAATATCTAGAAATGACAACTAAAATAATCAATTTAAAACAAACAAAATAACCGAGTGTAGCTATTTGTCTGTGTAATTTGTAGATCTATTCTAAACAATAAAATAGCTTATCTAATCTATTTGCAAGACTCTCGATCCTACCTCAGAAGTGAGGAGTGAATCATAGTTTCTCAGAAACTATCAATCCCCATAGCTTCCCTGGCAATATCGAGAGTAGAATTAACTGAAATAAAGCAATTAACTACTCTATTTGATATGATTCTAACTAGAACTTTGAAAGCTAGAACCTGGATTCTGACAGAACAGTGGCGAATCCGATGGTGTGTGTGATCTTGTCCCCTCAGTGTGATCTCCTCGTTCCTTCGTGTTCACGTGGATCCAAAAAAGCGTGTAATGCTAGCATCAACGAAGTAGATATTGGGATAAAGGCAGCTCGAACAACATTTGGCCCGATACAATGCGAGTAGGAGAGGGATAGCGCAAGAGTACAGAGCTTGGCTTATGCAATTCCTAGCGGGATCTATTGCGAGTCATGCAACATAAAGCGTCCAGAACCTGAAACTATCCTGTTTGAGGAGAAAAACCTGCAACTTTAATGGCTTCCTAAGCTATTCTACTCCAATGGATTGGATGAAATAACAACAGTGCTTGCACAAGATGGATATGTGGCTTACTGCACAGTAAAACAATGCTAACTAAGCATGCAATGAAAGAAACTAAGCATTAAAGCAAAAAAAAACTAAATCTATTGAAAACTAAATCTATTGAAAGAAATGCAGAAGATGGATAAATTTTGAGGGCCATTTCTAAGAGCACAAATAACAATTGAGGGCCATTTGCTTGAGCACAAGCCAACTATTTATAGCATTTGCATTTACCCAAGGTAAAAGCCAAATAGAACTCTTAAACTATAAACAATGGCAAAACACTATTCCAGGGAACCAGAATCATAAATGCAAGCTTATGGCGGTGAAAGAAAGCTGGTAAAATGTTGAATTTACGTGAGTCGTGTTAAAAGAGCTTTCTGGAAAATGCGTAAGGACCGCCACGGGCGGGCGGCGAGGACCGCCGCCTGTTTTCGGGGCGGCGGTCCTGGGCCGCCGCCCGGGCGCGGGCGGTTTTCGTCACTGAAGAGAAAAAGGCTAAGAAAAGAGGGGAAAAGGAAAAAATAAAGCACGCGGGGGCTAAGCGGGGCATGCGGGATGTTAACGCACACTTGGAGAGCTTTTTCGGATCCCGAACACCTTGCGAGGAGACCTGTATCATCATTGGGGCACGTGTCACGTTGTTCTGATACCTTACAATTTTGGGTACGTACATATTGCCCCCTCGGAGAAGCATTTTAGCCATGAAGAGGCGTAAAATGGTGGGTCCGAGTATGGCGGTCCCGAAATGGGAAGTTAGAAGTTATACCTGATACATCCGTGTGTTGAAATGACGCCATCCAAGATTCCCGCTACCTGCAAAAATGAAAAGAGAACTCAAGTGCAGATAGACACAATAGTTTGAAAAATAAACGCTAAAATAATAGGGAATGAGAACGTACCATTTGTGCGGGGATAGGAACTTACCTCCGTCGGCGCTCCAAACCTGTGAAAAAGTCATTTAAAATGAACCAGGGTGCTATATATATGAAAGTGGGCCCATTTTCCTATTCATTTGTGTGAGTCGATTTGATTGATTTTGAGCTCTGGGACCCACGGTGACGGTTTCTTGCGTGAGTAGAGTCAAAACGTCCGTGACGACATAGCGATCATGCCTCCACGTGCGGAACATCGACCCGTGAGATCACAGGTTAGTTTTCTTCAGTTTATCCTTTTTACCCCCTTAAATTTGAAATGCTAAATACTTTGTCATGGGGGGGTAATTTTTGAAAATGTTAGTGTTAAAAGGTCCACCTAGGGCGCCTACTGGGTAGGCTTTGTTTTTAGGTAAAATGGTCATTTTTTGCACTTTTTAGGCCTTTTAAATTTAAAAACCCGCGTGGGTTTTCGGACCACGACCGCCGCCCTGCCCAGGGTGGCGGTTACATGACCGCCACCCTGTTCAGGGTGGTGGTTACACCACCACCGCCCTTAAGGCGGCGGTTAAAAAACCACCTCCTGCTCGGGGGCGGTTTTTTGCACTGAAATGCAAAAGGAACATCTATTTGAGATTGTGTTTGTATTTTTAGCATTTCTACGTGTTTTCATGATTTTTCCAGTATTACTTGGATGCTAACTTGCTCTGTTTTGTGTGTTTTTGGGTGTATGCAGGCGAGAGAGGAGTATATCCGGTGGAGTCGAGAGAGGGAGTGTGATTGGCTCCCAGGGGTACTAGATGCCCTCTCACAGGATGAGGAGGACACTCTTCAGCGGGCTGGGATACTACGCATTTCACGCGTGCCCCATGTTACACCATCTAGTCACATCCTTTGTGACTTGTTCTCATACTGGGATGCAGATCGGAACACCTTCCGATTGCCAGGGGTCCGTGGTGAGTGGACTATTACATTGGAGGACGTCTATCGTATTCTGGGGGTCCCGATCATCGGGAGACGACTCACCCTAGAGACGGCAGGTTCACGGGCACAGATTACACAGTGGGCCACATATATGGGAGATGCAGTCATCTCTACGGGGTCGAAGAAGGGGGTTAGAGTTCGATCCATTCCTTCTTGCCCATCCCCTTACTTCGCCAGGCCATCATGGGGATCCTTGCCTCGAGACTGATCGGGGACAAGGGAGGAGATACATTATTATACTGCTGGTCCCCCATTATTGCACAGATAGAGGGGCACGGTCGGATATATGCCGGGGAGCAGATATTCTTGGGACCACCTACCATGACTTATACAGGGTGGTCCATTTACAGAGGCAATCCTTGAGCCACCCGACCCTAGTCATGAGTTGGGTCTATGAGCATTTCATCCCTTATGGCAGGGGTGTGGAGGTGGCAGATCCTGGAGCTGTGAGGGCAGCCAGATGGACAGACATGTCGGTGCTTAGAGCACCTCATCAGCCAGTTGCCTCCCTGACTACTGCCGACATGGAGGCCACACCATACCAGACTATGGCAGGCATATGGGGCGAGGAGGCTCTTACCTTGATCTCCTGCTCCACCACAGGGCAGCTTATTGATAGAGTGGGGCGAGTGGAGATGCACCCCTTTGGCCGTGTTCCTCAGCAGTTTGGCTTACCATACATGGGTATGCTTCCCCCAGTGGCGCCAGTATACAGATCAGTCCGAGAGGCCAGAGGGGGGCCTAGAGGCCGGGGTTGGATAGTGGTTACTCCTGGCATTCCTATTGCAGCCAGGAGGATAGTACGTGCCAGAGGGAGAGCCGGTGCGCCTCAGGCACCTTTGCTTCAGATTGCCGCGGGTCCTGCCCATAGCAGTGATGACCCCATTGAGGTAGACTCAGAGTCTGAGGAGTTTACGGGGGAGAGACAGAGGAGGAGACCGAGGACAGTGATCCTGAGTGGCACGACACCCAGGATATCATGCAGGCGGAGAGGGCCGAGCAGAGTGCAGAGAGGGTGACTCTGGTTTCAGAGGAGCCACTCTCCCAGGGCCATGGGGAGGATGAGTCTGTTGCGGGGCGTTACGTTGCTCCAGCCACAGGAGCAGCCCCTCAGTCGGCAGCGGCATCCGTGGTGGGCGCTGATCCCATAGATCCATCTTGGAGGCCTGGTGATCCGAGTAAGTTACCCTCTCTCCCTTCTAGTGTTTGTTTAATTTAAGATCATTTTAGTTGCTATCTTGTATCTTTTAATTTCTTGTTTGGTTTCTAATTTTTTTCTCCTTGGTTTGCAGAGACCGCCGATGAGTGGCGGGACTTGATTCGCAGGGTATGCACTGATACCCTGATGATCCCCATGGAGAGGACCCACGCAGAGCTGTCCGTGGATGTTGGGGAGCCTTGAGCAGCCGGTAGACATACCGACATCTTCGCTCCAGTCTGGCATGTGGCCAGGATGGTATCGACCCTTCACCTGAGTTAGCGGGGTATAGGGATGGTGAGCGCTTGATGAGGAGCCATTCTCGTGGTGAGACTGCGGCTGCCCCTCGGGATCCTGAGCCCTCCATGTGCATTCAGAGCGCGGCGTAGCCGGAGTCCTAGGCGTGGGCGTGCACCTTCAGAGGGGTCTCGTAGGGATTGAGAAGCCACTTGGCTCTCGTAGATTTTGTACTATATATTCTTTTGTATATCCGGGCTCTTTGAGCGTTTTGACCATGCTTAGTGCATGATGACATTGTATATAAACGTTGATCATTTATATATATGTATTCATTCTGGATCAAAATCTTGGCATTCATGGCTTTCTTTCTATTTCCAGTTTCCTCATGTATGCTATGATGTATGTTTATATGTTTCTTTTTAGAATATATGCAATGGTGAACAAATGATGCAAGTGTTTTACTTTCCTTTTGTGTTTCATGATGCTGATATATGATAATGTAGATATAATGTGATTTTGAATCTTAGTTTCTGTAAGCAATTTTGGATACTTCATGTTTGTTTTGGCAAAGTGATGAAAATAAACCGGTATGATGAACAGATAAACCTGCCCCTACCCCCAACTCCACGCAACTAGTAAGATGCGAGGGCTTATCACCAAGAGTTGGGAAGGGCGCAAGTTATGAGGTGTAGTGAAATGATAGTGATGAAAGACAGACAAAGCTTTGGCGGAACCAAATTAGGACACCACAAGTCTACTCCACTCGAGTGACTTCATAGTTTTGGATGCAACTTGCTTTGCGGTTTATCCAGACTTAGACCCGTAGATGGCCACATAGTAGACAAAATCTGGGTTTTTAGGATTTTAACTCTCTTGGGATTTTGAACATCTGATTCATTTGTTTTTGACTCAAAGTTTCAAAGTTTGAATTGTTTGTGTATGACCTTTTGCATTTATTTGTCAAGAGGACCCCCTACACTTTGCCCCATGCTACTAGTAAGAAGCGTGGGTTTATCACCGTGGGCAAAGCATAGGCGAGTAAGGGCATTTCCATCCTTTCCCAACCCTACGTCACTAGTAAGAGATGCAAGCTCATCACCAAAGGTTGGTGGGGCAAGGAAATGTGTAAAATTAAAATTTTTTGTTTGATCAATGTTTGACTTGTTTATTTGAGTAAAATGTCAGTATGTGTTTATTTCCAAAGAGATATACATATGGGATAGATGTGACACCATGAAGCTTCTAGAACAGACCATAGGCAAGACACCTACCCTAAGAAGAAACCAAAAGTGAGAATAAACTTGCAGATCTTGGTATGGTTACCGTTAAGACTTTGTCATGTCTAGCTTTATTTGATAAAATGATTCTGAGATAATTTGATGATATCATGAAAATGGAGAAGTATGATTAAAATGTTTATGCCAACAACATCATGAGTTTGTAATGAATTGCTTTGAGAATAGATTCCTTGATCACCATTTGTGTATGAAACAAGTGGACAATATGATCCTAATCTATATGAAGATGCAATGTAGATAGATATATAAGTAGTGCTAGCTGCTTACGCGTAGAAATGCTTGAGGTGTAGGGAATTGACTGTTTCACCAAATTCCTCACCTTCTAGCGTACATAAGAGGTATGCACCATTTCCATAGTCCTTCATGACTCGGTATGGGCCCAACCATTTAGGCGGAATTTCCTTCCTTCGCCGGTCTTCTTGTCGATCCGGTTGTCTAGTCTTAGAACTAGATCACCTTCATATATGTCACGTTCATAGACTTTCTTGTTATATTTGCCGGCACATCCGGTCAGCATAGACTCTATGCCATTGTTCAACATCTAACCTAGCTTCATCTAGGCTTTCTAGTTGGGAGAGACGTGCTTCTCTGTAAGCGTCTTCATCCAGAATCCCTTGTAATGAAATGCGGAGACTGGGTATTTCAACCTCGAGTGGGAGAACTGCCTCTGCCCCGAATACTAGTGAGAAAGGAGTTGCTCCCGTTGGTGTTCTTATTGAGGTTCGGTGGGCCCATAAGGCCGGATATAACTTTAAGTGCCAATCTCGTTTGTTTTCTTTCACCGTTTTAAGGAGAATGGCTTTTAGTGTTTTATTCGTCGCTTCAGCCTGTCCATTGGCTTGAGGGTAATACAAGGAAGCCGTATGATGGCTTATTTTAAATTTATTGCATAGTTCACGAACCTCTTCATTTTAAAAGAAGTTCCATTATCGGAGATAATGATTTGCGGGATACCATACCTGCAAATGATTTGGTTCAAAATGAACTTGGCGATTACAGAACCAGGTACAGTAGTAAGAGGCATAGCCTCTACCCATTTGGTAAAATATTCGGTGGCCGTGATTATAAAATTATGGCCATCTGTGGATGAGGGAGAGAATTTCCCTATTAAATCTAGGCCCCATGTAGAAAAGGGCCATGGAGTAGCGATTGGTTGCAGAGCTTGTGCCGGCATATGGATCTCATGGGAGAATTCTTGGCACTTATGACACCTGCGTACGAACTCTACTGCGTCGTGTTCTAGAGTAGGCCAGAAATAGCCCATTCGATGTATTTTACGAGTGGTGGCATGACCACCGAAGTGGCCTCCACACATTCCACTAGTGGGATTCATGGAGAATCTTCTTGGATTCTTCCGTGTCGACACATCTTAGGAGCATTCCATCGAACGCTTTCCGATAGAGCACTTGCTCTATAATGATGTATTTAGCTACGATAATACGTAACCACCTTCTTTGTTGTGGTGTAGCTCCTTCTGGATACGTATGGTCCATGATATAATTAATGATATCAGTGTACCAGGGACACTCAGAGATAGAGGGTCGGGTTTCGATGTAGTATACGCACTCATCTGGAAAATCTAAATCTACTAGATCACCTCCATCTAATGGGTTATCAGCTAACCAATCTGCGATGATTTGTCCTTTAACCGACTTCTGATTTACAAATGTTAATTCGAATTCTCCCATTAAGGTTATAAAACGTCCAGCCTTTTTAGATAAGGACCCTTGTGTGAGGAAAGTTCGTAAATGGTCCATTTTTACCATGACCCTTGTTTCTTGATTTAGCATATAATGTCTTAGGCGTTTGGTTGCAAAGACTATGGCGAGGCATTCTCGTTCTACTTGTGTATAACGTGTTTCATAGTCGAGCAACGTTTGGCTAATGAAATAAATCACGCGTTCTCTCTTGTCATCATCTTCTTGAGCCAGCATGCAGGCTAGCGAGACATTGGTAGCTCGTGAGTATAAAATTAACGGGTGATCTAGCTTAGGTGGCATTAGCGTAGGTGGTGATAACAAGAAACACTTAACTGCATTGAAAGCTTCATTGCAATCTTCAATCCAATCAATGCTATAATCTTTCTTGAGTAAATTGTTGATTGGATGAATGGCGAAACTTAAGTCTGGGATGAATCTTCGGATTGCACCCAACTTTCTGAGAAATGACCTGATTCCAGATTCATCCGAAGGTGGAACCATTTCGAGGACAGCCCAAATTTTGGTTGGGTCAACATCTATCCCTCGTGACGATATGATGTAACCTAGGAGCTTCCCTCCTGTTACACCAAAGACACATTTTTAGGATTTAGCGTGACTCCGTATTCTATCAGACGTGAGAGAATGATGCGGAGTACTTCCGGATGGTCACAACGCTTCTTGGCCTTAGCCAACAAGTCATCTACGTAGGATTCCATGATTTTATGAATTAAATCATGAAATATATATGTCATAGCTCGCTGATATGTAGCACCAACATTCTTGAGACCAAATGGCATGACAGACATAGCAATAAGTTCCCCAAGGAGTTATAAATGTGGTTTTAGCTTGATCTTGTTCAGATATTTTGATTTGATTGTATCCCGAGAATCCATCCATGAGAGACAAAAGTTCAAACCCAGCTGTTGCATCAACAATGACATCAATGGATGGCAACGGGAAGTCGTCTTTAGGACATGCTTTGTTGATGTCTCGAAAATCTATGCAGATGCGTATCTTTCCATTCTTCTTGAGAATGGGAATGATGTTAGATACCCATTGGGAGTAATCGACTGGCTTGATGAATCCTACTTGGAGGAGTTTTATTACCTCCTCTTTTACCATGAGAGCTACCTTGGGTTTCATGGGTCTCGATTTTGTTTAAGCGGCTTTGCATCAGATTTAGTGAGCGAGGTTGTGCACCGCGTGTGGGGTGAACTCTGTCATTCTTATAATTAAATGCAAACACCTTCGATGTTCTTTGAGGATCTGAGTGTGTATTTCTACTTCCTCTAGGGTTAACGAGGACCTAGTTTCAATATCCTTGGTTCATCTTCCGTTCTGATGTTAATATCAATTGTTTCTTCGATCAAAGAGGCGTTACCCTCTTCAAACTCAGGTGGTGCTGGAGGTAAATCCAAATCATCCCCATTTTCTACTGTGCATATGCTAGGTTCCATTTGTGAGGGAAGATCCATCATGGGATTTCCGAAGTAGGAAGATGAATGTGGGATTAAGGACAAATCTATCATATGATAGGAGAGATGTAGTGCCGCATAGGCGTTTAAGTAATCCAAAGTGGCCATATCACTATCAACATGGTCTAGGATAGTAGATTCATTTCCGTTTAAAAGAGAATTTGTCATTGTTTTATCAATGGTTCATCACGAAGGGATACCATGAAACGGGTATCCTCTAACTCATTGCTTGGAGTAAAACGTGATGCTGAAGTTGCTATTGAATCGGCGAGAAGATTTTTCTCTCGCGGGATTGCTTCAATTGATATGAAGTCAAACTCCTTGCTTAAATCTAATACAACTTTTTTGTAAAGTTGTAAGTGCTCGGCTTTGGTTTCATATACCTCAGAGACTTGGTTTGCTACTAATTGCGAGTCTCCTAAGACTCTGATGTTATCAACACCAATTCTCTTAGCTAAGATGAGGCCAAGGAGGAGGGCTTCGTACTCAGTGCCATTGTTTGTGCACTCAAAATTTAGTTTAAAGGCAAAAGGTAAGACTTTTCCTTCAGGGGAAGTAAAGATTATACCTGCCCCCTCATAATGTGACATCTAGCTCCATCAAATGGAGTGTCAATATTTATTTGGGAATATGGACGGTGGGATATCTATTGTGTTTGCATATTCTACTTCCACCATACAGAGATCCTCTGCTGGAAGAGAGCCAATGCCTAGGGAATATCCTATGCCTACTGAATCGAATGGTAAGAATATTGGTAGATCATTTTCTAGCAATTCAACGATCTTTGCAGTAGTTCCTAATGATACTGTTTCTACAGTGTTAGCCTCATCTTTGGGGGTTGGGGTTACTTTGGCTAGGCTCATAGTTTCAAGATCTGTCGTAGGTACCAACTTTTCTTTTGTTTTTGCGTCGGTAGGTTTATTAAGTTGGTTTGTTGGGAGTTCAAACTCCGAGTGTACACCTGGTCTTTTCTTTAAGTCAGCTAGGTGTACATCAAATGGTTTTGGATCACCTTTGGCCACGAATACCTTTCCTAAATGTAAAAACCTTACTTCTTGAAATAGTGTAGAAGGGATTGCCTTCATGCGGTGTATCCATGGTCGTCGAGGATCATATTATAGTTAGTTTCCCGATCTATAATATAAAACTCAGTCAAGATGGTTTTGGGTCCTAAGGTGACCGGTAATATTATAGTTCCAACCGAGGTGGCTTTAAGACTATCATAGCCCCTTAGTGTATTTCGAGTTGTGGAACAATTGGTTTCTCCATACCCTAGCTTTTGGAGGAAAGAGAAGGGGACTATGTTAACTGCCACCCCATCGTCAACCATTGCACGCTTTACATAGTTGTTATAAACCCATACTTGCAAATGTAAGGCTGGATCACCTCGGCGTGCGATCTCAGCATCTGTCGGCATTTTGTTTATCTCGAATATGAATTCGACATCCCTATCTGCCTGCCCTGGAGGATGAACATCAAAGTCCACATGATTTACCTGTGTTTCAGGCGGTGGAGTGATGTTAATTAGATGACCTAAACCTAATGCTTCTAAAAGAGCAGCCCTGTGGGCAGGAGAGTTCTTTAGTAAGTCTAAGAATGAAATGTGCGAGAAGGTTTTTGTTAGGTCGTTAATCAAATCATAGGCACCCACAGGTTTTACTACGATTTGTTGGATGTCATCTGCCTCTGGCAGGTGGCTTGGACTTGGCTGAGAGAAATACTCTCGCGTCCTTGTTATAGCTTCGATGGGTAGCTCAGCGTCTAACTCCACTAAACCGACTACCTTAGGTCGTGGCTGACTTCCTAGTTGTGGCGCAACTAATGGATTTAGCGAGGTCGAGGCTTCATGATCATTGTTTCCTGTCATTACACCCTTGTTCGTCCTAGTTAGATTTAGCCTGTTGTTATCATGATTTGGGAGTGGATCATTAAAGATCTTCAGGGGTGCGTTTTGAGGGGAAACTACCCCTGAAAAGGTATTTGACGTTGGTGACGTAGGATCTGCTAAGAACATATCCATGAAAAGTTGTTTTTGTTCATCTGGCAAGCGTTGCATGAATTTATTGTAGTCACGGCACGTTCTAGTGTCATGGCCCCAAATTTTGTGGAAACCACAATACGAATTAGGATTGTAATTCCTAGTTTGTTGGTTTGATGTGTATTGTGGCCCAAAATTTTGATCAAACCGTTGTCTATTAAAATTTTGCGTTTGTTGTTTTTGGTTTGAATTCTGGTTTTGGTACCTAGTTGAATTTTGGCTTGGACCTTGTATGGGATTTTTTGTTGTTGTTGTTGTTGTTGTGGATGGTTAAAATCCACTGTATTGATTGTTGGGGTAAAGTTGTTATTTCGTTGGTTGTTTATTTGTGATGGAGTATTGACAACATTTACCTTTTAGGCTGGTCGGTTACTCCATCAGTTGTTACACCCCAATTTTTGTTAAGGATTTTAGGTCCTTGATTGACGTTCGTGGTAGTAGGATAAGTTGTAGTGTTCTGGTTGGGGGCGATTAACCTCCCATTTTGCTCCATATGTTTTGCGACCACTATCAATTGCCGCTTGATCTATTCGAAGAGCGCTCTCAAGTACTTCATCGTAAGTTCTTAATGGGAACTTCTGGACTTCTTCCTTCACTTCTCTGCTAAGAATGAAGGAATAAATCACATAGTTCCATTTGATCCATGTTTGGAGCACTTGCCGAAGAATAAAGAACTGTATGCCACCTTTGGATGAAATGGGTGACAGATTCGTTGTGTTCTTGTTTGATGTGTAAGAACTCCCTGATTCCTGTTCTTAATAATTTGTTCATGTCGAAGGCCTTGATGAACTCTGACACGAGTTGTTTGAATGAATGTATGGAAGCCTCAGGTATTCTATAATACCAATCGAGAGCGATGCCTTCCAAGGTTTTTGGGAATATTTTAGCAACAACCCCATCCCATGGGAGTAGTTCTCGAATGGCTATAGCGTAAGCTTTGATATGTGCGTTTGGATCTCCCTCTCCTTTGTATTTGGGAAAATCGGGAAGAGGTCTTGGAAGCATGACGCTTCGTATGGTGAAATCCAAGGGCTCTTTCAAATATTCTGAGTAAGTCCCTATCGCATATGTTTCGACCATTGATGGTGCCTGTTGAGGGAGCGGTGGTGGAATGGGTTGTTGATATGGCGCAGCGTATGCGTTGGCAGGGGCATAAGGAAGCCCCTGTGTTTGAGAAAACATGCGGGAGAGGAGAACATATCCCCTTGTGGTGATTTGGAGTATATGTTTAAGTATGACGGGGAGTATTGTCCAGAATGGATTGTTTTGTACTAGACCAGGAGGAACAGTGTTAGAGATGGTGGGTCTAGTTGGCGTTTGTTGTGAATATTGAGGAGTCATGCCTAACGTGCCTACTCCTGTGAGGAGATCTACTTGGCTAGGATGGTGTGGAGGATTGGAACTTCCTGTTTGCATGAATTGCGAATTTTGACTTGCTTGGGCAAGTTCTAACCCTCTAACCTTTTCTATTAGAGTTGAAATGACTTCATTTGGTGAAGTCACGGTGTTTTTCCGTAGTGGCGTTTGTTGTATACCATGGTTTTGTATAGGCATGTGATATCCCCACTGCTATGAACTGATCACTATCTTGCCAAGTTTCTCGAGGGTATTTCCTATATGCGGTGGGATAGAGTATTTTCTTGAAAAGAGACCTCGGGTTGTGTTTGTAAACCTCCTACGGTGGATACATACTTGAGAGCGTTGTTCATTCTGGCATAATATACTTGAATATTCATCATCTAAACCTTGGTATATGAGTCGATTGTCTACTAATTTGTGGTCTAAGTAGCATACGAGGAGATGAACCAGATTCTCGGTGAACGTCATATTGTTCGAGCACAAGGCTCTGTTTGTTGCATTTGAGCGAGTGATCTAACTCCTCGGTTTGAAATGATGAGTTATATCGATTCTCGGAGTTTGTGTTGACAAATTGGTTAGTTGAATAGTTGTCACCCCATCTTGAGAGTGAGGGTGATGATTGTCTATTTTGTTGGGCGTAGTATGCCTCAAGACCCAGAGGGTGCATATGCATCGAATCCATATATGCATCGAATCCCGACATATTCGGGGGTATATGATGAATACCCATGAGAATAATGGGAAGGAGCGAAGAGTGATGATGAAAAAGCTAATGAGGTGGAAAAAATGAAAAAAGTATACTAATCTTGGAAGAACACGTAATAATATGACTCCAAACTAGAAAGTAGGAAGTTCACGTCGGGTTCACCAATTTTGTTGGTGAAGCTGATGTGAAGGCTAATGAGGTGAGAAGGTGAAACAATTGTTTGTTTCACGTCGGGTTCACCAATTTTGTATGATGGAAAAGTGACATGCGAGCATGGGAATCTACAAGTGACTCTTCCTCGCCCGACCTCCCGAGGTCGTGCTGAGACAGCCGGTGGGTATGGAATATGTGTGAGATGCAGACAAACTAGTTAGGCAATCTAATGTCTTCAATACGCACTAGCGGAATTTGTGAGTCTAAGGCAAAGAAGGCCCTCCTAACTTGAACTGGTGTGATAGATCGATCGGTCGAGGATGATGCTCGAAGGCTCAATCAATATCGAGCTCTGGCGTGATTCGATCTATAGGTTGTGGAATACGTGGAAAATGACCGGGATAGTTTCGTGTATTTCTCGGACAAGGTCATATGGTGGATGGTAAATATAGTCAATTCTATGGATGATTCTCTGGCCTAGTCCAGAATTCCCTAGCTCTGTTAGCTGCTGTGTCTAGCAAGGATAATTGTTCGATGATGATAGGTGGAAGTGGGGTAGATCTGAATACTAGTGTACGTAGGCCGGTGTCTATGTCTAATTCTCCTATGGATTCGTTGGGCTGCGGGATTTGTGGGTCCAACCATAGATTCTTAGTTGTTGTGGACTGTTATGGTCATGCGTGAAATCAAGTCCTAATCCTAATATCCGATAATCGTATGCTTTCTCGGCTTCTATATTTAGGATCAATAAGCGTGTGATTTTCTCATAATATCTTACGGGCGTTCGTGCACCTTTGGATTCTTAGGCTGGTATCTATATCTAGAAGAGTGTCTCTGCATCATCATGGGTTGTGGGACCAAGGATCACAACCAAAGGTTTGTTCTCTTTCGAACCCTTCTACAGATCATATGAATGTTGCCTAGGGTAATCTGTAGTTCGGTTGATTTGACCAAAACGTGTGTGCTTGGTCGTCTTCTATGTTTAATCCGTTCAACTGGGAATTGATTTGTTGCAAGCTTACCATTGTTCGGAAGACTTGAATCCTAAGATTTTGATCTATATCAGTTATCATTGTGATGAGATTGGGTTGAGGCACGATTGGCTCGAATACGTATTCCCTGGGCTCTCTAGGTCCCGTGATTGTCATACAAAAAAACAAAGTAAAGCGAACTACAGTAAAATAAAATTTAACTATGTGAAGTATATCTATAGTATATATGACTTCTCTATTTTTTTTTTGTGTTTTCTGATGAGCTTTACGAATTTAAGAAAGCAGCTATTTAAAATATCTAGAAATGACAACTAAAATAATCAATTTAAAACAAACAAAATAACCGAGTGTAGCTATTTATCTGTGTAATTTGTAGATCTATTCTAAACAATAAAATAGCTTATCTAATCTATTTGCAAGACTCTCGATCCTACCTCAGAAGTGAGGAGTGAATCATAGTTTCTCAGAAACTATCAATCCCCACAACTTCCCTGGCAATATCGAGAGTAGAATTAACTGAAATAAAGCAATTAACTACTCTATTTGATATGATTCTAACTAGAACTTTGAAAGCTAGAACCTGGATTCTGCAGAATAGTGGCGAATCCGATGGTGTGTGTGATCTTGTCCCCTCAGTGTGATCTCCTCGTTCCTTCATGTTCACGTGGATCCAGAAAAGCGTGTAATGCTAGCATCAACAGAAGTAGATATTGGGATAAAGGCAGCTCAGAACACTGACTGAATACAATGCGAGTAGGAGAGGGATAGCGCAAGAGTACAGAGCTTGGCTTATGCAATTCCTAGCGGGATCTATTGCGAGTCATGCAACATAAAGCGTCCAGAACCTGAAACTATCCTGTTTGAGGAGAAAAACCTGCAACTTTAATGGCTTCCTAAGCTATTCTACTCCAATGGATTGGATGAAATAACAACAGTGCTTGCACAAGATGGATATGTGGCTTACTAACAGTAAAACAATGCTAACTAAGCATGCAATGAAAGAAACTAAGCATTCTAAGCAAAAACTAAATCTATTGCAAAAGAAAATCGAGGCAAATTTTGAGGGCTGAAGTAATGAACTAAATTAACAAGATGGAAAAAACAATGCTAAATCTAATTATGAATCCTAAAAGAAAATCGAAATGAGAAAATGAGAAAATTTTGAGGGGCCATTTGCTTGAGCACAAGCCAACTATTTATAGCATTTGCATTTACCCAAGGTAAAAGCCAAATAGAACTCTTAAACTATAAACAATGGCAAAACACTATTCCAGGGAACCAGAATCATAAATGCAAGCTTATGGCGGTGAAAGAAAGCTGGTAAAATGTTGAATTTATGTGAGTCGTGTTAAAAGAGCTTTCTGGAAAATGCGTAAAGGGAAAACTTTTCACTTCCTTAAGAACTTGTAATTTTTTTTTGTAATCAGCTTTTCCAAATAAAGCAAACTTTCTTGTATTGGGGAATAGGTACCTTATAAATTACCTCTACCCTTTTAGAGTCAATCATAACTCATTTTTGAGTCACAAAGTGTGTCTTAAAATTTTTTTCCTTTTGCACACCAAAGTGGCATTTCTTGGGATTTAGTTAGATACCAAATTCTCTCGTACTGATCAAAAAATCAAGGTGCTCAAGTGATCACTTATTTTCTTAGAAAATACGGTGATATCATTTTGATAGACCATAATAATCTAATTTATGAATCCAAAAATGCAACATCCATTTCTCGCCAAGGTAGATCCTACATTCACCAGTCTATAAGGCATTATGACATAAACATAGGTTCCTCAAGGAGTGGTAAAAGCAGTCTTGTATTATTTTGATTCCTTAACCACCACCTAATAATATCTAGAGAAACCATCCAATTTGGAAAACATTCCTGACTTTGTTACCTTTTGTAAAAGGTTATCCATGTTTGGAAAATGGTAGTTATCCTTCAGTGAAGCCTTGTTCAAATTTCTAAAATCCACACACAACCTAATATCCCCAATTTTCTTCCTAATCGGGACCAAATTAGCAACCCATGAATAATACCTAGTGGGTTGCATGATACCTCCATCCTTAAGATTTTTAAGTTCTTCTTGCATTTTATTTTGAAGGATGGTGTTTATTGTCCTCTTCTTTTTGTTTGAAAGGGTTAGTGTGAGACTCAATGGGTATCACATGCAAGAAAAGGTCCTCTCTATTACCTTTAAATCAAAATCGGACCAAGTCAAACAATCATGATATTTCCTTAATATTTTAGTATAACCATGTATTTCTTCTATGTTTAATTTGTTGCCCAAGAAAACTTTTCTTGGGTCTTGCAAGTCCCTAAGTTACAACCGCTTACATCCCTCGAGGTGTGGTTAGATCTATTCATCATTCTTACTATCATAAAAAGCATATTCAAGGTTGAGTACCCCTTTTGGGATGGTGCAGGGTAAATGTTAGTGGTGAATCTTCACTAATTCATGAATATTTACATTTTTAAATTTATATTTAGTAATTTTGAGGAGTCCTACGGAGCAACATTTCTCCTAAATTTTCAGGATGCAATTTACTTTTTCCTACAAATCTCCTAGTATCTAAAATAAATTTCATACTTATGCATGTATATCGTCACTACCTTGAAACACAAATTGGGTACATTCACCAATATATACTAATAAAAATATAAGCATCTGCCAAATTCAACTTCCACAAGAATCTTGTATAAAGATGCTCGATGGTTGAGTTCAACCACAATCTAAATGAATGATCGCATAGTCCACACACCTAACTATGTTGTACAAATGCCCTAATAACAACATCAGGTTCCTAACACATAGTACACACACCCGATCATGCGAGTCTAGACGCTCAACCATATTATCTAGATGATCGAATACATATTCCGATGTGTGACCATATAATATAGATGTCCGATCGTATATTCTAGACACTCGCCTGCATAATGCGATAAGCTTGAGCACTCACACAAAGCGCACAATGGTACCAAGTCCCTCTTTTATGGAAGCTTTGTTAAGGAGTTTAGCATGATGAACACACAATTAGATATATTCTAGACCCATAATAACAATGAAAGTATAAACCATAAGCAAATATAGATCTCAACCATATGTAAGAATAACTTATACAAGAATCAAGATTAGGTTTACCGAAAGAACCGGCATAGATATGTCAACAACTAATATCCAACCACAAAGATCCATTGTATTAATTATCAGTAAAAACAAAAGCCGATACATACATAAGAGTATCATCATAGTCACACGTGCTCATACACTAGCAACATAACTATACTACAATACATCTCAAGATCCCTCATACTGTGTAAATCAATAAATAATTATAGGAGTGGGGAATTTCCTTCACTACTCATGCATCCTCAAAATAGGCTACATGCTAAGAATAACCATGCACACTTACATGATAAATACAAAAGCATGCATGCTTTGTTATAATAGACTATCTAATATTATCAATTACATATCTAATCCTATTAATAGCTAAAAAATGTGTATGTTGTTTGATCTTCCACTTGTCCAAAATAACCTTGTTTCGCTTCTAAGTCTTCATATTGATGCATACCCCATACTCAACATCTATATTTAGCCTCATCATGAAAATGACTAAGTCCCAAAGTCATACTTTCCCGGGCGCGCCATTTTCTCGCTATAACTCCGCATGTGCCTACGCACCATATGTCCACATGCCAAATCCTTATGTGCCTTCTATACTTAGGCTATAATTCATCATCCCAACATTACCCAACACTTGCTTCATTTTTGTCCCTAATAATTAGGAACCAAAAATTATCTTCTCCATTAATAAAAATAAGGAATGAAAAAATAATCGTACATAGAAAGAAAGAATACATGAGCACATTGTGCTACCCTTCAAAAGGCGTAATCAACTATAGATATTCACTTTTAATCTCCACCTCTAAGTCATTCCAATCACTAAGCGCCTTATTTTTTTATTAGGATGTCTGCAAGTACTCCCTCCATTTCATCCATAGTCATGTTTTTGCCTTCATTTGTAATACTCTAAGGACGCTGGCCAACCGGAGACATCCCTTCCATCACATCCATTCAGCTCACTATTATTTTCCCAATGTCTTTGATCTTCTCCTTGTGAGGGTTCTAGGCTACTGTAAGCGCATCACACTTTTATGCTACTAAAGTGAGCCTCTCCTTGCGCCCAAGCGTCTCATCATTCTTTTCTGCAAGGACTACATTTTATTCTACCATAGTCCTTGTTCTAATGATTACCTTAGGATCCACAAAAATATTCTATGCCAAATCTTCCTTTTTCATTTCATCCTTCGATTCTCGTAGTGAAGACTCATAACTTGTAATCCAACACACTATCATTGCCTTAGCTCTCTCCACCTACGTTGTAGCATCCTTTGGCTTTGGAACTCATAATGGATCTCTCCGAGGTGCCCAATTTGTATCTTCACGAGTTACACCGCAAAACCTTGTAGCTAGATCCTCTATGTTCATAACCTTGAATGTTCTTCCTCCCTTTTTGTACTTGAACATGGTGGTCATCGCATCGATTCCCTCATCATCCGATAAATCACTTGCAATATTTGATCCCGAGTCACGGAACCATGTGACCTTGCCAACCAATTTGGCAAGAATCTACATCCTCCTTCCCCGCGAAATAGAAGAAGTATTCATGTACGTGTGGCATCACCATTGGTATAAATATTTAGGGTTTCCAAAATATGGTAACTCAAGGAGTTGCATAACTCCAACACTCTCCAATACTTTCTTCACTGAATCATCTAAAACCCTATTCCCATATGTCATCCCCTATTTGTCTTCTAGATTTGGTCTGCAATAATATCCTTAATGGTTTTTTCCGTTTTGTGGTTAAAATCATTGATCTTGCATTGTGTTATCTTTGATGTCCATGACCTACCCTCAATCACCTCTTTAGGGTACTATATCTTGACCAACCATTCTTCTGTTGCTTCTATAGTCTCCTTCTCAACTACTGGAGCTCACCTTGGTGCCATTTTCTCTTCTTGATTTATAGGTACGTTCTGTAGAATCTCAAAGTTGTTACCTCCTTACCTCGCATGCTTTGAGATCAAATCAAACCCTTGGTCTTGTGACCTCATTTTCCTTTACTATGAGCCTATCTTCCTCCCGAAACCCTAGCTGCATGAGCCCACCATCACAAATACACACAAATAGCCCAATGAAACCGTACGATGGAAAAGTGACAAGCGAGCTTGGGAATCTACAAGTAACTCTTCCTCGCACCCGACCTCCCGAGGTCGTGCCGAGACAACTGGTGGGGATGGAATATGTGTGGGATGCAGAAAACTAGTTAGGCAATCTAATGTCTTCTACACGCACTAGTGGAAATTATGAATCTAAGGCAAAGAAGGCCCTCCTAACTTGAACTGGTGTGATAGATTGATCAACAAGGATGACTACTCAAAGGCTCCAATCAATATCGAGCTCTAGTGTGATTCAGTCTATGGGTTGTGGAATACGTGGAAAATGTCCTGGGATAGTTTCGTGTATATCTCCAGATAAGGTCATAGGGTGGATGGTAAATATAATTGACTCTATGGGCGATTCTCTGGCCTAGTCCAAAATTCCCTAGCTTCGTTAGCTGCTACGTCTAATAAGGATAACTATTCGATGATGATAGGTGGAAGTGGAGTAGATATGAATACTAGTGTACGTAGGCCAACATCTATGTCTGATTCACCTATGGACTCATTGGGCTATGGGATTTGTGGGTCACAACCGTAGATTCGTGGTTGTTGTAGACTTGCTATGGTCATGTATGGAATCAGTCCCTAATCCCTAGTATCCAGTAATTGTATGCTTTCTCAACTTCTATATTCAGAATTAATAACTGTGTGATCTTCTCAGAGAATCTTACAGGCATTCGTGCAACTTGAATTCTTAAGCTGGTATCTATATCTGTGAGAGTGTCTCCTATGTCTAGCTATGGGACCAAAGGATCACAACCAAAGGTCTCGCTCTCTTTCAAACCCTTCTACAGTCATGTGGATATGAATCTAGGGTAATCTGTAGTTTGGTTGACTTGACCAAAATGTGTGTGCTTGGTTGTCTTCTATGTTTAACCCGCTTAACTGGGAATCAATTTGTTGTACGTTTACCATTGTTCGGAAGACTTGGATCCTGAGATTTTGATCTATATTAGTTATTACTGTGATGAGATTGGGTTGGGGCATGATTGGCTTGAATACGTATTCTCTAGGCTCTCTAGGTCCCGTGATTGTCATACAAAAGCAACAATGTAAATCTAACTAATGACAGAGTAAGCTAATTGTGAAAGATACGTTTATTTATATTCCTAAATCGATACATCTATCTACTAAACAGAATTTAAAGAACAACTATCTAATATATCTAGAATTGACAGCTAAAATAACAAATTAAAACAAACAAAATAACCGAGTATAGTTATTTGTCTGTGCAACTGTGAACCTATTCTAAATAACGAAATAATTGATCTAGTCTATTTGCAAGACCCTCGATCCTACCTCAGAAGTGAGGAATGAATCATAGTTTCTCAGAAACTATCAATCCCCACAGCTTCCCTGGCAATATCAAAAGTAGAATTGACTGAAATAAAGTGATTGGCTACTTTATTTGATATGCTTCTAATTAGAACTTTGAAAGCTAGAACCTAGATTCTGTAGAATAGTGGTGAATCCAATGGTGTGTGTGGCTATGTCCCCTCAGTGTGATCTCCTTGTTCCTTCGTGTTCACGTGGATCCAGAAAAGCGTGTAATGCTAGCATCAGCAGAAGTAGATATTGGGACAAAGGTAGCTTTAGGATACAGACTGAATACAATGCGAGTAGGAGAGAGATAGCGCAAGAGTACAGAGCTTGGCTTATGCAATTCCTAGCGGGATTTATTACGAGTCATGCAACATAAAATGTCCAGAACCTAAAACTATCCTGCTTGAAGAACAAAACCTAAAACTTTAATGGCTTCCTATTCAAAACAAACTATTCTACTCCAATGGATTGGATGAAATGTCAACAACACTTGCACAAGATGGATATGTGGCTTCCTAACAACAAAAACAATGCTAACTAAGCATGCAATGAAAGAAACTAAGAATTCTAAGTAAAATGAAAGACTAATCTATTGCAATGAGAAATCCAGAGGCAAATTTGAGGGGCCATTTTCTTGAGCACAAGCCAATTATTTATAGAATTTGCATTTACCTAAGGTAAAAACCAAATAGAACTCTTAAACTATAAACAATGGCAAAACACTATTCTAGGGAACCAGAATCATTAATGCAAGCTTATGGCGGTGAAAAAAATCTGGTGAATCGTTGATTTTTACGTGATTCGTGTTAAAAGAGCTTTCTGGAAAATGCGTAAAGGACCGCCGCTTAGCGGTGGCGGTTGCAGGGCGGTCGGTCAAGACCACCACCCAGGAAGGGCGGCGGTTTCGTCATTGAAGAGCAAAAGGCCAAGAAAAGAGGGGAAAAGGGAAAAACAAAGCATACGGGGGCTAAGCGGGGTATGTGGGATGTTAACGCACACTTGGAGAGCTTTTCTGGATCCCGAGCACCTTGCGAGGAGACCTGTATCATCATTGGGGCATGTGTTACGTTGTTCCAAGCAGCTGCAGTAGCACTTACAATTTTGGGTACGTACATATTGCCCCCTCGAAGAAGCGTTTTAGCCATGGAGAGGCATAAAATGGTGTGTCCGTGTATGGCAGTCCCTAAATGGGAAGTTAGAAGTTATACCCGATACGTCGTGTGTGTTGAAATGACGCCGTCCAAAATTCCCGCCACTTGTAAAACGAAAAGGGAAATAAATTGCAGATAGACACAATAATTTGGAAAATAAATGCTAAAATAATAGGAAATGAGAACGTACCATTCGTGCGAGGATAAGAACTTACCTCCGTCGGCGCTCCAAACCCGCGAAAAGGTATTTAAATAAGTCAAGTTGCTATATATATATGAAAGTGGGCCCATTTTACTATTCATTTGCGTGAGTTGATTTGATTGATTCTCGAGCTCTAAAATGCACGGGTGACGGTTTCTTGCACGAGAGTAGAGCCAAAACGCGTTGTGACGGATAGCGATCATGCCTTCGCGAGAAGAACATCGACCCGCGAGATCACAGGTATGTTTTCTTCAATTTATCCTTTTCACCCCCTCAATTTTAAAATGCTAAAATATTTATCATGGGGGGGTAATTTTTGAAAATGTTAGGTTCAAAAGGTCCATCTAGGGGGGGCCTACTGGGTAGGCCTTGTTTTTAGCTAAAATGGTCCCTTTTTGGCATTTTTAGGATTTTTAAGTTATAAAACCCGCGTGGGTTTTCGGGACACGACCATCGCCCTACCTGTGGTGGCAACATGACCGCCGCCCCCGATCGGGTGGCGGTTACATGACCACCGCCCTTAAGGCGGCGGTTACGAAACCGCCTCCCTGCTTAGGGCGGTGGTTTTGCATAGAATGCCAAAAGAACATCTGTTTGAAATTGTTTTTGCGTTTTTAGCATTTCTATGTGTTTTCATGATTTTTCTAATATCACTTGGATGCTAACTTGCTTTGTTTTGTGTGTTTTTGGGTGTATGCAGGTGAGAGAGGAGTATATTCGGTGGAGCCGAGAGAGGGAGTGTGACTAGCTCCCAGCAGTACTAGATGCACTTTCATAGGATGAGGAGGACACTCTTCAGAGGGCCGGGATACTACGTATCTCACGCGTTCCACATGTTGCACCATCTAGTCACATTCTTTGTGACTTATTCTCCTATTGGGATGCTTGATCGAACACCTTCCGATTACCAGGGGTCTGAGGTGAGTGGACCATCACACTAGAGGATGTTTACCGCATCCTGGGGGTCCCGATCATCGGGAGACGTCTGACCCTTGAGACAACATGTTCAAGGCCCAGATAGCACAATGGGCTTCCTACATGGGAGATGCAGTCATCTCCACGGGTTCAAGAAGGGGGTCAGAGTTCGATCTATTCCTAGTTTGCCCATCCCCTTGCTTCGCCAGGCTATTATGGGGATCCTTGCCTCGAGACTGATCGGGGACAAGGGAGGAGACACACTGCTATACTGTTGGTCCCCCATCATTGCACAGATCGAGGGCCATGGCTAGATTTACGCCTGGGGAGCAGATATACTTGGGACTACTTACCACGATTTATACAGGGTAGTCCGTTTACAGGGGTAGTCCTTGAGCCACCCGACCCTGGTCATGAGTTGGGTCTATGAGCACTTCATCCCCTATGGAAAAGGTGTAGAGGTGACAAATCCTGGAGCTGTGAGGGCAGCCAGATGGAAAGATATGTCGGTGCTCGAGCACCTCATCGCCGGTTGCTTCTCCGACCACTACCGATATGGAGGCCACACCGTATCAAGGTATATGGGGTGAGGAGGCTCTTACTTTGATCTCTTGCTCCACCACAGGCAGCTTATTGACGAGAGAGTGGGGAGAGTGGAGATACACCCCTTTGGGCCGAGTTCCTCGCCAGTTTGGCCTACCCTACATGGGCATGCTTCCCTTGATAGCACCAGATACAGTCGGGTTCGAGAGGCCGAGGGGGTCCTAGAGGCCGGGTTGGACAATTGTTACTCCCGCATTCCTATTGCGACCCAGAGGGTAGTACATGCTCGAGGGAGAGCCGACGCTCCTCGTGCACCCTTGCTTCATATTGCCGGGTCCTGCCCATAGCAGCGATGACCCCATTGACATAGACTCTGAGTCAGAGGAGTTTACAGGGGGAGAGACAGAGGAGGAGACTGATCCTGAGTGGCATGATACTCAGGATATCATGCAGGCAGAGAGGGCCAAGCAGAGTGCAGAGAGGGTGACTCTGGTTTCAGAGGAGCCACTCTCCTAGGGCCATGGCGGGGAGGATGAGTCTCATTGTGGGGTGCTACGTTGCTCCAGTCACAGGAGCAGCACCTCAGTCAGCGGCGGCATCTGTGGCAGGTGCTGACCCTAGAGATCCATCCTGGAGGCCTGGTGATCCGAGTAAGTTACCCTCCCTCCTTTTAATGTTTGTTGTTAATTTAGGATTGCTTTAGTTACTATCTCTCCTCTTGTTTACTCTTGTGTTTTATCTCTTGTTTATTTCTAATTTGTTTTCTCCTTTGTTTACAGAGACCGCCGATGAGTGGCGAGCCCTGATTCGTAGGGTATGTACTGATACCCTGATGATCCCCATGGAGAGGACCCGTGCAGAGTCAGTGCTCCGTGACGACTGGGAGCCCTCGCCAGCCTGGTAGACATACTGACATCTTCGCCCTAGTCTGGCATGTGGCCAGGATGGTATCGACTCTCCACACGGAGCTAGCGGGGTATAGGACAGCCGAGCACCTGATGAGGAGTCATTCTCGTGGCGAGACTGCGGCTGCCCCTCGGGATCCTGAGCCCTCCATGCACTCAGAGCACCGGCATAGCCGGAGTCCTAGGCATGGGCGTGCACCTTCGGAGGGGTCTCATAGGGGTTGAGAAGCCACTTGGCTCTCCTAGATTTTGTATGATATATTCTTTTGTATATCCCGGGCTCTTTGAGCGTTTTGACCATGCTTGGCGCATGATGGCATTGTCAGAAAACTTTGATTATTTATATATTTATATTCTCTTTGGATCAGACTTTTGGCATTTATGGCTTTGTTTCCTTTCCAGTTTCCTCATGTAGATTATGATGTTATGCTTGTATGCTCTTTAAAATGTATGCAATGGAGAACAAATGATGCAAGTGTTTTACTTTCTTTTTGTATTTCATGATGCTGATATATGATAATGTAGATACAATGTGATTTTGAATCTTAGTTTCTATAAGCAATTTTGGACACTTCATATTTGCTTTGGCAAAGTGGTGAAGATAAGCTGATATGATGAGCAGATAGACTGCCCTACTCCTAACTCCACGCAACTAGTAAGATGCAAGGGCTCATCACCGAGAGTTGGGAAGGGCGCAAGTTATGAAATGTGTTGAAATGATATTGATGAAAGATAGACAAAGCTTTGGCGGAACCAAATTAGGATGCCACAAGCCTACTCCACTTGAGTGACTTCATAGTTTTGGGATGCAACTTGCTTTGCGGTTTATCTAGACTTAGATCCGTAGATGGCCACATGGTAGACAAAATCTGGTTTTAGGATTTTGAACTCTTTTGGAATTTTGAACATCTGATTCATTTGTTTTTGACTCAAGACTTCAAGATTTGAATTGTTTGTCTATGACCTTTTGCATTTGTTTGTCAAGAGGACCCCCTATACTTTGCCCCATGCTACTAGTAAGAAGCGTGGGTTTATCACCATAGGCAAGGCATAGGTGAGTAAGGGCATTTCCATCCTTTCCCAACCCTACGTCACTAGTAAGAGACACAAGCTCATCACCAAAGGTTGGTGGGGCAAGGAAATGTGTAAATTTAAAATTTTCTATTTGATTCTATATTTGACTTGTTTATTTGAGAAAAATGTCAGTGTGTTCCTATTTACAAAGAGATATATATACGGGATAGATGTGACACCATGAAGCTTCTAGAATAGACTATAGGCAAGACACCTATCCTAAGAAGAAACCAAAAGTGAGAATAAACCCAAGATCTCTTGCATGGTTACCGTTAAGACCTTGTCATATCTAGTTTATTTGATGAAATGATTCCAAGATAGTTTGATGATATCATGGAAATAGAGAAGTGCGATTAGAGTGTTTATGCCAACAACATCATGAGTTTGTAATGAATTGCTTTGAGAACAAAATTCCTTGATCACAATTTTTGTATGAAATAAGCGGAAAAAATGATCCTAATCTATATGAAGATGTAATGTAGATATAATTATAAGTAGTGCTAGTTTCTTACACGTAGAATCATTTGAGGTGCAGGGAATTGATTGTTTCACCAAATTCCTCACCTTCCAGTGTACATAAGAGGTATGCACCATTTCCATAGTCCTTCATGACTCGGTATGGGCCCAACCATTTGGGCCGGAACTTCCTTCCTTCGCCGGTCTTTTTGTCGATCCGGCTGTCTAGCCTTAGAACTAGATCACCTTCATATATGTCACGTTCATAGACTTTCTTGTTATACTGCCGGCACATCCGGTTAGCATAGACTTTGTGCCACTGTTCAGCATCTAACCTAGCTTCATCTAGGCTTTCTAGTTGGGAAAGACGTGCTTCTCTATAAGCATCTTCATCTAGGATCCCTTGTAATGAAATGCGGAGACTGGGTATTTCAACCTCAAGTGGGAGAACTACTTCTACCCCGAATACTAGTGAGAAAGGAGTCACTCCTGTTGGTGTTCTTATTGAGGTTCGGTGGGCCCATAAGGCCGGATATAACTTCAAGTGCCAATCTCGTTTGTTTTCTTTCACCGTTTTAAGGAGAATGGATTTTAATGTTTTATTTGTCGCCTCAGCTTGTCCATTGGCTTGAGGGTAATATAATGAAGCCATATGATGGCTTATTTTAAATTTATTGCACAATTCATGAACTTCGTCATTCTTAAAAGAAGTTCCATTATCTAAGATAATGATTTGCAGGACACCATACCTGCAAATGATTTGGTTCAAAATGAACTTGGCGATTATGGAACCCGGTATAGTAGTAAGAGGCATAGCCTCTACCCACTTGGTAAAATACTCGGTGGCCGTGATTATAAAATTATGGCCGTCTGTGGATGAGGGAGAGAATTTCCCTATCAAATATAGGCCCCATGTGGAAAAGGGCCATGGAGTAGCGATTGGTTGTAGAGCTTGTGCCGGCATGTGAATCTCGTGGGAGAATTCTTGACACTTATGACACTGCGCATATAAACTCTACTGCATCGTGTTCTAGAGTGGGCCAGAAATAGCCCATTCGATGTATTTTACGAGTGGTGGCATGGCCACCGAAGTGACCTCCACACATTCCACTGTGAGATTCATGGAGAATCTTCTTGGATTCTTCTGTGTCGATGCATCTTAGAAGCATTCCATTGAACGCTTTTCGATAGATCACTTGTTCTATAATGACATATTTTGCTACGATAATGTGTAACCACCTTCTTTGTTGTGGAGTAGCACCTTCTGGATACGTATGGTCCATGATGTAATTAATGATATCAGTGTACCAAGGACACCCAGAGATAGAAGGTCGGGTTTTGATGTAGTATACGCACTCATCTGGAAAGTCCAGATCTACTAGATCGCCTCCGTCTAATGGGTTATCAGCTAACCAATCCGTGATGATTTGTCCCTTAATGGACTTCTGATTTACAAATGTTAATTTGAATTCTCCCATTAAGGTTATAAAACGTCCAACCTTTTTAGACAAGGACCCTTATGTGAGGAAAGTTCGTAAATGGTCTATTTTTATCATGACCCTTGTTTCTTGATTTAGCATATAATGTCTTAATCATTTGGTTGCAAAGACTATGGTAAGGCATTCTCGTTCTACATGTGTATAACGTGTTTCATAGTCGAGCAATGTTCGACTAATGAAATAAATCATGTGTTCCCTCTTGTCATCATCTTCTTGAGCCAACATACAAGCTAGCGAGACATTGGTAGCTCGCAAGTATAAAATTAACAGGTGATCTGGCTTAGGTGGTATTAGCATAGGTGGTGATAACAAGAAACACTTAATTGCGTCGAAAGCTTCATTGCAATCTTCAGTCCAATTAATGTTATAATCTTTCTTGAGTAGATTGTTGATTGGATGAATGGTGAAACTTAAGTCCAGGATGAATCTCCTGGATTGCACCAAGCTTTCCGAGAAATGACTTGATTCCAGATTCATCCGAAGGTGGGACCATTTCGAGGACAGCCCAAATTTTGGTTGGGTCAACATCTATCCCTCGTGACGATATGATGTATCCTAGGAGCTTCCCTCCTGTTACACCAAAGATGCATTTTTCTAGATTTAGCGTGACTCCGTACTCTATCAGACGTGAAAGAATGATGTGAAGTACTTTTGGATGGTCACAACACTTCTTGGCCTTAGCCAATAAGTCATCTACGTAGGATTCCACAATTTTGTGAATAAGATCGTGAAATATATATGTCATAGCCCATTGGTATGCAGCACCAACATTCTTGAGACCGAATGGCATAATAACGTAGCAATAGGTTCCCCAAGGAGTTATAAACGTGGTTTTAGCTTGATCTTGCTTGGATATTCTGATTTGATTGTATCCCGAGAATCCATCCATGAGAGACAAAAGTTCAAATCCAGCTGTTGCATCAATAATGACATCAATGGATGGCAACGGGAAGTCGTCTTTAGGACATGCTTTGTTGATGTCTCGGAAATCTATGCAGATGCGTATCTTCCCATTCTTTTTGAGAATGGGAACGATATTAGATACCCATTGAGAGTAATCGATTGGTTTGATGAATCCTACTTGGAGGAGCTTTATTACTTCTTCTTTCACCATGAGAGCTACCTTAGGTTTCATTGGTCTCGATTTTTGTTTAATTGGTTTTGCATCTGATTTAGTGATGAGGTTGTGCACCGCAATGTGTGGTGCAACTCCTGTCATTTCTTTATAATTAAATGTAAAAGCCTTCTGATGTTCCTTGAGGATTCGAGTGTGTATTTCTACTTCTGATGGAGTTAACGAGGATCCTAACTTTAATATCCTTGGTTCATCTTCCGTTCCAATGTTAATATCAATTGTTTCTTCGATTAAAGAAGCGTTACCTTCCTCAAACTCAGGTGGGGCCGGAGGTAGTTCTAGATCATCTCCATTCTCGACTGCGTATATGCTAAGTTCCTTTTGTGGGGGAAGTTCCATCATAGGATTCCCGAAGTAGGAAGACGAATGCGGGATCAAAGATAAATCTACTGTGTGATGGGTGAGATGTAATGCCGCATAGGTGTTTAAGAAATCAAGAGTGGTTGTATCACTATCAATGTGGTCTAGGATAGTAGATTTGTTTTCATTTCCATTTAAAAGAGGTTTTGACATTGTTTTTATCAATGGTTCATCACGAAGGGATACCATGAAACGGGTATCCTCTAACTTACTGTTTGGAGTAAAGCATGATGCTGAGGTTGCTATTGAATTAGTGAGAAGATTTTTCTCTCATGGGATTGCTTCAATTGATATGAAGTCAAATTCCTTGCTTAAATCTAATACAGCTTGTTCTCAGAAAGATGTAAGTGCTCACTTTGGTTTCATATATCTCAGAGACTTGGTTTGCTACCAATTGTGAGTCTCCTAACACTCTGATGTTATCAACACCGATTCTCTTAGCTAAGATGAGGCCAAGGAGGAGGGCTTCGTACTTAGCACCGTTGTTTGTGCATTCAAATTTAGTTTGAAGGTAAATGGTAGGACTTTTCCCTCGGAGAAGTAAGGATTATACCTGCTCCAGCTCCATAACGACATCTAGCTCCATCAAAATGGAGAGTCCAATATTTAGCTGGGAGTATGGACGTTGGGATATTTGTTGTGTTAATATCTTCTACCTCTACCATGCAGAGATCCTCTGCTAGAAGAGAACCAACACCTAGGGAATATCCCATGCCTACAGAATCAAATGGTAGGAACATTGGTAGATCTTGTTCTAGTAATTCAACAATTTTTGTAGTAGTTCCTAATGATACTGTTTCTACAGTGTTAGCCTCATCTTTGGGGGCTGGGGTTGCCTTGGCTAGGCTCATAGTTTCAAGATTTGTCATAGGTACCAACTTTTCTTTTGGTTTTGTGTTGGTAGGTTTATTAGGAGTTCAAACTCCGAGTGCACGCCTGGTATTTTCTTTAAGTCAGCTAGGTGTACATCGAATGGTTTTGGATCACCTTTGGCTATGAACACTTTTCCTAAATGCAAGAATCTTACTTCTTGAAATAGCGTAGAAGGGATTGCCTTCATACGGTGTATCCATGGTTGGCCAAGGATCATATTATAGTTAGTTTCCGATCTATAATATAAAACTCAGCCAGATGGTTTTGGGTCCTAAGGTGACTGTAATATTATAGTTCCAATTGAAGTAGCTTTAAGGTCATAGCCTCTTAGCGTATTTTGGGTCAGGAACAATTTGTTTCTCCGTACACTCTAGCTTTTGAAGGAAAGAAAAAGGGACTATGTTAAATGATGCCCCATTATCAAGCATCGCACGCTTTCACATAATTGTTATAAACCCACACTTGCAAGTGTAAGGCCGGATAACCTCGGTGTGCAATCTTAGCATCTCGTCGGCATTTTGTTTATTTTGAATATGAATTCGACATCTATATCCGCCTACCCCGGAGGATGAACATCAAAGTTTATGTGATTTACCTATGTTTCAGGAGGTGGGGTGATGTTAATTAAATGACCTAAACCTAATGCCTCTAAAAGAGCAGCCTGCAAGAGAGTTCTTTAGTAAGTCTAAAAATGAAATGTGCGAGAAGGTTTTTGTTAGGTCATTAATTAAATCATAGGCACCCACAGGTTTTGCTACTATTTGTTGGATGTTATTTGTCCCTGACAGGTGGCTTGGACTTGGCTGAGAGAAATACTCTCGTGTCCTTGTTACAGCTTTGATGGATAGTTCGGCATCTAACTCCACTAAACCGACTATCTTAGGTCATGGCTGACTTCCTAGTTGTGGCGCAACTAATGGATTTAGCGAAGTTGAAGCTTCATGATCATTGTTTCCTACAATTACACCCTTGTTTGTCCCACTTGGATTTAACTTGTTATTGTTGTGATTTGGGAGCGGATCATTGAAGATCTTGAGGGGTGCATTTTGAGGGGAAACCGCCCCTGCAAAAGTATTTGATGCTGGTGACATAGGATCTGCCAAAAACATATCTATGAAAAGTTGTCTTTGTTCTTCTGGCAAGCGTTGCATGAATTTATTGTAGTCACGGCACGTTCTAGTGTCGTGGCTCTGAATTTTGTGGAAACCACAATATGAATTAGGATTGTAATTCCTAGTTTGTTGGTTTGGTGCGTATTGTGGCCCAAAACTTTGACCAAACCGTTGCCTATTAAAGTTTTGCATTTGCTGTTTTTGATTTTGATTTTGATTTTGATAACCAGTTGAGCTTTGGCTTGAACCCTGTATAAGGTTTCACCATTGTTGTTGTTGTTGTTGCTGTGGATGATTAAAATCCACTGCATTGATTGTCGGGGTAAAGTTGTTGTTTCGTTGGTTGTTTATTTGTGATGGAGTATTGACAACATTTACCTTCTTAGGCTGGTCGGTTACTCCATCTGTTGTTATGCCACGATTTTTATTAAGGATTTTAGGTCCTTGATTGACATTCATGGTAGTAGGATAAGTTGTAGTGTTCTGGTTGGAGGTGATTAACCTCCCGTTTGGTCCATATGTTTTGCGACCACTATCAATTGCCACTTGATCTATTCGGAGAGCACTCTCAAGTACTTCATCAGTAAGTTCTTAGTGGGAACTTCTAGACTTATTCCTTCACTTCTCTACTAAGAGAATGAAGGAATAAATCACATAGTTCCATCTGATCCATGTTTGGAGCAATTGCCGAAGAATAAAGAACTGTATGCCACCTTTGGATGAAATGAGCGACAGATTCATTGTGTTCTTGCTTAATGTGTAAGAATTCCCTAATTCCTGTCCTTAATAATTTTTTCATGTCAAAGGCCTTGATGAACTCTGACACGAGTTGCTTGAACGAATGGATGGAAGCCTCAGGTATTCTATAATACCAATCGAGAGCTGATACCTTCCAAGGTTTTGGGAAATATTTTGGCAACAACCCCATCCCATGGGAGTAGTTCTCGAATGGCTGTAGCGTAAGCCTTGATATGTGCATTCGGATCTCCCTCACCTTTGTATTTGGGCAAATCGGAAGAGGCCTTGGAAGCATTACGCTTCGTATGGTGAAATCTAAGGGTTCTTTCAAATATTCTGAGTAAGTCCCTATCGCATAGGTTTCAACCATTGATGGTGCCTGTTGAGGGAGTGGAGGGGGAATGGGTTGTTGATATGGTGTAGCGTACATGTTAGCGGGGGCGTAAGGAAACCCATGTGTTTGAGGAACCATGCTAGGAAAGGAGAACATATCCCCTTGCGGTGATTTGGAGTACATGTTTAAGTATGAAGGGGTATTGTCCAGAATGGATTATTTTGTACTAGACCGGGAGGTATCGGAATGGTGTTAGGAATGGCGGCTCTTGTTGGGGTTTGTTGTGAATACTGAGGAGTCATGCCTAACATGCCTATTCATGTGAGGATGTCTACTTGGCTAGGATGGTGTGGAGGATTGGAACTTCTTGCCTGCATGAATTGAGAATTTTGACTTGCTTGGGCAATTTCTAACCCCCTCTCTTTTTCTACTAACGTTGAAATGACTTCATTTGGTGAAGTCATGGTATTTTTCCTTGGCGGCATTTGTTGTATATCATGGTGTTGTATAGGCATGTGATATCCTGATATGAATTGATCGCTTGCCTTGCCAAGTTTCTCCGAGGGTATTTTCTATATGCAGTGGCATAGAGGTATTTTCTTGAAAAAAGACCTCGAGTTGTGTTTGTAAACCTCCTATAGGTGGGTACATACTTTGAGAACGTTGTTCATTCCTGGCATAACGTACCGAATGTTCATCATCTAAACCCATGTATGAGTTTGATTGTCTACTAATTTGTGGTCTAAGTAGTACCTGAGGAGACGAACTTGATTCTCCTATGAGCGTCATATTATTTGAGCCTGAAGGCTCTATTTGCCATGTTTGAGTGAACTGATCCAACTCCTCTGTTTGGAGGGATGAGGTATATCTAGATCCTTGGAGTTTGTGTTGACAACTAGTTAGTTGAGTAGTTATCACCCCATACTGAGAGCGAGGGTGATGATTGTCGATTCTGTTGGGCGTAGTATGCCTCAAGACCCAAGAGGGGTCTGCTATATGCATCAAATCCCAACATATTCGGGGGTATATGAATACCCGCAGAATAATGGGAAGGAGCGAAAGTGGACGGAAGAAGTGAAAATAAATGAGGGAGAACTGTTTCGTTCACGTTGGGTTCACCAATTTTGTACGACGGAAAAGTGACAAGCGAGCTTGGGAATCTACAAGTAACTCTTCCTCGCACCCGACCTCCCGAGGCCGTGCCGAGATAGCCTATGGGGATGGAATATTTTTGGGATGCAGACAAACTAGTTAGGCAATCTAATGTCTTCTACACGCACTAGTGGAAATTGCGAATCTAAGGCAAAGAAGGCCCTCCTAACTTGAACTGGCGTGATAGATTGATCAACAAGGATGACTGCTCAAAGGCTCCAATCAATATCGAGCTCTGGCGTGATTCGGTCTATGGGTTGTGGAATACGTGGAAAATTTCCTGGGATAGTTTCGTGTATATCTCCAGATAAGGTCATAGGGTGGATGGTAAATATAATTGACTTTATGGGCGATTCTCTGGCCTAGTCCAGAATTCCCTAGCTTCGTTAGTTACTACGTCTAATAAGGATAACTATTCGATGATGATAGGTGGAAGTGGAGTAGATCTAAATACTAGTGTACGTAGGTCAACATCTATGTCTGATTCACCTATGGACTTGTTGGGTTGTGGGATTTGTGGGTCATAACTATAGATTCGTGGTTGTTACAGACTTGCTATGGTCATGTATGGAATCGGTCCATAATCCCTAGTATCCAGTAATCATATGCTTTCTCAGCTTCTATATTCAGAATTAATAACTGTGTGATCTTCTCAGAGAATCTTACAGGCATTCGTGCAACTTGAATTCTTAAGATGGTATCTATATCTGTGAGAGTGTCTGCTGCGTCTGGCTGTGGGAACAAAGGATCATAACCAAAGGTATGCTCTCTTTCAAACCCTTCTACAATCATGCAGATATGAATCTAGGGTAATCTTTAGTTTGGTTGACTTGACCAAAATGTGTGTGCTTGGTCGTCTTCTATGTTTAACCCGCTTAACTAGGAATCAATTTGTTGTACGTTTACCGTTGTTCGGAAGACTTGGATCCTGAGATTTTGATCTATATTAGTTATTGTTGTGATGAGATTGGGTTGGGGCATGATTGGCTCAAATACGTATTCTCTGGGCTCTCTAGGTCCCGTGATTGTCATACAAAAGCAACAATGTAAATCTAACTAATGACAGAGTAAGCTAATTGTGAAAGATACGTTTATTTATATTCCTAAATCTGATACATCTATCTACTAAATAGAATTTAAAGAACAACTATCTAATATATCTAGATTTGACAGCTAAAATAAATATTAAAAAAACAAAATAACCGAGTATAGCTATTTGTCTCATGTAGAATCGTGAACCTATTCTAAATAATGAAATAATTGATCTAGTTTATTTGCAAGACCTTCAATCCTACCTCGAAGTGAGGAATGAATCATAGTTTCTCAGAAACTATCAATCCCCATAGCTTCCCTGGCAATATCGAAAGTAGAATTGACTGAAATAAAGTGATTAGATACTTTATTTGATATGCTTCTAATTAGAACTTTGAAAGCTAGAACCTGGATTCTGCAGAATAGTGGCGAATCCGATGGTGTGTGTGGCTATGTCCCCTCAGTGTGATCTCCTCGTTCCTTCATGTTCACGTGGATCCAAAGAAAGTGTGTAATGCTAGCATCAACAAAAGTAGATATTGGGACAAAGGAAGCTTTAGGATATAGACTGAATACAATGCGAGTAGGAGAGAGATAGCGCAAGAGTACAGAGCTTGGCTTATGCAATTCCTAGTGGGATTTATTGTGAGTCATGCAACATAAAATGTCTAGAACCTAAAACTATCCTGTTTGAAGAACAAAACCTGCAACTTTAATGGATTCCTATTGAAAACAAACTATTCTACTCCAATGGATTGGATGAAATGTCAACAACACTTGCACAAGATGGATATGTGGCTTCCTAACAGCAAAACAATGCTAACTAAGCATGCAATGAAAGAAACTAAGAATTACTATTATTGCAATGAGAAATCCAGAGAGGCAAATTTGAGGGGCCATTTGCTTGAGCACAAGCCAACTATTTATAGCATTTGCATTTACCCAAGGTAAAAACCAAATAGAACTCTTAAACTATAAACAATGGCAAAACACTATTCCAGGGAACCAGAATCATTAATGCAAGCTTATGGCGGTGAAAAAAAGCTGGTGAATCATTGATTTTTATGTGATTCGTGTTAAAAGAGATTTCTGGAAAATGCGTAAAGGACCGCCGCCCTAAGCACGACGGCGGTTACATGAGATGACCGCCCAGGCGGGGCGGTGGTTTCGCCACCGAAAAGCAAAAGGCCAAGAAAAGAGGGGAAAAGGGAAAAGAAAAGCAAGCGGGGGCTAAGCGGGGAATGTGGGATGTTAACACACACTTGGAGAGCTTTTTCGGATCCCGAACACCTTGCGAGGATACCTGTATCATCATTAGGGCACGTGTTACATTGTTCTCAGCAGACAAGACTCCTACAATTTTGGGTACTAAAGAAACTTCTCACCAAAGCTCAAACAATGACATGCTACAAATCTTTCTAGTTCTTCGTTTCCTTAGATTTCTCACCGCATTATGCTCTTCGTCATAATTCACAATTCGATAGCTCAAAGGATTCAAGGTAACAATAACGCTTACAATCACCAAATTTATAGTGTATTTCAAAATTCTCCACAACTTCCACCATACACGACATTAATTCCACCTCTCGCGCTTTTCCATGTGTTGTGCCCTATCTTTCCACTCCTAAATTTTCCACTCCTTAGTCATAACCTTTTGGCGCACCCACTACTTCTTGGCCACAAATTTCCTTATGCGTGCTTGCCAGCCAAACACCAAAGTACCTATCCAATGTTCCTCATACAAAGTACCCTCTAATGTCAAGTGCACCTACTTCACGTTATACCGAGAGTCCATCCCTCTACACATGGTCTTCAATCTAAGCAATTTCCATGAAATTTATTCTTAAACCTATCTCTACTCGAGCACCTATAATTTTTAAAATCTGCTTTACAATTTGAAACAAGGCACCAATCAGCTTCTTCTTGATCCACCCCACACTAAAAGTATATGTGGTCCTTTGCATACATGAATTCAATATATAAGTAATTAGCTTCGATGCATAAGCGTGCTTATTACACAAAACACTAAACTACATTGACAAAGCATAACAACGATGAAAGGAAACATATATAAAGAAATTCATTAAAGGAAATCTAATCTAAACGGAAAACATGCCTTATTACCAAGAAGACTTATTTATAACAGGGCTTTAACCTACTCCTCGTTAAAGTAACTAGGAAACCGTGTCCCATCCAACGCTGAACTGAAAAGTGCCTCAATTAAGTATGTAAGTCATAACATACAAAGTCTAACCAATGCACTTGGAACTTTTCAGATGGTGTAAAACTTTGAATCATACGAAGTACCACCATCCGCACAACTTCAAATGGTTATTTTTAATATGCCGATCATGCCATGCCTTCTACCCGACCTTTTGTTTTCTGCTCCACTGAAATGACACACCTTTCATCCAATTACATATATTTATCAATGTGCTCAAGCCAAGTTCTTGTTCATCATCCAATTCTCCCGCACATGTAATATACATGGAGAGTAACATAAGTTCCATGGGAAAATAGCCTCCACGTAAAAAACCAAATGAAAAGGGTGTGGCTTTTTTCAATATTTTGTAAGTTGTCTTATATGCCCAAAGTATAGTAGAGAATTTTTCATCCCAATTCCTTCCAACATCATAGATCATTGTCAATGTATGTCCCAATATTTGTTGAAAGTATCAATAGTGCCATTAACATGTGGGTGATATGGTGTTGTTTTATGGTGCACTACAATAAATTCTACCAATAATATCTCGAATGGTCTCATTAAGGAAATGAGTGGCCCTATCACTTGTCAAACTCAATAGACAACCATACATGTTGATTATGTTTTCCCATATAGACCTTGTTGCCATAGCCGTTGTGTAATCCTTTGTAGGCATTGTTTCTTCCCACCTTGTAAGACAAAGATGTACAATTTATAATGTAGCTTGACATGGTCCTATGCGCGGGGGGAAATAGGACCCATAAATTCAATCGCCCACTTTTCAAAAGCTTTTACATTAGAAATAGGCCTCAAAGGAGTTTCATCCCTATGCCTAGGCTTTCTAAGGTGCCGACAATGGTCACATGCCTTACAATATTCAATATAATCCCTGTAAATTGTTTCCCACCAAAGGCCTGTCGATAAAATATTGAGCGTGGTAACATTTCCCGAATAATTTCCACTGCAATCCCACCATGAGCTTCCTCCATAATGGAAGTATGCTCATGCTCTAGTACATACCAGTGCAAAACCTCATCTCTTCCTAACTTGTATAAATATCTCGTTGATCAACATTTAGGGCATAACATGTATAGTAAGTTATTTCTTCTCCAAATATTTTACCCGCTCAGAGCCACACATGTACGTAGGAATACAAAAATGTCCTTTAAGTCAAAGGGTGCATGGTTCAATATGAATAAATATACATTCAAAAATGTGTCCTTAATGTTCTGCGTGTCCTCAATTGAATTAATCCTTGATAAATGATCTAGTTATGAGTTACTCTTGCTTGACTTTACCACAATTGTAAATTCAAATTCCTAAAGCAAGAGAATCCAACGACATATGTACCCCTATAAAATGGGCTTGTTTACCAAGTGATTAAGTGCAATGTGATCTCGTATAGAAAAGAAAAGGAGTTGGTAAAGAAGTATTTCTTAAACTTATCAAGTGCGTAAATCATGGACAATGCCTCATGCTCTATAGTTATATAATTCTTCTCACTGGTGTCAATTTCATACTTGCAAAGCAAATAGAATGATCAACACTACCTTCTATAGGCTGGGCTAATATCAGGTGCAATGACCATGCCGATGTGTCCACATGCACATGAAAAGGTTTGGTCCATGAAGGAAAGCACAAAATAGGTGTTGTAGCAAGCCTTTCTTTCAATGTTTCAAATGTGTGTTGTTGTGCTTCACCCTAATGGAACTGTCCCTTACTCTTCTAAATTCCTCCAAGGGTGCAACAATCCTAGCATAACCTTTGATAAAATTACTATAATAACCTGTGTGCTCCAAGAATCCATGCACCTTACTCTCGTTAGTAGGTTCTTCTAAGCCCAAAATAATAGCTACCTTAGCATGATATACTAACAAGCCTTCTCCATAGATAATATGTCCCAATAAAGTCCCAAAGGGTGTAGCAAAAATGCACTTCTTAATGGTTAAGGAGATGCTCAACTGCTTGAACACCTCTCAAACATAAGTCTTAAATTGTCACAATGATCTTTCACTAGCCCATAAATTGTCCAATCATCCAAGTAAACCTATAAAAATTTATGAATGAAGTCTTGAAATGCTTGTACAACAATGCGTGAAAAGACTGCAGAAAATTCTTCAATTCAAAAGGCATAATCAGATACACAAAACTTCCCATTTAGTGGTGAAAATTGTCTTCTCTTGATCCTCTCAGCAATCCGCACTCGATGGTATCCAAAATCCACTAGTGAAGGAGTAGATCTTGCCGACAACGGATTCCGAAATCTCCTTTCAGAACGGTAACAAGAAAGGGATCTATTAAAAATGCATCATTCAACTCCCTATAATCCACATAGATTCTTATTCTAGCATCTTTCTTTATGCTTATCACCATAGGGCTAACCCACTCGACTCCTTAATGAGCTCAATGATCCCATATTTCAACATCTTATGAATCACTTCCGTTACCTTGACGCGCATATTAGGATTCATCCTATTAGTCCTCTTCCTAACCGGGCATGCACCTTCCTTTAACTTAATCCTAATCTCACCTAAAGAGTGATGTACCCCTTTCAACTCATGGTAGCCTTTGGGAAATAAGTCTTGTAAATCATGTAACAACTCAATTATCTTGGCAACCTCTAAGTTAGTCCAATAATATCCTATGATGGCCTCCTTAGGTTCAACATTTGTCCCAATGTTGACCTTCTTCATTTTCATAGGCTCATGCTACGTACACGCCTTCTCATTTGCATTGTATAAGACATTGCGTGTACCCATAATATGATCAACATCCAGATTCTCCACTTCTTCATCATCAATTATGTAGACCATCTTACCTTTTTATTTTTCTAGCGTGCATGCCCAAGCTATTCTTCATCCTGCCTCTCTTCCTCTTCAAAACATGCCTCCAAATTTGACTCACCTAGTAAATCTTGAATAAGCTCATCAGCCTTTACACTATCCTCCATAGTCAAGCACTTCATAACCTTTAATGCCTCATTCACCGGAGGTGTAGTAGAAAAATAGTCTAAGGTCTGAATCATACCTCCAGTCAGTTCTTGCCAATTCCCTATTTATCTATTCAATTCCTCATAGACATACCATGCACACAAACAGCCACGTAAAGTGAAGTAAAACTTTTGCACCCATAGTGAAGGTGGTAAGCACTCTTGCCCTCTTTCTAGAGTCTCTCTGAAGAAATCTAGTAGAGAAGGTGATTCTCACTTCCCACCACTCTAAAATACTATCTACATGTACCATCCACCAAGTGTGCTGCTGTCCCACATAAGGAATACACTATCATATTCCTTATT